>VYXH01008747.1:72793-235163 GCA_013397275.1 Burhinus bistriatus | reverse complement strand
AACCTGTCTGGACACCATTCTGTGCAACCTGCTCTAGGTGACCCTGCTCTGGCAGGGGAGTTGGACTAGATGATCTCCAGAGGTCCCTTCCAATCCCTGTGATTCTGTGAAAAAAGGGCTGTAAATGACCAACATTCATAAAGATAAAATCGAGGACAATTCCATTACTGCATTCAAGCAGGATGTGAAAGTGAAAAACCTATGTCCGTTGAAGTCAACTGAAACCCCATGGACTTATGTCAGGCCAGGATTTTGTCCTCAATGTACAAACCAGCATTTCCAAGTACTACCTTGGGCATATCATTATGTCTAAGTAGGTTACCAGATATTCCCTGAAATTTTAGGTAATTACTAATGCCTCACTGAACACCATGTTGCATATAGGCATCTCATAGTGCGGTATAGAATAACATTTGAGAAGCCACCAAAGATTGTGAGATACCCACAATGAGGATTCTTGAACCGTATAAAGGATTGAGATCTACTAGTGAATATCTCTAGAACCTTATATGAATTTCCACCACCAGCATTGCCTCTCCCAAACCTTCAGAAAGCATGTTTCTGCCTCCTGCAATGAATGGACTGGGTTCAGCATTACAAGATTTTAAATACATTAAGTTTTTATTCCTCTCTTTTGCTTTCTGGCTATCAGCACTTTATGTTAAAATACTCCAGCTTCTCTTTGCAACCACAAGACCTACAAAGTTTTAACTGAAAGCTTAGATTTTTGTGTAACTGATGCTACAAATAGCATCTTTCAGAAAATCATCTAATATTATTAACTACCATTTTTCTGTCAGGCTCTTTTTCATGCTTAAGCCACAGATGAAGATTCTTCCTATAAAATATCTGTTCCTCTTTTTCAAAGCTCTCCAAAGTTGATCCACAACAGTAAGCTTATGGGATTAGCTGACATTGTCTAGCTATAGGATGCAGTCACAAATCTTAAATTCCACCTAAGTCCTAGAACCTTCAGTTTGCTATTGGTGAGGCAGTTCATACAGCTGAAAGCCAGACAGTATGAAATTAAAGGTACAGGAGTTTAGATGTAGCTTAAGCTCTTTGTATTTAACCCATATTTTCAGAAGTTTTACTCATACTTATTTGAAATCACTGAGGACATCTATAGATAGTTTATATAATAGCAGCTGTGCAACTACTATCTCTGTTGTTCTTCCTTCTTTCTTGAGTTCATGCATCATACCCTCTTGTGAATTGGAGCATAACCAATCTGAAGAGGGAACAGTCTTTTAATCACATTGGGTATCTCCAAATTAAATTTTCACATTCTTTCAGTCACAGTCTCCCAATCTTTCAGTCTTTATGGTTGAAAAAAACATCTGAGCACCACAGGACAGACCATTTAAAAATGCAGTCAGATATTCCTGCTACAATATAAAAGGAAGGAGTAAAAAATAGTAGTAGTGGTTGCAGAAAGCCATAGAATCCTAGGGTTATCAGTGGCATTTGAAAATTAGCACAGAAAAAGCACAGAGAAAGTAATACTAAAAATGGTTGCCCTGATCAGTTCTGTCTTCTTCTGATGTGTTTTCTCATGTTTATTTATTTTCTAAATTATTTTTCACCTCCAATTTCATTACCTCTGTTGGATGTCTCTGTACTCACTCACAGCATTTGTTGTGCACGAGCTGCTCAGGAGGAAAATTATATGGCTAAATTTCTGACTTTTTGTGGAGGAGATATACGTATTTTAGGTTATTTCACTAAAAAGTGGATTCAGTCATATTTATATATATTTCAGTATCGATCCACTACAGTGCTGGGGGGGGGTTGTTTGCTTCTGATTAAGGAAAGCCTTCAATGTGACAGCCATTACAATTACTGCGTCAACCAGTTATATGGTTCTTACAGATTTTAATAGCTTTATTTTTTAATATGCTTTTGTCTGAGACATATATGCATGTTTGTCTGCATATGTATGTGTGTGAATACATGCACATATATCTATATACTTATGTATGTACTTATGTGCATGTGTGCACCTTATATTGACGTTAATGAATTTATGTATGTAAGAAGGTGTGTTTATTACACATTTCTCTTTATGAGGAAAGTAAACTTAGGTTTGAATAAGAAATAAATCTAAAAATTCAACCCCTTAAAATACAGGTTTTAGACTGGAAATCCAGACAGACCTACAGCTATACTGGCATTCACAGGCACCATGGTGATGTCTGCTTTTCCAAGCCGCACAGTACTGTAATACAGCAATAGCTTCTGTGCTTTATTCCTCCAGGTTTTCAGGTTTCCATGGAAATAAGTGGGAATCCCAACACAAGGGAAAAATAACAGGCTATCCATCTCACACCATGGTGCTGGATCTCTGAACAGCTGATACATGAGGCAGTCGTCACAAGAATAAAAATACACATAATACAATACTACACATTATGCTGGAGCCAAAGAAAACAGTTACAACTGTGCCTCAAAGAATACATGCAAGCTACTGCCTTAGTAGATACATAAAACTGCAAGAATAAGGTTTTACAGAGTTCTGAAGCTGTCCAGGGTACGAATACAGTTACTGTATGATGTTCTGAAACTAATTAATTGAGCAAGTTATAGCTAGTTAAAGCAGAGCCTAATTTTCCTATTATTGACTTCACTACACAGATGGTGAATTAAAAAGCATTTACCTTTTAAATTGCAATTTAAATTATGTGTTGTATTAAAATTCTACTATACTAATGTCCAAAGACCCATCAACTGCTGTGCAAGCCTTGATTTCAAGAATGGATAGACCATTTACAAAAAACTCCCACCATAGTGACACAACGCCTCTATTTGGGTTTTGAGGATTCATACTAGTTCTTTTGCGTTCTTGCATAGAAGTTGCAGAGTCATGTGATCTTCCTATTTGCTACTCATACCTAAGATTCACAGAATTATTGGTAAGGACACTTTTAGTGTTAATGAACTGTTGAAAAACAGAACCAGCATAGTCCTTAAACTTCCTCAGATCAGGAAAAAAAAAAAAAAGTTGTACCCTGCTTGAGTAATTTTTCTCTCCCACCTGGCAATGAGTGCATATTATTACTTTTGTTGGTTTCACTGGAATTGTTCTGGGCTGGCTGCTGGACCTAGCACATCTTTTCTTCCGATCAGATGTGCACAACGTTTAAGGAATTTACAAAGTATTTGGAATACTTTTTAGCAGGAAGCCTTGGAGTGTACAGAACCATATGCTGAGCTCAGCAGAGAAACTGCCAGACCTTGCAATGATATCTCCTGCTCCTTATTAAGTTTGTCAGCCACGTGGTAGGAAACAACAAATCATGAGGCAAATAAGATCTTTCAGATTGAGAGAAGCAGCAGAAAAAGAGATGGAGATTATGGAATTGCCAGAGAGAGCAGGAGAAAACCCTTCCATGACATTCTCCACGAGGAAAAGTATAACATAGGAGTATTGAATGTCAGTAGTGATTGACCGTAGAGCCTAGGCAAGTATCTAACTTCTCTAGCAAAAGACGAACAAACTTTAGCCCAAGCTGTAAGCTGGCTCATCAGGCTTTGAGAAGCACAGCTTCCCCAGGGGAACAAAGCAACGTTGGGACTCACTGCACTTGTACAAGATCAGCCTTCACCCAAGCGTAGAAGGTTTCCTTCCCATACCACCACTCTTATGCGGAAGAACATTTCCAAGTAATCATTGTTATTGTATCTCTTAAAAGACTAAACAGGCTAAACATACTATCATCTCAAAGTGATTCAGTTACTGTTAGGCCGTTCTCAAACAAGAAACAACAAAAGGTAAGGAGTTCTCTCAGTCGTGCCTGTATGAAATGGAGTTACCGATTTGCACGTTTATATGAAATGCACCATTCAGTATGTCAAGAACATCACACTGAGCTTTGAGCGTTGGTTGACCAAGCAGTGGTGCCTTGCTAGTGTTTTCCTGACAATGGATTAATGATTCATTAATGGCTTGGCCAAGTCCCCCAGCCCTATTGAACTTTGTTTGCCTTTGAGGCAGGTGGTAATTGCATCTGAAACAGCTCAGGCATCAGCAGCTCTGAAACTATGGGAGAAAGACTACCTGTGACAGGAAGGTCAACACCTTTTCCTGACTGAGGTAAATCAGCAAAGAAACAGATTTAAGAAGCCAATTTCCTGATCTAACCCCTCATTTCTATGCCTGCATGGCATTTTGATGAATAAATATTTGTGGTGTTCGGCTGTAAATCTAGTCATTGAAATTATCCCTCTTTTGGAGGACTATTTTGGTTTTTAGGTAAGCAACACTTAGCTGTAGTACCATAACTAAGAGCATAGCTGTCTGTGGTACAAAGAACAAGCAGCCAACAACAGCTATGGACAAATATTCCTCAAAATGGCTTCAGTGCTGAAAAAATGTAATGCCACAGTTTATGTGAGAGGCACTCAGATAACTTCAGATACTTCAAAGAGGTGGGGACCGTTTGTCCACATAAAGTGAGGCTGACACAAATATAAAATTCCTGGATTAGAGCTGGTTCACTCTAAAGCCGCCATTGAGATGGGACAAACTAAAGACTCTCAGCCCTCATGCATGTAGGTGCCCTAGGAAATAGTTACATATCTGCAGCTACATGCTGCAAAAAGGAACACCTGCAACTCCCAACTAAGGTCCACCAGAAGCACTACTGGCTGCTTTGTCACGTTCTGGCACACCTTTATCCACAACCCCAAGACTAACTGCTCTCCAGCACTCTTTATTATCTGGATTAAGGTTAAACATGGTCTGATTCTACCTCAAACTGATCAGTGGGCTGGAACACTTCTCCTATGAAGACAGGCTGAGAGAGTTGGAGTGGTTCAGCCTGGAGAAGAGAAGGCTCCAGGGAGACCTTATTGTGGCCTTTCAGTACTTAAAGGGGGCTTATAAGAAAGACAGAGACATGAACGAGAGACATCAGAGAAATGAAAACAACTAACTTTCTCTGTAGATAAAGCACGTAGCTATATTGGGTATGTGTGGCAAGGTACCGGGGGGGAGGGCTACAGGGGTATCTTCTGTGAGAAGATGCCAGAAGCTTCCCCTATGTCTGACAGAGCCAATGCCAGCCAGCTCCAAGATGGACCCGCCGCTGGCCAAGGCTGAGACACTCAGTGATGGTGGTAGTGCCTCTGTGACAACATATTTAAGAAGGGGAAAAAACTGCTGTGCAATAGCAACTGCAGCCAGAGAGAGGAGTGAGAATATGTGAGAGAAACAACTCTGCAGACACCGAGGTCAGTGAAGAAGGAGGTGCTCCAGGCACCAGAGCATAGATTCCGCTGCAGCCCATGGCGAAGACCATGGTGAGGCAGGCTGTCCCCCTGCAGCCCATGGAGGTCCACAGTGGAGCAGATACCCACCTGCAGCGTGTGGAGGACCCCACACCAGAGCAGGTGGATGTTCAAAGGAGGCTGTGACCCCATGGGAAGCCCTTGCTGGAGCAGGCTCTTGGCAGGACCTGTGGACCCATTGAGAGAGGAGCCCATGCTGCAGCAGGTTTGCTGGCAGGACTTGTGACCCTGTGAGGGACCCACGCTGGAGCAGTCTGATCCTGAAGGACTGCACCCTTTGGAAAGGACCCCACGCTGGAGCAGTTCATGAAGAACTGCAGCCCATGGGAAGGACTCACGTTGGAGAAGTTCAAGGAGGACTGTCTCCCATGGGAGGGACCCCATGCTGGAGCGGGAGAAGTTTGTGAGGAGCCCTCCCTCTGAGGAGGAAGGAGTGGCAGAGACAACATGTGATGAACTGACCACAACCCCCATTCCCTGTCCCCCTGCACTGCTCAGGGGGAGCAGGTAGAGAAATCAGGACTGAAGTTGAGCCTGGGAAGGGGTGGGGGGAAGCTCTTTTAAGATTTAGGTTTTATTTTTCATTGCCCTACTCTGATTTGATCGGCAAAAATTAAACTAATTTCCCCAAGTCGAGTCTGTTTTCCCATGACGGTAATTGCTGAGCGATCTCTCCCTGTCCTTATCTTGACCCATGAGCCTTTTGTTCTATTTCCTCTCCCCTGTCCAGCTGAGGAGGGGAGTGATAGAGTGGCTTTGGTGGGGACCTGGCATCCAGTCAGGGTCAACCCACCACAGTAGCATAAGATCTAGTCACTTCAGAGCTGAGACAGGACTGGAAGGATTGGAAGGGGTGATGCTCTATTTCTCTGGTGGTAGCAGGTGACATCACTGCTGTCGCTACTTTTGTCTTTTGTGTCGCTGCCATTTGTCCTTAGTTCACTAGCATACAAAATTTATTCACTGTAAGATGCACCTGTGCAGTCACAGGCCAAGGGTGATGAGGAATCTCCCTGCGAGAAAAAGCAACGAACCATGCAGAAGGCAGACACATTTTCATTGCATCTCCAGCTTTCTGGGAAATACACTTCTGAAAATTCCTTTCAATGCTCAAACCATGCTTTCAGTTCCAGTTCTGTTTGGATGAAAAGAAAAGCTAAACATGCCTTTTTTTTTTCAGTGTATAAAATATTTGATAGTTAATATGTTTCTATATCTGTATTCACCACTCATATGCCCATAACCTTTCTATGCTACAAAAAATGATGATAATAAAGAACAGCAAATGGCAACTACAACAGTAACCATGTCAGATTACTTAGACATCAATGGCTGAAATACTAATTACTGTATTCAACATTTTTCGTATATTTCTGTGTAGTATCTACATAGAAAAATCACTACTTGTTAGCCAAAATATGCTCAATGAATAGTTGTCCCCGCATTTCAAGACCTGTTATTTTTAAGTGTTGCTTTATTATGATTCGGTAAAAAGTCACATTTCTTTCTGCTGACTTGGTATGGGATGGTCATACAGTAATTCTGAGCTCATCTCCTGAGTTTCTGAACAGGCTAGAAGTAACCGTCCAGAACACAGGCCAGTGAAACAGCAGAAGAAAAGCCTTTAGGTGCAAGAGGCAGGTGAGAATAGGCTGGGGGACAGGGAGAATGGAGGAAGAGTAACTACTGGGTTTTTACTGCATGATGAGGGAAATTATACAGTATGAGATTCTTATTACATGCAATTATATACACATTTTATGTTAATTTGACTGGGGTTTCCACGAGTCCATGTAAGAAGGTTTGACTGGAGCCCAGGCCTGCCTAACCTCTAGCATTTGGCCTTAGGCTCTGGCTTTCTGCCCTGTTCTCTGGCTCCCTAGTAATGCAGCTGGCATTGCCTGCTTTTGTTGGCCATCAGCCTAAATTATTTTCTGTCTTCATTTTCACCTTTCCCATGGCTGTGGAACAGGTGGGAGGTCAGTGCTGTGACTCTTCCCCTCATGCCCTCACTGCTTATCACCTTTCCTCTTGTGCCTTTAGCAAAAGAAGTGAAACATAAACTGGGTGAGGAAACAAAGCTGATGGATGTATGGCAGGAAACAACAGGCACACACTGTTAAAATACTTAGAAGACACCTTCCCCAGAGGCATATGAGCATTAAGAAGAAAAGCTAGAGCCAGGCACAGTCAATGATGTAACTGAAGAAGGGGGCCAGTACCAGCAGCCCTAAGTTCCAGCTCAGGAACTCAACAAGGAGAAGATACAAGCAGAAGCGGGACAAAATGCCTCTGAGGCAGGTGAGAACAGGAGTACTAAGTAGCGGGAGGCTTACAGATAAAAAGAGACAGATACAGCTGAGAGGTAAGAATACAAGGGGAAACAGTTTGAAACATTTTTAGGGATGCCTTTGCCCCCAGTAGAAGAGAATAAACTGTGTGTGAAGACTTCAAGCATATGCCTACACTGTGCAATGCATTGCTGCAAGAAGTCCCCAACTCCCTTTTCCTAGATAACACCAGATGAGCTAGTTCTGGCACCAAAGGCAGTATACTAATAGCAGGCTCTGTAGGGCAGTCAGACTACTTACAGTAATCAAAGGAAGGGATAATTAGCCTTTGCTCAGTCATGCTAACACACTTATGATTTTTCTGGGTCATGAGCCTGCACAGCATTGCAGCATCATGCCACATAAGCACACCACGTAAGGTCTAGTGTCTGTCCTACAAAAGCAGCAAATGCAAATGACTGTTTCCTTCTAGTGTATAACACAAACAGTTACAGGGAAATTGCAAATTCCGTGCAGATGACATCCAAGGCACAAGGGAAGAAACCGAAGTGAATTCAAGTAGCCTATCAATAAGAGGTGTAAAGACAAATCTCTTCCATTAATTTTGCTACAGCTGTCCTTGCTGATGAGTAGATATGTGGTGGCTCAGCCAACATTGCCCTTTCCAGGCTGAGTATCAGGCATTCTGTGTGACAAACAGCAAAGAAAACATATATGGTACAGATTGCAGAGGCACAGCTAGCTGCTTAGCATGGTCAGTCTGAAGATCAGTGAAACTACTTCCAGAGCTCCAGCCCGTTTCAGCAATAAAAGGGACCCCTAAAGCCCCTGAACGAGGATTTTTCAGTGGTGATTGTGTGACTGCCTCCAAAATCAGGCTGTATGATAGGGACAGCAAAATTTCACACAGTGACAGTGCTGTGAGCAGCTGCGCTCAAGTCAAAGCAATAGCGTCCCTTAGGCCAGAAGAAGTAAACAACAGCCACGGCCCATCCTAGTCTATACTGGGACTGTGAGAGCACAAAGGTGAGTTGAATCAGCACTACACCCCTGTCTGTGAGTCTACGGTTGCAATGACTATAGGCTCCAGGCAGCATTCCACTGTAATTCAATACAACTGAATGTATTTAAGGTTAGATTACAGCAGAATTTCCATCAGTTACACACTATTTTGAAATCCAGAGGAAAAGAGCTCCTTGTGTCAATATTATACTGAATACAGGAGAGTCACCACCAAGTAGATTTTCATAGAATCATAGAATCAGTTAGGTTGGAAAAGACCTTTAAGATCATCTAGTCCAACCATTGACCCTACTCTACCAGGTCTGCCACTAAACCATGTCTCTAAGCATAAAGTTTTAATAAAATGCTTACAATTAAAATAACATGTTATGCAAGAAAGATTTCTTATTGGCCTAAAATGTAAGATTACCTTTCCCTGGATGGCTGACTGTGCCTTATTGGATAACATCTAAAACGGAATTTAATAATGGTTGATTTCACATGAAACTAATTTCACATGAAAAAATGATGATTGAATTGAGGATGTATGGCTACATACATGAAATGTAAACATCCAAATTTGAATACCAGTGAAACTGTTTTTCTTTTGCTTATTCTATACACACTGCTAGGATAGATCATTCATCCGTCAAGAATAGTACTATTCTTTGCCTAACATCAGATGCTTCAGAGAAAGGAACTCCTTTCCCCCAACACTCCTTCTGACCATGCAAACTTTTCTACTGGCTACACCTGATGATGATTAAACTGGGTCCAGCAGTGTAACTTCTAACTCCTACAATTTCTAACTTTGGTTATGTACCTACTAATGAAAAAATTATTCATACAAGAATACCTAAAAAGTCTTTCCAAACTATATGTCTTAAGACTGTAACAATGAAACAGGGGATTCAAACATCACTTTTCTTCATATCTGTTTTTCCTCTTGTGTAACGTGCAATTTCTGTATCACACTATCTGGAGTAACAATAAAATAGTTTTATCGTACAGTTAATCGGTTTCAAAGGATAATTAAATATAACTAATGCACTAACAGAATACCTGTGTCAGCTGCTGTATACTCTTAATGAGTTGCAAACGTACGATACCACTGACATCTTATGTTCTAACAAGCTTCTCTTGCAAACACGGCATGTCTAGGCTCTTTTACAGGCCGATCTTTTATTGGCTTAAAAAGAAGAAAGGTGTCAATCCAGACACAGACTTTCTTTCTTTCAAAGCATTGGTCAGCAGATGGTAGAAAAAGCAATTCAGATCCTCAAAAGGACCTGATGTTCTTGTTTTCTCTCTATTTTAGGATGCAAGTCCTGTTATCACTGAACAGAATGACACTTGCAGCAGGTACAGCTGACACATGGAAATATGTTGGATCAGTCTCACTAATAGGATCTATGCATTTGCTAGAAAAATCAAACAAATATGGACCATTTGGACAGGCAGGTTCAGAACCTTACTCACAGTCAATTTTCTGTGTGAACATTTGCAAGGAAAGATACCAGATGGCTTAGGCATGTATTACACTGACATGTACATAAATGTGCATGGGTATATATGAAATAGGAAGAGCTGTGACCAAATTAGGGCATTACACTACG
This sequence comes from Burhinus bistriatus, assembly GCA_013397275.1. Taxonomy (NCBI): domain Eukaryota; kingdom Metazoa; phylum Chordata; class Aves; order Charadriiformes; family Burhinidae; genus Burhinus; species Burhinus bistriatus. The sequence goes on along the minus strand of VYXH01008747.1, from coordinate 224,965 downwards.
TATGTATAGGACAGGGCAGTGACACAGGAGAGGAACCCTGAAACATGGGGAGAAAGAAAGCTAATGTTGAAAAAAATAGGTATTATACACTAGTTTTTTTTCCAGGCAGCCAGGCTCCCCACATAGATATGCTGTGTTGAGGATTTATGTGAGAAGTTCACTTTAACACCATGAAAATTATGTGTTAAAATCATCCATACACTGATTGGAAGAGTGGCTTCATCGATCACAGGTGCTGATATTAAAATTTCTGGTGGGAGTTTCATAACTGATGTATTGCTTCACTGGGATTCACTTTGCCTGCCCAGCCAAAGCAAAAGTGCTATAGCAGCAGTCACCAGCACAGAAGGCTGGTTAGAAAGAAAAGTGACAGCCTCAGAATTGAGAAATGAGCAGCACCCATGCATGGATGTATTGGTAGGAAGACAGTAGCGGGAGAAGGAAAGAGCATTTACTGATAGAACAAAATGTAAAAAGTCATCCTAAAATATGCATTTAAACCGACAGACAGATCCCAGCCTTCCTCCCACAAGAATCCTGAGGTCTCTGTATCCACCAAAATCTTAACGGAATCCTTAAAATGAAGATATTTTTTTTTCTTTAAGAATGGCAGTAGGGTAACTTTTAAAAAGAACACTTTACTGAGAAAGGTCAGAGTATATATTTAAGAGCACAATTGCCTGCTGTTAAGACTATTCTACATAAGTGTACTGGACCTGGCTAGGATAGAATTAATTTTCTTCATAGGAGCTCATATGGGGTTGTGTTTTAGATTTTCGACCAAAACAATACTGATAGAACTAATGTTGTAGCTTTTGCTGAACACTGTTTGCACAGCATCAAGGCCTTCTCAGCCTCTCCATCTGCCACCCACAGTGAACAGACTGGGGAGTACACAATAGGTTGGGAGGGGACGCAACCAGGCAGACGACCCAAACTAACCAAACACATATTCCATAGCATATCATATCATGCTCAGCAATAAAAGGGAAAAGAGAGGGTTTAGGGAGGTTAGCCATCTTTTGCTTGGGAACTAGCTGGGCATCAGTCTACCTGTGGGGGGTAGTGACTGATTGCCTTTGCATTATTTGCTTTGTTTTCTTTCTCTCTTCTTTGACTTCTCTTTCACTTATTAAACAAATTTTTTTTACCTTGATCACCAAGTTTTCTTGCTTTTATTCTTCCTCTCCTCTTCCCCCATCCCACTAGGGATAACAGGGGGAAAGTCAGTAAGCATTTGGTGTGGTGCTTAGCTGTCCACTGGGGTTAAGCCACAACAATAAGAAAATCGCCAAAATGGGTATTATGCATTTTGAAGGGGTTTTGTTTGTTTCTTGTAGTTTAACCCAATCCTGCTTCAAAGAAGACTAAATTAAATTATTTAAAAAACCAACACATAATGTGGAATGAAAGTAACCACAGAAATTGCGGTGGAGCCTTATGTTCGCCTAGCTTATTTCCCAGTTTCTACAGATGATGTCTAAACTGACCTAGTTGTGCTTTTAGTGTTAGTTACTGGAAGGTATTTAAAGTCCAGTACTTTCATACTTCACCTTCTGTTCTCATTTCATTTGCTTTGAGTTATATTTCTCTGTTACCTTTCTATGGCAACTGATTTGGTTTTCTCTTGAGTTCACTGATGTGCCTCTCTTGAAACAGTCTGTCTCATTGCTTACTCCACCTCTCCTGCAGGTATGTTTATGGCTTTAGAGACATGACCTGTTAGTTCAGTTTGGCTCCTCCTTGGAAAGTCTCTGTTACTGTTAAGCCCAAACCACACTTCAAGGAGCTACTGAATCCTTTCTAACGAGTCTCAGCAAAATTCAGCTCTGATGTAGCTTTCCTACGGTCATTCTGAATTACAGCAGGAACTAAGTTGATTCAGCCTAACTTTCCAGACCTATTACCTTTCTGGCATTCTGATGAGCCAGTGGCATGTGTGTGATTTCGGCCCGCCAGACTCTCAGAATACACGAGATCTGAGTTCTGTGTGACTTTTTACCTCAGTGGGTCTCTTTCCTTCACTGACTAACCAGTTTTCAGGACCAATTTGTATGACCAACTTCTTCTAAGTACAAGACTTTTCTTCCACTGTTTAATTGATGTGAAGTTTCAAGAGTTATTGCTGTGAAGGGGAATGAAACAAAACAGAGATTTCATGGGCCTCATTTCCTTATGAAACTAACTTAAAATATTAAGTACTGGAAATGAAGAGTTAAACAGAGACAGGGAAGAGGGTGAATTTAACATTGCATCCTACTTAAAGTGCATGACATGCCACCCACTTGTGTTGTATAACCTTTAATTTCTGTCCTTTCCTCCACCCTTCCCCCTTTTTTCAATGATCCCATTTTACAGGATTTGAATGAACTCAAATCAAAGCAAAAATGTTTCCATGTAAAAGTCTCAATAAAGGCCCAAGCTTAAGACCTAGGGTTTCATATTGCTTTTACTTAATTTTTGATCCAGTCCCCAAACTCTATGAATACAATAATGTCCACTGTACAAATTATAAGAAAAAAACCTCTGGATTGATTGCAACTCTGTAACACTTGCTTATTATTCATAAATATCCTGAGCTACAGTATCTGGCCACATGATTTCAGAAGCATGAGGAATGTAAATGGAATATTTTTTTCACAAAATATAATACATGAATGTATTAGTAACCATCATATGATTTATCCAAAATCATACAACCTCACTGGAAAGACTCACTAGCTTGAATGAGCTTTGGGTTATCTCCTGCATGGGAAGGGGTCAATGAAGAACAGAATAATCAGAATTAATTGGCACAGTACTGCTGAAGAAAGCAGAGCAATGTGACCCAGTGAACAGAGCACAGGGATTCAGGTGGTGGAAGCTCTGCTCTAATTTTTGCAGATGGGTTCTTGGGTCTCTTTTGACAAAGGACCTTGTCTTTAGATGCCTCAGTTTTCCGATCTATATAACGAGAATAACAATGCTCACTTTTTCTGTGAAGTGTTCTGATATGTATTAATAAAGAACTTTATTTAAAAGGTCAGTTTGCATTGCTTTTATTTAGTAGAGATGTGGCCAGAAAATTACAAGAATTTCTTAGTTCCCACAACAAAGTGAATGCAAAGGCAGCAAGAGATGAGTAAGACCAATGTTACCTACCGTACAGTATGAGGTCAATGTCCACATTAGGACTCTGTTTTGTTTGTTTGTTTTTATCCCTATTGCAAGTCAATTGGAGTTTTTATCTACTGTAAACCTAAAGCATGCCACGAAGGGGGAGGGTAATATTAAACTTCATTTCAACGTAGGAACAAGATTTTACAGGAACTAAACATCTAACATTCAGCTTTACTATTTAGCATAAAAGACATTAATGTGTTCATTACTAAGAAGGTTTGTAAAACATACTTCCTCAGCACATCTCTAGAGCCAACAGACAAACTTTACGAAGCAATTCTTCATAGGTCATCAAAGCATGGAAAGATAAAACGTCATGTCACTATGTTGATGCTAAAAAGCTTGTATCTTGCCTACTACCCATTCAAACACCATTTCACCTGCAAAAAAGAAATCCTGCAGGAAGCCTTCCTGCATACTTTTTCCAGAAGTCTTTCTTTGCTTTCCTCTGGAGATGACAGGCACCTAGTTTTGAGTCAATCCTACAAGACTCTCCAATTTTTTTTTTAAGACTCTAAAATGCTTAGCATGCTCATTTTTAGGTGTCTTACCCCTTGACAAGTTTTTACTCATTGTAGTAAATCACATCAAAGCAAATTATTTTTTTTTTTATTGTGGCCACTGGAGCTAGTTGTCATGCATAGTGTATCTGGTTGAATCATGCCCAGCAGGAACTTGGAGTGCCCAGGCTCTAGCAGAAAGTCTTCCACCGATGGTCATACTTTAGAGCCCACAGAATGTGATAGTAATTTGACAGATAAATGTCCCCAGGCTCAGCTGCTGAACTTAGTATGGAAAGTCATATGGCATACCCGTCCTTCCAGAGGCCATCTTTACCATTTACTCTAAACTGTCTTAAATGGACGCTAAAGACTTGCCATGACAACTGCTGTCCTCTATCGTATATGCTTAGGATGACAACTTCCTGGATAGAACACTAAAAGACAATAAGCAGTTAAAAGTCTGTATGTATTTAAAGAAAAGAAATGCTACTTAAGGCAACAGTGCCATAGATTAGGAAAGGAATCATGGTGATTAAGGGATAGTAGTAACAACATTTTAAAAATACAATAGCTGCATTTATGTACCCTGAACCCCATAATTATATACACCCTAATAAGCATCCTGACTTAACAGTGCTGAGTATTTATTGTTGTCCCTTGACTTCACCTGGACTGTATCTTAGTTCCAATTGAAACAATGCTACTGTCATGGTTTGGACCAGATTGGCCCAACCAGGTGGAACGACAGATTGTGAAACCTCTCTATGAAGTGACTCAAAAGAAAAATGAGTTTATGTGGGGTCCTGAGTAACAACAATCCTTTGAGCAAATTAAACAAGAGATTGTGCATGCAGTAGCCCTTGGACCAGTCCGAACAGGACAGGACATTAAGAACGTGCTCTTGGTGCACCACCCGGGAAAGACGCCTAGCTAAAAAGTACAGTCACTGAACAAAACTGGTCCTGTTTTACCTCAAACCAGGACAGCTACTCATTCAGTGATCTGTAAGCCCTGTTGACAAAGCTGGTCCAGAAATGCAGTATTAAACACAGCTCACTTTGGTCAGCCAGCTACCAAAGAGTTGATAAGCAGGAGATGCAATAAAAAATGTACCTAATTTGACCATTGGATCCATTAGCATCAACACAGATAATTTAACTTGTTAAATGGTATTAGTCCCAGACTTCAGGAAATTTGTGTCAGAAAGATTAAGTCCATATGTAAGCAATCCACGTTTTAACAAGACAAATAGCACTGCAACCAAAGGCAGTATTTTATTTTTTTTTAAATATGGAAAAATGGGGTCAAATGAGGAAAGTCCAATTGCCATCTGCCAGCAGAATATCTGACTTGCCAAGCAGAGGTTTTAAGAAAATTAATTCTATTCTTTGCCTTTGCTGTTTCTTTTTTTTTTTCTCCATTAGGATTATCAGTTTTCCAATGCATTGGCTGTCCCCTTGTACTTGTCCTCTGAGAAAGGTATAAAGAAGACTCTCCAAAAGACCATTAATGAATATTTTGTTTTCATCATGTTAGAGTTAGACTTAGCTTGTTTCAAAAGTCCAGCTACAAACATATTTTAATTTAGGAAAAGAAAGAAGTAGAATCAGTACCTATACAGAAGTCAGATTTACACTCAAATTTTCTTGGCTTTACTGGTTTTGGCTGAGATGGAGTTAATTTTCTTCGTAATAGCTCCTATGGTGCTATCTTCTGGATTTGTAACCAAAACACTGGGATGTTTGAGGTACTGCTGAGCAGTGCTTACCACCGCATCAAGGCCTTTTCTGTTCCTGCCAGCAAGTAGGCTGGGGGTGGGAAAAAGGTCGAGAGGGGACACACCCAGGACAGCTGACCCCAACTGACCCAAGGGATATCCCTTACCATATGATGTCATGCTCAGCAATAAAAGCTGGGGGAAAGATGGAGGAAGGGCGGGAAAGTTTCAAAGAATCATAGAATGTGTTGGGTTGGAAGGGACCTTTAAAGGTCATCTAGTCCAACCCCCCTGTAGTGAGCAGGGATATCTTTAACTAGATCAGGTTGCTCAGAGCATCATCAAAACTGGCCTTGAATACCCCCAGGGATGGGGCCTCTACAACTTCTCTGGGCAACCTGTTCCAGTGTTTCACCACCCTCATTGTAAAGAACTTCATCCTAAGGTCTAATCTAAACCTACCCCGCTCTAGTTTAAAATCATTGCCCCTAGTCCTATCACTATATGCCCTTGCAAACAGCCCCTCCCCAGCTTTCTTGTAGGCCCCCTTCAGGTACTGGAAGGCTGCTATAAGGTCTCCCTGGAGCCTTCTCTTCTCCAGGCTGAACAACCCCAGCTCTCTCAGTCTGTCTTCAGAGGAGAGGTGCTCCAGCCCTCAGATCATCTTTGTGGCCCTCCTCTGGACATGCTCCATCAGGCCCAAGTCCTTCTTGTGCTGAGGGCTCCAGAGCTGGACGCAGTACTCAAGGTAGGGTCTCACGAGAGCAGAGCAGAGGGGCAGAAACACCTCTCTGGATCTGCTGGCCACGGTTCTTTTGATGCAGCCCAGGATAGGATTGGCCTTCTGGGCTGTAAGCACACATTGTTGGCTCATGTCCAGCTTTTCATCCAAGAGTACTCCCAAATCCTTTTCTGCAGTGCTGCTCTCTATCACGTCATCCCCCAGCCTGTATTGATAGCGAGGTTTGTCCCAATCCAAGTGTAGGACCTTGCACTTGGCCTTGTTGAACCTGATAAGGTTTGCTCGGACCCACCTCTCCAGCTCGTCCAGGTCCCTCTGGATGACATCCTGTCCCTCTGGCATGTCGACTGCAACCACTCAGCTTAGTGTCATCGGCATACTTGCTGAGAGTGCACTTGACCCCACTGTCTACGTCATTGATGAAGATGTTGAACAGCACCGGTCCCAGTATGGATTCCTGAGGGATGCCACTTGTGACCCCTCTCCATCTGGACATTGAGCCATTGACCACCACCCTCTGGATGCGACCATCCAGCCAGTTCCTTATCCACCCAACAGTCCACCTGCCAAATCCGTATCTCTCCAACTTAGAGAGAAGGATGTTGTGGGGGACCGTCTCAAAGGCCTTGCAGAAGTCCAGACAGATGATATCCCCTTGTCCACTGATGCAGCCACTCCATCGTAGAAAGCCACTAGGTTGGTCAGGCAGGACTTGCCCTTGGGGAAGCCATGCTGGCTGTTTCGAATCACCTCCCTATCTTCCACGTGCCTTAGCATAGCTTCTAAGAGGATCTGTTCCATGATCTTCCCAGGCACAGAGGGGAGGCTGACAGGTCGGTAGTTCCCAGGGTCCTCCTTTCTACCCTTTTGAAAAATGGGTGTGATGTTTCCCCTTTTCCAGTCCCCAGGGACTTCATCTGACTGCCATGACTTTTCAAATATCATGGAGAGTGGCTTGGCAACTACATCAGCCAATTCCCTCAGGACTCTGGGGTGCATCTCATCAGNCTCTTGTGCTCTATGGAAAGCATCCTTGAAGATCTGCCAGCTCTGTTCTGCTCCCTTGTCCCTGAGGACTGTTTCCCAGGAGGTTCTATTGACTAACTCCTTGAAGAGCTGGAAGTTTGCTTTCCTAAAATTCAGTTCTTCGTTCGGCAAGTTTGGAGTTATAGAATTTGTCTTGTTACGTGTGATGAAGCCCTGCTTTCCTGGAGATGGCTGAACACCTGCCTGCGATGGGAAGGAGTGAATGAATTCCTTGTTTTGCTATGCTTGTGCATGCAACTTTTGCTTTGCCTATTAAACTGTCTTTATCTCAACCCAGGAGTTTTCTCACTTTCATCCTCCTGATTCTCTCTCCCCATCCCACTATGGGAGGAGTGAGCGAGTGGCTGTGTGCCTATGAGGGTTAATCCACAACTGCGGCTTACCTTCCTTTTTCTCTCCTAAGTACTCACACATGACCATTGTTAAATATCATTCAGAAGGGATGAATCAAAGGTACATCAGGACTGCCTGTAGCTAACATATAGGCCTTGCTCAGAATTGAACTGTGATGAACAAACTCTTAATATTTTGTCTGTCTTGTTTTATCATTTTCCAAAATTTTATGGCTAACCAAAAATATAAAATTTATAACTTTTACAAGCTATTTGCCACTACAATTTGATATGCAAATAATGTTGCAAACCTTTATGTATATGATGACCAAAGAAAAGGTCATTCACTGAGGCCATCAAGAGAATGTAATATTGAACGAGATGATTAAGTAATCCTGTGATATTATACCTCTAAATAACTGTAGTATTGAACACTAAGTCTGTACTCTGAATTAGAGACTCTTGTTTTCATATTGATGTATATTGTGCAGATTGAATACTAGCACGATGAATGATGTAGTATCAATACTAGTAGGGTGCTGTCAGTGTTATCACATAATAAATAATTAATGTCTTAACTTTCAGAAAATGATAGCACTGTTTACTGTACTCCTGTTGTGAAATTCAGAGGATTTTCACAAACTGCATGTAACATTTTGACACAGCTACTCAACAAGGTTACAGCCAGGTAGCCTTTACTAAAAAAACCCACTTTCCACTTAACTTTCCCAATGTAGTCCATACTTAGGACTTTCATGTAGTTCTTTCCCCTGTAAGGTATATTATACATATGTTTGCATATACAGCCATAGAGCACTAGTAAACAATGAATAAATGTCTTTAATACATAATTAATATCAGAACATTTAATTAAACATTCAAATCATTAAAGCCTAAGACACTGTAGATACTCCAACCAGACCTCTAGTGATTTTAACTGGCACACAGCCTGCACTCCCTAAGTGTGGCCCCAGAGTTACTGAGGATATTCAATATAGATTCAAAATTACATCTAGAAATGTAGTATGTCCAAGTGCCCAGATACCTGATTATTTTTACATTTATCTTCAAGCCCTAGCTTCACAGATTAAGCACGTGCATAAATCCCACCAGTTTAACTTGAAACTGCCAGATCAGCAGCCCCAGAGAGGAAAGTCCTCAGCTAGTGAAAGTTTAGATACTAAGAAAACAGATGACACTGAGTAGACTTGATATAGAGGCTTAACTTATTTAGGTGTGAAAGTAGTCCTTTTGGTCTTTAATACCTATTTTTTTGTTTTCAGTTAATAGCAATTGTTCCCTCATAATTAGGACTGAAATCTTCATTTTATTTAAAGCCAGGAACTACAGGTTAGTATAGTAAAGACTGTTACTCCCAAAAAACCTGCATCATCCTAGAGATTAAAAAAATACTTATTTCATATTTAAACTTTTCAGCAACTCCGGACACTCTCTCCTGATATGCAAATTAAAATTGCTTAATAGTGTCTTGCAAAGTATGTCTGAGTAAAAGAAAATATATATGGATACTGTGACGATTTGACTCAATACTCAGTCTAATCCAGAAATCTTCTTGGAAACACTTACTAAGACCCATTTTTATACTACAAAATTCAACAGTATTTGAAAGTTCCTTCTCTATTGAGAAAAAAGGCTATTTGATAGTATGACTTTCAACCAACATGCAAACAATGCAGATATCTTGCAATTATGTTAAAATGCTTGTAATAACCACAGATTAAAGTATTATCTGTATATCAAAACCTATTTGCTCAAAGGATGGTATTTTTCCCCAGACAGATTTTGATATTTCAAATTTACATCCATCTTCACGAGAATAAAAGCCAAAAATTTTCAAATTCTTTCACAGAACTGAATTTGCCTTACTGGAAATAATCAGTACTTCTCAGGAAGATACGTTTGAGATCGCCTGACAATATCACCATGCCCCAATGAACGTTATCCTAACTGACCTGTCACAGCCATACTGTTGCTCTCCCATCAGCCCCAGTGTGGAAAGAGGTCAGATCATAGTAAGACAGATCGAGGTAACAATTGGATCAGTTTCATCCAGTCTACTTAGCCATAATGAAAAGGCAAACAGTAGTTCTTGCTGCCAAGTTCATCTGTCTTGCTGAGGTGTATAATTACAGTCTGGAGTTTCTGACGACGAACCAAGGACAGAAGCTGTTCCCTCCATGCACTTTTTAAGTACCCAGCAGAGCTGTAAAGTGTCCAATCCGAAGCACAGTTGGGAAGATGCTTTCTCCACCCTATCCCACTGAGGAAGGGTTTGCATGGGTGTCATTACGGCCAGGTCTAAGATAAGGATAACATCACACAATTAGTCTAAGCTGTGATTACCGGATACTCTGAACAAAGCCAGGACAAAATGGAAGGCTCCCTATGCTACACGTAGTTTCCAGTACAGCTTTGGAATGTCTCAACTGTGAATGGATCCCATTGAGATACATGTTCACTAAGAAGCAATCAAGTCTTTCCAGTGGTCTTGGTAGACCATGTACAGTACAATAAAGCCTTATCTTCCAGGCAAACACAGGTATAAAATGGAAGAGCAGCCAGTAAAACAAGATTTAGGCTTGGTCTGCTGTCCTCAAGAGACTGTCCTCAAGAACACAAGATCACTTATCTGCTTCCAAACTTCTGGGACAAATTCTAGATCAACAGGAGATGGTGAGATTCTTCTTTCTTAGAATTTGCAGTACTTCTTCCAACCAACATTTCAGACATACTATATACAAACTTTATGATTTATTATGATAAAGCATATCCAGGTTTTCAGCATATGTATTTTTACCACTAACACTGCCCCCAACTACAATCATTGCTACTGCTTCAATACTTGACACATATTATTCTGCACAAATTAATCTCAGTGGTATTTCTTATAGTCTTTCACGAGTCTCATCAGTTAGACCTGCTAAAAAGGTTCAAACTTACTGTATTCAATTACATGTTTTATTTTATAGGTTTGCATTTGAAAACACCACCTCTTCTGCGAGGTGAAGGAAATTTCATGTGCTGAAGAAAATACCGATGATAGAGTTACATGTTTCAGTGCTTGGACCCCTTCTTGTGTCACAAGTGAAAATCCGATTTACATTTGTTATTTTTTAGGTGTATTTAACCTATCTATAAACATCTACAGATAGACTGAAACCATTATTTTATTGACATATGTACTGGGTTTGAACAGCAAGGTTTTGGTAGCAGGCAGGCTACAGTGGTGGCCTCTATGGGAATGTGCCAGAAGCTTCCCCTACGTCTGACAGGGCCAATGCAAGGTGGCTCGAAGACAGACAAGACAGAGAGAGGAGTGAGAATATGTGAGAGAAACAACTCTGCAGACACCGAGGTCAGTGAAGAAGGAGGAGGAGGAGGAGGTGCTCCAGGCGCCGGAGCAGAGATTTCCCTGCAGTCTGTGCTGAAGACCATGGTGAGGCAGGGTGTCCCCCTGCAGCCCATGGAGATCCACAGTGGAGCAGATATCTACCTGCAGCTGTGGAAGACCCCATGCCGAGGGAGGCTTTGACCCTGTGAGAAGCCCTTGCTGGAGCAGGCTCTTGGCAGGACCTGTGGACCCATTGAGAGAGGAGCCCATGCTGCAGCAGGTTTGCTGGCAGGACTTGTGACCCTGTGAGGGACCCACGCTGGAGCAGTCTGATCCTGAAGGACTGCACCCTTTGGAAAGGACCCCACGCTGGAGCAGTTCATGAAGAACTGCAGCCCATGGGAAGGACTCACGTTGGAGAAGTTCAAGGAGGACTGTCTCCCATGGGAGGGACCCCATGCTGGAGCGGGAGAAGTTTGTGAGGAGTCCTCCCTCTGAGGAGGAAGGAGTGGCAGAGACAACATGTGATGAACTGATCACAACCCCCGTTCCCTGTCCCCCTGCACTGCTCAGGGGGAGCAGGTAGAGAAATCAGGACTGAAGTTGAGCCTGGGAAGGGGTGGGGGGAAGCTCTTTTAAGATTTAGGCTTTATGTTTCATTGCCCTACTCTGATTTGATCGGCAAAAATTAAACTAATTTCCCCAAGTCGAGTCTGTTTTCCCATGACGGTAATTGCTGAGCGATCTCTCCCTGTCCTTATCTTGACCCATGAGCCTTTTGTTCTATTTCCTCTCCCCTGTCCAGCTGAGGAGGGGAGTGATAGAGTGGCTTTGGTGGGAGCCTGGCGTCCAGCCAGGGTCAACCCACCACAACATATCTGAGAGCTGTTTTTTGTATATGTGTTATTCAACCATTATTTTTTCCTCAACTGCTATACTAAGCTGAAACCTTATTAAAATGACATGATAAAAGTATAGCTACACTTTAATTCAGACAAAAAGATTTTTTAAATAAGGTTTTTCTTTTCTGAAACATCTCTATTGCTTATATAGGCTGCCTTCTTTAACCATCATCTTCTGAACAGCACTGTGAGACCTTGAGTTTGCCCCTGTTTGGCTGAATCTGTTCAGACAGAACTACGAGACTAGTTTTACATTAAGTTTTCTTTTATCAATTTAAATTCAGATTTTAGGGATCTCTTTGTTCTTTTCTCCCCATATCAATGATACAAATAGATTCCATAACAACAGGCTCTCCCTTAACCATTCTAGGAGTTTATCCTCCCATGTGATCTTGTCAGGCAAAACCTTTACTGACTCTTTTAATCGATGAATATTCACTTGTCTACTTTGCCAATCTCAGATTCCTTATCATGAACATCAGAATTTGGTATATTATGTTTCAGTCCATAAGAATTCAGATAACGGAGTAGTAATTACAAAATGCACCCTAGTCTTCAAAAGAAATTACAATGTAGCTCATAAGTCAGAGGGGAAGATTTGTGAGACAGCAAGCCAGATAGTAAGAGAAGCCTAAGGCACAGGTGTTAAAATCAGCACGGGACTCTCATGTCGACCAGAAGTATGACTTTAATCAATATTTCACAGGAAGACACACAGAAGAACCTCAAAAGTAAAACACTGTGATCTTCATAACACTTACCAGTGCTCTGGATATCAATGTTATTTACTTTGTTCTGGGTTCAGTAAACCAAAGCCCACCCATATTATTCTGTCATCTAGATGAATAGCTTTGAGGCATCACAGGACTGCCATAACTGCAAAGCACAATGGAAGATGTAGTCCAGACAATATATCATGAAATTCCTGAACTCTGATTTCTCTGAGAGACAATGGTAGCGCACATGGACACAATGCAGTACTGTACTGTTTCTGAACAAAATGCCTCAAGACATAAATATCCTCTGTTAAATGGAAAATAATATAACACTCATAATTCATTTGACAAAAATTTCTTTTACATACTTTTTTTGAGAAAAGTAATTCTGATACAGAGGTATTTCCAGAAAGACACAAATCTTGGTTTTCCATCAGCTTTACTCATCGGCCAACTTCTACTCAAGCTTGAGTCATTCTGACCACTGTTATCATGTCCAAGAAAGGCATATGATCTTAGCATCAGGTTTTGGTGAAGTTAATGGGACCGGATAAGCCTCGCAACTACCTGCCTTTTCTGTATAGTGATATCTGGATATGACATATCACAGATTTGTATTGGAGTATAAATCTGAACTTCACTATGAGAAAACCTCATAAAAGAACAGAGGCAGACAACTCTCAGGAGCTCTTGACTATGGACCTTGTTTTAACCATACGACATGTGGACTTCGAAGACAAAGATGGAAAATTTGTATTATATTTTAAATAGGTAGTGAAAGACAAGTTAAAACAGACTGCAGCTAATAGATTTTTGGCAGGTCCTAGCATTCAGATTACAGGAGGCCGTCTAAGCTGCACAGAAGTTGGCTCCATGATTAAGACTTTGTCAAGGAAATAAATTGCTAGGGTTTTTTTAACCATCTTTTATTGTCATTTCTAAGTTGAAACTAAATTCGGCAATTCCTGCTTTTTCTTTCACCTGACATCACTCCTGTGCATCTTAGGCAGTCTGAAAAAGTGGTGCCACTCAGAGCTAATGCTCTGCTCTGAATTGGGATAGTTAGCAGATCCCAGGACAACTCTTACTACCTACTTCACTATTAATTTCTCCCGGGGGTGGTGGTCCTACCTCATATTTGCTCTCAATTAACATTGTCAAATCTTTCCTATTTTTTCAACATTTCTGTAGTTATGAAACTTGAAATAATGCACTGAACAGTTTAGATTTAATCCTCAAATTGTCTCCAAGTCTTGACACAGACTTCAATGGTTACAGAATAAATGGGAAATATGACCTACGGGGCCTGTAGTATCAACCCGTTCTAGCAGCACAGCAGAGATAATAATGTCAGGAAAAACTGAATTTCACACTGAATGCCTGAGTTAAAAAATTTGTCTCCGGTAGTACTCATTGAAGTTACACCAAGGATAAATTTTGGCTTTTGTGTCAGCAGCAGTTAGCATTCTTTCTTCATAAGTACACAGAGATGTCAAGTACAATGCCTTGAAGAGCTAGTGGAGTTAAAAGTAAGGTTGAAGTTCAGGAAGTTAGCCTACAGAGTGCTTCTGGTCAATGTTCTCTCTAGTTTTTTAAGAAGCTGAGCAACTGGATATCCCAAATAAGCACATGATTTTTGCTGGTTTGTCAGAAAAAAACCTCAAAATTTCACACATTTAAAGATTTTTTGGTACTCTGCAAAATCCTCCTTTTGATTCTCTATCTACCTCCACAAGTCAACATGTCCCAGATTTCCTCTCCTACCTATCATGAGGTGATTTGTGTATCCCTTGCCAGAGCTTGTGATTTCACTCATCTGTTCTGGAAACCAAGACTCCCGAGGTGCTGCTACTGGCAGGAAAGGACACAATCTTTGCTCGTTTTCAACTTTTTTACAGTCCTTTGTTTTATCCCTACTAGTCATCTCCCTTTCCAGTATCCTCCTTTACACTGCACACCATTTTCTACCCTCCTTTTTACCCCTCTGCCTTTGCACTATGTTTTTCAATGTTTTCTCCCAGTAAGCTCTTAACTCCTCTTCCGCCTTCCTTCTCAATACATCTCTGTTTCCTTTAAAGTACACTTTATGTTCTTTTAAGTCTTCCCATTTCTCCTTCCTTTATCTGATTAACCACTCATTATTTAATAAGACTCCTGTTGGAATCCCCTTTGCAGCATGGAAGCTTCCTCACTCTTCATGACAGCTGATGCCTGTTCACTCGAATGATCTAGTTCTCACCAAAGTCAGAAGAAACACCTCCACTGATTTTTAAAGGGTGGTAGGTTGCAGCCTTACCTTTTTTTTATTTCAAATTCTACATGATCGCTCTCACTCTTTTTTTTTTTTTTTAGGTCTCTAATTCAATCCCTGGTGACAATAAAGATGACTATCATCGCACAGCATGTTTTTTTTTTTAATATGACTGACATTAAAAGGCAAACTAAATTTAAAATCAGTCTAATTTCCTACTGGCTATAATGTTACAGAATTTATATATATTTGAAACTTTATCTCAAACATGTACCAGATGTACTCCAAAATACTACTTCTGTTTACTGTTTGCAAATATGTATTTTTAAAATGCATCAATTTACCTTAACATATTACAGAGCATTATTAGAATGTGTGCTACCAAAAAATGGAGGGTGATTATATTTTCAGTAATCATAATTATTTTGAGGCAATATTAAATTACTTTATTCCATAATTGTGGGTTAACCATATGCCAGGTTTCTTCTTATAAAAATTTGTGATCAAAAATAATTAATTACGTTCACTTTTTAATGGTTAGCATCTCTGTCTCTGATAATACATTCTGGCTGCAGCGACAAAAACTAGGACAGCAGTGAGAAAATGTCATATATTTAATCCATTACTCATTACATGTATTGTAACAAGAACCAGAAATGGCAATTATCATGACAATTTGTACAACAACATGATGGACCCAGTCCTGTGACTATCTACCATTTTACAGTGATGAAATACACTCCAAGGCTCCAATCTGCAATTACCTACAAACCAGCTTTAATGTGACTGTTAAAGAGAAATGCTTATGGTAGTAAATTAAGCATGTGCATGTTTACCAAAACTTGAAAAAAAATAGTAGTAAAGGTTAAAAACACAATAAAAAGAATTGATCTGCAAAGATTTATATTTCTGTTTTCAAATCTTGTACCAATTACAAGACAATAGCCCTTATTCAGCATCTATTAGTCCCATCGATCTCAGTGGAAGTTATACATGTCAAGCTGTTCCAGTATTGGACCACAAGACCTTTGCTGTTGAGTATCTGGATCCAGCTGTACATGAATATCTATCCCTGCAAAGAAACTTAATCTGCTCAAACCTACTGTCATCTCAAACCCTATTATAGGTCAAGACTTGTATAATTTAACAGGAGATGTGCATAACTAAGATTAATCATTCTAACCTGATCTTCCAAATGCTAAACATCCCCAATTATCCACAAAACTGCATTATAAGATATAATCTAAACAGCAAGTCACAAGTTTCTGAAAGACTAATACCAACAAGCTTACCAGTATTTCAAAAGCAAGCACTCTAAGCATGAATGAGGTATACAGTATGTACTGATAACCTGCACCGTTTTCCATTTACAAATCACTTGCTCATAAGGGAGGAAGAAATTATCTGTCATTTTGTTATATCTACTTGTATTGTCCTAAATTTATGTGCTTCAAGGACATTTTAGTATAGTGTGCTAACATTAACAGGCATACAACTTTGGTCACAGATATTCAACGTGTCTTATAAATAAACAATAGTGTGTAGACAACATGCATTCAAGTAAGAAAGACTGTAAAATATTTCACTATTTTTCTCACTTTATTCACGTGAACTTCCCTTCCTTAACAAACCTGCTCACGTTTTAATGAGACTAGCATCTCTCAGGTCCAGGTGCAGTGGTGAATTTTTTTAAAGCTAACACCAGGGCTTTTGAAAATTATTTTTGAACAGAGAGCTTGCAAGTATGTCTTTCAGAAGAGACGAAATCAGTGAGTAAAAATGGTTTTCTCTGACTAGATATTTATACCTAGTATGCTTACCGCCATGATATTCAGGGATATAAGATAAAACTGTTCTACTCAGTGATATCAGATAATCCATATCAGATAGATAATACGCATTATAAATGATTCCTGTGGGTTAGATCTCAGTGTTTCACTTGGGAATTAAGCAGTTAACATCACCGTAGCAAGATCTAAAGAGGAGACACAGCACAGCAAAGGTGAAGGCTGCTAGGCTACATCTCTGAACCCTCTTAAGGACTCTGCAGTATTGGCATCACTCCAGAGTTTAATTTGGGTACGTTCTGAAAGTCTAATCATCTTCTTCAGGGAATAAACCCCTCACCATCGCACTGTTAAATTCTAATGCTCTTGCTCTGCCTTTCTGTGCTGAAGCTTTTATTTTCTTTGAAGGAGATGTGGGTTGTTTAATTGGTCCAGGATGGTATGTTTTAGGAATCATGCACTGCTTTATTATTTTGGGTCTTTGTACTCATTTCATGTGGGCCATTTCCTTTATTATTATGACTAATAAAACTGTAGCCTGCATTCTTGATGTTTGTAACATTTATATGAATTGTGCTACCTTATATACTGTTGTTATTAAATATTGCCAACATGCCAAAAATAAATTGAGCACTAAGCAAAAACACAAGTAGCCCAGCGTGTCTGTCAGTAGTTCTTTAAGACAATGTAAATTGTGTCCCTAAGATATGTTTGTGCAGCTTTTACTCTGTGGACCAGTTTATTAAACTGCTATTATGAGCATTCAGCTATAAATAACACGAACTACACAAACTTTCAGTGCTGATCAGCACCAAGAAAGAAGAAATTATGTGAAATGAAGTAAGCTACTAGATTCTATACTTATCTTAGGAAAAGATTTTTAATTGACATTTAGTGAAGGAAACTAAGAATCAAAAAACCTGATGTGTATTTTTAGTAGTCCACTAATGCAAGGTGTAATGATGAGAACATATTTAAGGTTATGTTTTCCTTGTGATAGTAAGATGCTGATACTACCGACTTGCTTCACAAGTACGAGTTTCCTTCCATAATGTTTTAAGCAGCAATGTGCCACAGAGACACACAGGATGGAACAGAAGGCTTCATTGCCCTTATTACAAACACATGCCTTTGTTCTCACTGTCTACAGAAACAAACATATGTATTGTTATATAGCTAAGAAGCTAAATTTGAACAAGAAATCTTAATTTGGGCTACAATACAGACTGCTCCCTAGCTTATCTTGAATCACAAGGAAGTATATAAGTGGACTTTCATTTTGAAATAAAGTGCGTCCACATATAATTAATCCCAGGCTTGGGCCAGTGGTATTTTCTTCTTTTTCTCTATTACAAAAAAACCCCCAACATTATAATACACCAAAGAACAGCTTTAAAAGCCAGTATATACTACAGTATTCTATATCATTGATCAATATACTTTACAGAAAAGCAGATCTCAACTTGGTAAGTCCTAGTGTGGAAAACATATTAGTCTTCTACCATGCAAACTTTTAAAGCCTTGTAAGAAAAAAAAAAAGCAAGGTGCGTTTCTCAAACAGCCTGACCTATGTGCAAAACTGGTCTGGCACAAGAGACACCTGGCCACCTCAGCACAAAGGAAGAATGCACCTGCTGCTTTACAAATTTTTGGCTTCCCTTCTCACTCAACTCCATTCAACTGGAAATCCTTGTATGGAAGGAGACCAGATAGTTCCCTTACCTCCTGTAAGGCTCACTTTTTCATGGTACAAGGGATAAAAAACTTTGCAATATCCCAATTACAAGAACTTTTCTTATTTCTGGCTCATATGTTCAGCTGGGAAACCTCCTTGGTTACATCAGCATGAAGACTGCTTCCCAGATGGGAATATCCCATATGTGTCTATGTTGCAGGCATTTTTAAGTTACCTGAGGACTAGGAATGAGGCAATACTGGCAACAGTATCTATGCCATAAGCTCTCCTGTATTCTTTAGTAAGGCCTTTGTAGCACTTGGTGCATCTCCCCCTTGAATTTTGCGCATTCAAAGCCCTGAACCACTACTGAACCTTACATAAAGAGCCAGGTCTGCTCCTCTCCTTCAGCTGCCTGTGACTTTTCCTGGGTGACAATCAGGCATTTGTCATGTGAAGAGAAGAGGTAGAGGCCCCACTGAAGCCTACGCAAGAACAGACTTACCACCACCACAGTTAGAGTCACTGTGTCTGAACAGCACTGGTCATCCACAATTAGCATTGCAAGTTCACCGCGTCCTTTAGTCACTAACCAGAATATGAAAGACCACCTTCCTGTCTCTACACCAAATTCAGCAGTGGCACTAAATAGACGGCATATCTACCTCTGGACCCCATCACAGTAGAGATGCATGTGGTCTTAACCCCTGAAGATGGCCTGTGGCAAAGAAGTTTGAGTCTGACAAACCCATCATCACACTCATCACAGAGCACTGTAGAGCCAATGCACTGGCTAGCTGAAACCAGGTGGCTGTGACAGCACAAGACCTGCTAGCACGCCCCACAAGACTGACTCAACATCACAACCCATTAGATTCACGGTGGCCTACTGTGCAATTCACAGTCTCTGTGTGTGTTTACCCTCTACCTCACTGTAGTCTTTGGAATACCCTCACATATTCAGTGACAAATTTAAGGACAATTTTGATGGTTGTAGTTTCAGAAACAAAAGTGATGGAAACCCAAACTATAAGTAAATTGGGGAGATCATTCCTCCACATCCACACCTGATACCACAACTGTTACCATACCTACTTCAAAGCTGAAAATCTCTTTTGTTCTCAACTCACCTCTCTCACCATTCCTTCTAAATCTCTTCTTCTCATAATCTCAACCAACAATTATATCCCACTTTTCTCCACTTACTGTCCTCTAAGCTTAATAAACATTTCCAGGTTTTACCATAAAAAGCAAGACAAGACCATTCAACCCATGCTGAAATTCCCTGCTCATTCATTAACAAGACTCAACATTGAACAGTTAAACCTGTTGTTCTCTACTCTTTCCTATCTGTCTGCAAGGGTTAGGACACATTTTACAGTGGAAATGGACAGATTCCCAGCCCATGCAACTGCTAAAAAAGTAAGTTTTATAAAACACTATTTAGCTGTATCCTAGGCTCCTCTGCATGAAGGCTTCTTGCCATCTCCACCATCTATATTCACACACATCTTTCCCTACCCATCTGCTTCTGTTTGGCCCTCCTCCAGTAGTCATACTAAAAGTATGACTCTGAACCTGCGAAAGCAGTGAGTAGGCACCACTGCTGTGCTCACCACCTAGCATGGAGCAAGAGACAGTTGCCCCAAGCACCTGCCAACTCTGAGTGCCTCACTGGAGGATGTCACCCAGCCACACTCTAGCATTTCTCCTCCCTCCACATGCTCCCTGTCTCTGATGCCAGATGCCTCTCCTCTATCTTGCAAATATACTCCTGGTCCAATCACTCTTTCAGTGTCATCTGAGGATACTTTATATATTAGAAGCTAAGAGCTTGACCCAGAATAAGGGTATACTATGATGGGATTTGTCTTCTGGGTGGGAGAAGAAATGGATAGATTTAAAGTCCAAATCTCATTAAGTCCAGAAAATAGCCTTACTGCTTTTTCTTAAAATGGTTTTTAAGAAAACAAACATTACTTGCTGCCAGATACAAACAGTGATACTGTTAATGAGGAGTAATACTTTAAAACACTTAATTTATACTGTAATTTCTTATCCAAAGGCCCTTGGGATAACTGCGACAATGTGAACTTGCGGAAAGGCTTGTTTGTAGGAGTATATCCTATCTTTGCCCCATTTTGTCTCGTGTGGCCAACACCTAAAAACTGTATTCCTTTTATTCCTTTGCCCTGTATAACCTTGCCCCCAGTTCCTCAAACCAAAAAGACGAAAAGACTCACCAATGTTCTGCTGCTTCTCATTATCCAACACATTTAGGTCTTTCCCAATAACACTAGAGCAGGTCTTGGAGCAAGTAACCCAAGAAGTTTGTGTCTTTACCCACATCAACCAGGGCAGCTGGAGAACCAATTTAGCTGTGATCTAGTGGATGTCTGGTAAGTGATGGTGGTCTCAGGCTGGGAGGAGCAGGCAGTCTGGTGTCTCGGCAACTACACTGGAAGTGAGTGATGGAAACCCCGGACAGATAGTAGTGCCTTACTGCCCCATAATGGTCCAGGCCTACAATTTCTCTGATGCTGGAGAGAGGTGCTTCATTGCTCCTGGGTGGTGTCCCTAGGCAAGTTGGTGATATGGTACTAGTACCAGAAGTTCTCTTTTGTCTGCAAATAGCAAGGGGACTTTCTGCCTTTCAGACTTCCAGTGAAGTGTATGGGTTATCCAGTGAAACTCTCTCCTGGGACGGCATTTTTCCCCCTACAGGCTAAATGTCAGCCTGCAGAGGACTTCCTGGAATGCCGAATGTCTCCCTGTCCAAAGCAAAAGTTGTCCTTCCTGACCTTGTGTGTTTCTATTAATGTCCTAATCCCAAATTAGTTGATACTTAACCACCAAACCTACTGGGCCAAGCAGACAACAGTTACTTCATACAGGAACTCCTTTTGCAAGAGTGTGACGAAGTTGTAGCACTGATAGTTCTCCAATCACAGAAAGAGCATATTTCCTCTAGGCACCACGTGCTCCAGGTTACCAGCTGCTGCAGTAGCAGACCTGTCACAGCAATATCACATTACTATAAAGGAAAGGCCTGAATTTTCTGCCTAGACCATGGGATTTTTGAAGAATGATATCATGCATGAAAACATTGTGTCATATGATAACATGGTAGTGCATGTCGTGCCATCTGCTCTTGTGCTGGGAAACTCAAGGGGCTCTTAAAAGTCCCTTGAACGGCACAGAAGGGTACAGAAGGGTTGGTTCCCGATATTTTTTTTGTGGAGAATCAACAATAAAGTCAGAAAGCATAAGAGCACAATGCAAAGAGCTAGACAGTGACAACTGTCAGGGTATTTGTCTTGAGGAATGCTCTGTCAGGAAGTGGTATGTGCAACTCTATTCTGTTCTTGGTCTTCCATAAACACAGATACAGGCTACGACTGCAGAATTTTTGGCTGAAACATTTTACTATTGTTTAATTATACAATCCAAAACCAAAGTAATTTGAGGTAAGAAACCAAATCTGTATTTGTATACCCCTAGAATTTGGGTTAGCTCATCACTGAATTTGATTCACACATGACAAGTCTTCAAGAAGTACATCATGCAAAATCCCAAACTTGAGATTTTGTATGTGAAACAGGAATCTCAGGAAGGGAAAGTAAAAGGGACTTAAACTATAGAAATGAGGTTAGCAAGTGACCAAGCAGGACTCGGTCACCTGGGAAATGCACCCAGGCACCAGAAAAGCCAGGGAGCTGACTGGCTAGAAAGCAACTTTGCAGAGAAGGACACAAGGCTCCTGGTGGACAAGATGACTATGAGTCAGCAATGCACACTTGTGGCAAAAAAGGCCAACAACATCCTGGCTGTATTATGAATGCATTGCCAGCAGGTTATCAGAGGTGATCCTTCTCCTCTAATCAGCACTGGTGAGGCCACACCTGGAGTTCTGTGTCCAGTTCTGGGCTCTTCGGTACAAGAGAAACACGGACATACTACAAAGGTCCACAAAGATGATGAAGGGACTGAAGCATCTTTCATATGAGGAGAGGCTGGAAGAGCTGGGACTGTTCAGCCTGGGAAAGAGAGGCTTAGGGGGATCTCATCAGTGTGTATAAATGCCTGGTGGGGACAAGTAAAGAAGAGGGAGCCAGACTCTTTTCAGCGATATCCAGTAACAGGAAAACAGGCAATAGGAACCAACAATGGGCAGAATACAGGAAATTCCATTTAAACATTAGAATTGTTGGGTTTTTTTACTGTAAGGGAGCTCAAACAATGGAAGGCATTGGCCAGAGAGTTGTGGAGTCTCCATCTATGGAGACTTTCAAAGCCTAGCTGGACAAAACCCTGAGAAACCTGCTCTAGTTTACCCTGCTTTGAGCAGGGAGATTGGACTAGATCTCCAGAACTCCCTTTCAGCCATAACTATTCTGTGATTCTGTAATTGTACATTTGGAGATAGAAAGTCTTTAGGAAAATGTCCATTTCGGAGACAGTAGATGAGTTCTGAATATAGTTTTAGGTAGGCTTAGAAATTGTCAGGATGGTTTGAGGGTGGGGGTTAATTATACATACTATATTTATATATTAGAATATATATTAGTATACATTAGAAATACATTCCAATATAACTCAATATATTCTTAAACAAAAGAATGGGTTATCTGAGAATATAATTCAGTTGGTAGCTTAGAGATCTATGCAAAAATCTCAGATTAGAATTGCAAAAATTCAAGCCTAAACTGATGACTTATCAGTTAATCAAAAAAGTATTATGTAACAGTGATAATGAGTATTCAGACATGTAAGATTTAGGAGATAACAAGAAATTTGAAGCCAGTGCTGTATAGAGTATTCTTGCCTGGAAAGAAAAGTTCTGAAGTAAAAATGCCAGTCTCCACTATGGAACTGCTCAGTTTTCTAACACCCTCTGAGATTTCCTCTGGGTTGTCTTTCGTATGTTATTGTTTCCCATTAACATTTGCAAAGCTGTGTAATTGTACATGTCTGATTGCTCTTTGAGTCTTTCATTTGTGGTGATGTCCAAGCAAAACCTTGACAAAGATCAGGTAGCAGGTATACTGTGATCACTGCTTGCAATGTTCACCTTGAATGTGTTCCAGTTTGCCTGCACTTCACCATCAACATGCTTTCCACCTACTATATGGTACCTCCAGTCCTAGTTCTTTACAGTAAGGACTGTATTTCAATCTCTACTTGTCTACCCTAGCTAATGGTAGGCTCTGACGTTTTTGTCCACAAGATGAGACCAAGATGCCACTGAAACAGTAAAATTAACAAAAAATTGTATTTATTAAACAGCTGGAGGTAACTAATTTAATATTACTTAAAGGCTATGTCCTCTAGGAGTGCTCAGCTCAGGGACTCTTTACAGAGAAGAGAATGCTATCTCATCTTATAAAGGCTGCTGAAGCCCTTTCATGTGGCTTATGAGAATCCATTGAAAATAAAGGCTACACTTTTAGTTTCATACAACAATTTACACATTAATCCTAAATTGCTCATCCATTACACAAAGTACACGAGCATCTGCCCTGTCCCTCACATCCAGGCACTGTTTGGTACACTACATCAGACTGAAGTAGCAGAACTGAGCTGGCTGATACTAAGTGAACAAGTCTGAAATCCATTGGTGTATCTTGTCTCTTCATCTGAAATTTAAAAATTACTCATGTTCAAGAGACTTTTGGACAATCTTGCAGAGGCAGGCAATTTAACATAACTGGCCATTGTTCACAGTCAGGATACATTCAAACCATCTCTTTTGTTAGCTAATATTCACTGTTGGGACTCTGAGCCTCATTCAACACTCTGGTCACTCAACACATTTTTGGTTTCACCGGTTGCATAAAAGATCATGGCAAACAATAAGCTCACCTGATGCAAACCAGTGG
The DNA here is from genome assembly GCA_013397275.1 of Burhinus bistriatus. Lineage (NCBI taxonomy): Eukaryota > Metazoa > Chordata > Aves > Charadriiformes > Burhinidae > Burhinus > Burhinus bistriatus. The sequence goes on along the minus strand of VYXH01008747.1, from coordinate 200,903 downwards.
AAACTGTTTAAACCATGATCTTTAGTGTAGCTAAGGCAATTCAGAGTGGTTGAGCTTCTGTCTCTGCCATTATAGTGAACTGTGCATTAGGTACACTCCAGCTTCTTTGTTTAAAAAAAGGCAAGTCATCTGCTACTGCAGAAAAGTCAATGAATGTTTTGCGTAAAATCTGCAGGAGGATATAGTCCTAAAGCATTTTGCAGCTGTTAACTATATGTTTTCTTTTTTCTCCCAAGGTTGTGCTTATAAACAGAAGTCAAATACTATTATTGCTATAATTGAGAGGTGTGTACCTGATAAAACAGTAAAAACAAAAAACACCACAGTAGAAAGGAAAATTTTAAAACAATTCTAGTCAATGGTAAAAGGACAAACAAAAGGTTTTACAAATAGATAAGGATCAGGAGGATTTTGAGGGAGACTGTAGTCTCTTGGTGTGATGGATGGAGGCGAGTCGATGACAGATGAGGCACAGAGTGCTGCAAAGCTAAAAGATTTCTTTGTCTCAAGTATGTTCACTAGGGAGAAAGAGGGAAACATGCCAGAATCAGAGAGAAGTTTCCTGGAGGCAGAAAATGAAAAATTAATGAAATGAAGAGTGACACCAGAATAAGTAAAAAGGAATCAGTCAGTGAAAAGGAATGTACAATTCTAGTATTGGATGGCCTGTATCCCAGCATTCAGAAATATATTGTATTTATACATTTTAACTAAGTTCAGAACTAAATTTATTACCATCAACAGAAAAGTAGATGACTTTCCACACTTACCAGAGTTCATTAGGGGTTGAGGGATAGATAAAGAGAGATTTCAGGGTGAAAACCTTTAGAACAGTGTGTACTAGGGTACAATGACCAGGGAGCTATGAAATAAGACTTTGAGCACTGGCACTGAGTGTCTAAATGAAGGTAAAACTTTGTAGATTAAAAGTTTCTGTACATATACATGTGAATAAAGGTCCTAACACTTCAATTTAAGAGAGGTTTTAAGATAACAAAATTACCAAATTTAAAAATTATTACCTGGGTCTTTAAAATATTTACATAGAAAAGTATTGTATGCATATATGTGTATGCATTATTTTGTATTATTCTGAAGTGTAATTGCAATTAAGTTGATGTACTAGTAAGTTTATAAATCAGGATTCATGCAGCACAAACTGAAGACATGATATGTGTAAAGGTATGGACAGTTATACCAGACTCAGAATCTGCCAAACAAATACTCCATATTTAAATGTGTGACTTAAATTAGTAAAGACAGGACAACTGGGCTGAAAATAGCTGGACATAATGGGCCACAGACTTAAGTCATTACGTTAACCTCTAAACAAGTTACAAAAACCATGCAGTCATCTAAAGAGAGGAGATCAACAAAAGGACAAAGAAGAAAAAAAATTATGATTAGGGATTGCAGCATTTCACGCTGCATTACAACCCGTATTTTAAAAATAAAAACGGATTTATAGAAGTATGAAATGGTATGTGAAAAAGTTTGCCATAAAAAAATTAAAAACAGACACATAGCCAAATAGAATTAAAGACTCCATAGGTCACACTCAGGCTTTGTTAAACCTTGTAGCTCAATGCGCACATTTTACAGTACAAACTAGAAGCCACAGAGAGATGTGGAACCTCCTCATGCTAACCATGATACAAACCTGTAAGCATCCACTGAACAAATCTACTTTTCACTGAAGTCAGTTAAGCAATTCGTGTAAATTTGTATTCACTAGTAAATACAAGTCATTACAAATTCAGAGTAGCACCTTTCTTCTCAAATGGTACTGTTGATTTCACAGCATTGTGTAACACAGTACTAGCTACTCCTTGAGTGAAGATGCAGCAAGTTGAGAAGAATAGGCATGAAGGGAGATAAAATACTCTCAGAGTAGGAACAGGATTATGAAAATGAATCATGTGTAATTCATTGGTGTTAATTAACACAATATTGCTGATGTTTTCTAAAACCACACTGAGGCAATAAAGTAGTATTTACCTTCTCAATTTCTACAGACCAAAACTGATAACATTAAAATAGAAATTATGGAAGACGGAATGAAAATAGTCAATAACAGTCTGCCTATTGCTATGTGTACAAAAAAATGCTCTGTTGACTGCAATTACAATGCATACTGTTTCACAAATATTAACTAAGTCTTAATTTTTTCTTGTGGGGAAAGTCATTCTCAGAAGTGAAACAAACTTCTTCACTACCACATCTCACATTGCATCCCCACTGCCAGTTGCTCCTTACCGTGACCAATACCCGTTTTATGCTTATTTCATGATTGCCCAAAAAGTGCACAATGCCTTTGCGTTTTTGAAGTATAGAGGGATGTTACTTCTCTTCTTTTTATGTATACATGTATACATGTATATTTTTATGTATACATGTTGGTGTGTATTTATTTCCATTTCTCTGTTTCCAGAGAAACAGGCCCTATGCTACAAAGAGGACTGCAAAGGTTTGGGACAGTCTTTATTAGGAGTTCGCTTCACAGTTTGAGGTTAGCCCTGGAGAAAGCTCGCTCTCTCCTACCAACAACAAGCAACGACACCGCTTGTAGAGTTCCTTTGTGCCAGAACTGCTCAACATAACAGCAGAGTCGAAGTGTACAATGAGAATATGTGGCACTCAGCCCTGCGTTTAAATTCACCAGGCAATCCCTCCTATTCAACAGAGACAGCCAAGAGAGAAGATAGTAGTAACCGCTAAAACATGCCAGCTGTTTATTTGGCTTTCTTCCCTCACAGATTACTAAACAGCACAGACTGAAACAAAGGATTAGGAATGCTCATGATTTTGCTAGAAATACCACAACTAGAAGGGGATATCCTGTATTATAAATTATTTCAAGTATGGCATTTTGGTTTTTTTCTACCTATTTCAAATAGAACAAAGTCAAATCAGTTAAATAAAATTAATGCAAATCAATGAAAATGTCTGGGATTTTTCAGCAGAAAGAGAAAGCTTTTACAATCTGGTTCTGAGCAATCACCATATCATTCAGTGCTATGCTAACTGCAACAGGAATTCGGTATTTGAGTTCCTGATACTTGTTTTCAAGATGCAGCTGGACAGGATGCTAGGTAATCTCATCGAGGCTCCTTTTCCCACAAACGATTGGATCAGATGATCTTTTGAGGTCCCTTCTAGCTTGGGCAGTTCTACGATGATTGAAATATTTTTTCTGTTGCTTTCTAATTGGGTTATCTTAGTATCTTTTTTGCCTCTTAAAAAGTTTAAAAGCAGTACACTGGAATTATATGATAGCTATCAGTGCAGACTGAATTTCTTCATCAAGTAGTGGGGAGTGTATAATCTTGTGCACTGGACTGATCATGCAACTCGTTGCTGCTTTAGGCAGGCAGTTAAGGTAATTGCCCATCATAGAGACGCTTACACTGATTGCACACTAGAAAGAGGAGGCAACTGGTTTCCCATTCTCTCATTTGCTGATATTTGCTTTAAGTTGCTACCACCAGATCTATGTGTAACGCACGACTCTTTACAACTTTGTTTACATGGCACAAAATATAATTTACTACAGAAATCTTAACCAACCCTTAAATGTTCATTGAGAACCGAAACAATCCAAAAAACTAAATGCCATTTCCTCATACACTAATAGTGTTAGAAGTCAATTTAAGCAACAGAACAACCAGTTTACAAACTATTGAAAAGGCATGCTTCCTTCCCCAAGTAGTTCTTGGTGCCCTAAATGAGAAAAATGTACAGATCTTAATAGAAACAATTATCAGCAGAAGCTTTTGCTTTCTAATTGAAACAGAGATGCCACTGGAACACAGCTTTTCTTTGTCATGTTGTAATTGAAGTTACTCGTTCCACATTTATGTATGTGCATGAGAGACAGTGGTCTGAATACCTACATCTTTGTGATTAGAACACTGAAATAAAGATGGCTGTGATGTTCAGCCTTTTAATGAGTGTAAATAGACATAAAAATGGTAAGGTAATCAATCCACTAGTCTCTACCCACGGAACAGATAAAGCAAAGACCACGTAAAAAAATGTTTTCTCACTTAACCTTGAACTATATAACCTTTAAATTATATTGCCATTACTTCAATTTTTCTGTTTTTTTCCTGGTGTTGCCAAAAGCAATGCCCATTATAGCCACTGTTGTTTCACGAAAACGGTTCCTCTAACTATAAACATGTAGCTGTAAAAAGGAGAATCTTTTATAAACTGTACTGCTGATACACAGAGCCTAGTGTTCAATAGCCTATTATATCAAACATTACATCTCTCATTTTTTTGAGGCTGCTAGCATTCATTGACCAAATTAAGATATATAATACGGATGACTCTAAGCTCACCACCCTAAATGTCGCTAACTATAAAGGAGGCCTAAGCTCAAATGTAGATACACAAATTCTAGAAGAGGCAAATCAACCTGCACGCACGTGTCTTTTAGCACCCATCTCGAAGGAATGGTAAGGCAAATTCCACTTTTTATACTGCTAAAGCTTTTCATGTCATCTCAACACACAAGCACAGCAAATAATACAATTTCAAAATAAATTCTGGTCAATAAAATTCTTATATCGAAGTGGTTAAAATTCTATCTTCTCTAGATGTAATCATCTGACAGAGTTGAGGACAGTTGCTACCCTACGTTCCTCGGACTGTTTCACCTATATTTAAGCAAAACAAATATCAATCATATAGTAGTATAACATAGTAATGTGCTTAGGTGTTAATATTTCTCTAATGCATGTAAAAAGTCTCCAATTTGAGTATGTTCCATTAATCCAAAGAATATAGAAAATTAAGGATTTACAATGCAGATCATACTGACTTGATGTGTCATTATATTGAGCTCTCATGTCACAAAATGCAGGGTTCTATCTCATATACAAGCAAATCTGAGCACATTGCAGACGTAATACAATATTCTTGGTGATAAATACTGAAGTGCACAGCTGGACAATCTTACCAGTAGTGTACAAATGAGAAACATGAAGGAAGATGCTTGCAGACAAGATGTGGCCCCTAGCAGGCAAGTGCAGAGGTTAACATAAACTTTGCTTTGACAGGGAACAAGTGCAGGCATGTCAGATTGCTGTGGCAGAGGTTGAAGTGTCAATGATGAGAGGAAACAAAGAAAATACTTCTAAGTATAGCAAGGCCATGGTTTTATTCCTGTGCCTTCAAACTTTAAGTTGGGCTTTTTTGCCAGTGACAAGATTCCTTTGGTTCAAGCAATCGCTTACCATGGTCTAAATTGCTGCTGGTACAGAGCCGACACACTAATCTACCATTCTCATTTTGTTTCCAGTACTTTGTGCAGTACTTGGCAAAAGGCTGTTCAGACCCAAACTCAGAAACTTCTTAGTCACCTTTCTTGCATCAATCTAAAACATGTTTTTTCACAACTAGTGACAAAAAGGATTTCCAGCTTTCATCCTGGACACCAGGGCTTCGAGGTACTGAGTGGATTGGATAGCACTAGAGAATGAACCCAAGCCTGCTCAGAAAGATTTCCGTAGGCAGCATAAGGAAGTCTTTCCAAAATTATGCCAGCAGTGTGCTAAGCTCTTGAAGAATGTCCTATTGATCTAAGAAAGTAATTCAGGCTTCAAACTTACCTCAATCCTTGTTAAAGGCAAAGAAATATGCAAAGTCAAATACAGAAATAATGTGAGTATGTATGTGATCTTTCAGTGCCTTATCTACCATTTCGTGTAAGCTTCCTATGCCAAATAAACAACCTGAATTAGTTTTAAGCCTCTCTTGATCTGCTTTTCTAGAAAAAAAATAATTGAACATTTAAAAACAAAGAAGTGAGGTGTCCATATTAAATTTACAAGAAACATCACAAAATATGCCACGTTTTCGAGAGGAGCAGCAGAACATCTCAGCTTCATCTGTAAGCCCAGCTCCTACTCAAAATGCCACAAGATGGCTCTGGCGGGTTTGGAAGTGTCCCCTGATCACCGCTTAAACCCATGGATGACACTGGGCTGGTAGGCCTAGCTGGAACAGAGGGCTGGCACAATGAGGGCAGGCAGTGCCAAACGGGCAGCACTTCTCTGCAGTCCTCGCCTGGCTTGTGATTAATATGCTGTTTGTTCAGTAATTGTGATATATAGCAGACTAACACATTAGTTCAACGCAAATAGGTTGATAGGAAATCAGGGCAGAGAGGGTAAGACTGTCTCAATGCCTTTGGTGCACTCAGGAACACCAGAAAAGGCTGAGAGCTCAGGTATCTTCGAGCAACAACAGGGAAATTCATAGAAAATTATATAGATAAATAAATGATATTCACATCTTCCCTGCCCAGAACCATCAGGCTCCTCCTCCATGTCACTCCAACTTCTGAAAAGGCTCTTGAACTAGATTCAACATGCCTCCTTGGACCTTACAGGGAGCTGTCTCACAAGTAGACTGTCATGATCTCCACAGCATGGCGCATTTTTCTAATGAACATTAATCAGCTTTGAAATAGCTACCAGTACTGAAATGTAAATTATGCCTATTTGAACTGCGCTGAATACGACAGAATCCACTTATTGGGCTAAAGCAAAATTCAGCCAGCGCCGCTTCAGTCACACCTGGTTAATAGTTGAAAGTTACTTTTGTAAGCACTTTTGGAATAGATAATTTAGTTTCTGCTACCCATGGCTGGATCTCAGAGATGAGAATACACAGTGCCATCACAACCTCTTTTACCAGCTCAATCTTCATTTAACAATCTCAGACTCCAGGAAAAGTTAACCGTATTCAACAAAAAATGCCTAAATTCCTTTTATCGCTCAACAGTGGTCACCAAACTAAAGTAATAGACGCACTAGAAATACAGAAAATATAAAGTAAGACATAGAAGACCTTACTCTTTCCTGTTGTGGGCCATGTTTTACATCTGTGCAAAATTGCCGTGCCTGTTATGTGACAGGGCACGCATGGTATGCCAAGGAAGAGCGAAGTGAGAGGGGCAGGGGCAGGGAGCTGGAGTCTCCACTCACTGTCCCCCAGCAGAGATGAAGGTGGTGAGGCCAAGTGGCAGACCCAGGACCCTCAGGTGCCATCCTCAGGCCGTACACAAACTTTCAGCATGACACAGCACTCCTCATTTCATCTGCCTTTGTAGCAAGAGAATAATAATACTTCCTTCATTCTGGTTTTCCTCCTATCTTGTCCCTTCAGATAGTAATTTATTTGTGCAGGTACTATTTTTCACTCTGCATCCATATAGCACAATAGGATATCAATCTCAGTTAGGGCATCAATGTGTTAATACTGTACATCTAATAAAGAGTTGAATATATATTCTTTATATTTTGAAGACTAGTAATTATACTTTTTTCATATAGCTGTACTTTTTCTTCTTTCCTTTAATAAAAATCCTCAATATTCAGCTGAGAAAGTAGGAAGTTATTCATGTCTCCCCGACATGGGAGCATAGCTTGGTCTCAGACGTTGTTTAAAAGCAGCCTCAAAGCTATTCAAAACTGTATCAGGCTGGCTGCAGCCCCAGATCAATTGCAATATAACTTCAGCCTTCTTTTCTCTGTCCTGGCAGCTTCAGGGACGTGTTGGATGACCTGACTAGACTTCTTTCAGCTCATACTCTGAGGAGTCTCTAACTGCAGAAATCTGGGAAATTTCTTGTTCCTTTATAACACAGGAGCACTTCAGAGCTAGTAACAGAGTTTTCAGAGTATTTAGGTAAGTAATAAAGCAGATACTGAAAACTAAGGTTAATTTTGTGTCATAAATTTAAATTAAAATTTTGAAATCTTTCAACTTGTTCTAAAGAATACAAGTAATGATGCTTCTAAAGGATTCAAATGAAAACACACAACAGTTATAAGCAGTTATACCTGTATTTCTATCTTACTACCTATTCATGCTTTACTCCCTCAAAAAACATGCAACTACTGCACAAAAATTGTTCTCACCACATGGGAACTATTATCTCCTCTTGCCATGAAAGAAAAAGGGAAAAAGCTTTTTTTTAAAAAAAATAAATTATTATTTCTGTGGTATAAATGAAGACAAAATTCAAATATCCACAACTACAAAGTTATATTGGTCAGAAAAGCCTCTTCCATTAAAAATTAACAGTCTGTCAGCATGGATTAATTATGGATTAATATACATGGCTATAGTAACACTTAGCTCCCAGTATTTTGAGTACACAGTGTTTGCAGTTACATATGTAAACATTGGCTATGTCCTTAGAGAGTAGGTTTTCTTCCTAAGACAGGTACATAAAGAAACATGCTTCAGAAATTTGTGTAGTAATATCTTGATGTTTAAAAATATAATGCTGTACAGAATAGACTGGGCATCTGTTGTAGGTTAACGCTGGTAGGCAGCTAAGCCCTAGACAACCACTCGCTCACTTCTCCCAGCAGGATGGGGGACAGAATTGGAAGGGCAAAAGTTAGAAAACTTGTAGATTGAGACAAAGACAGTTTAATAAATAAATAAAAAAGAAACCAAGAAAAACGAAACCAAGAAAAACAGATGATGCAAAAATACCCAATTGTTCATTATCAGTTGACTGGTGACCAGCCAGTCCACAAGCAACTGCCCTGGCAAACTTCTCCCCCAGGTTTTATTGCTGAGCACAATGTCCTACGGTGTGGGCTATCCCTTTGGGCAGCTGGGGCCAGCTGTCCCAGCTGTGTTCCCTCCCAGCTGCTTGTGCACCCCCAGCCTACTCACTGGTGGGGTGGTGTGAGAAACAGAAAAGGCTGTGATGCTGTGCAAGCACTGCTCAGCAATAGCTGTGTTATCAGCAATCAGTGTGTTATCAACACTGTTTTGGTCACAAATCCAAAACACACCCCCATACAGAAAATTAACCCCATCCCAGCCAAAACCAGTACAGCATGCCTATTGGTACTCTCTTGTACATTGAACTCGGCACACCCTCTAGCTAGCATTGCCTACACCTGGTACGTACAGGTGCTCAGCACCATCCAAATGTATCAGCAGTGGTGTGGAAGCTTTATCGCTGCACTGGGATGGCCGCTCAGCAAGACTTACTCACTAGAGTGTCATGCCAGTCACATCATTTCTACTTCCAGTACTTGCTCATGCTGAAACAAGTCTTATGCCTTGCCTCATGGTTCTGCTAGCTCCAGGCCAGTTTATGTTTTTCTGTAGTGGGAGGCACTGATTTGCCCAATCCCATGTCATACTATCTTAGGCCCATATAAAACTGACCATATACAAGGAAGACGCCTTCCCTCCTGCATGAACAGTGAGAAGCTAGCAATTACTGCAGTCTGTGTGTTATAGCTTTATCCCTCCTATCCCAGCTGTCAGCTAAGGGTAGGGAATCGATCCCTATCAAGCACACTTCTTTCTGTCATGTGCTAAACAATATTCATGCTTAGCTACACATCTGGATCTACACAGAACATCCTGAAAAGAGGCAGCGCAACATGTCCATTACCACTGCATGTCCTTGACAGGCTGAAGCACACGAACAACAGTGAGGCTGTCCACCTCGAACATGATCCACACCGCCTAATCCTAGAACCAGAACTCCAGTGCAACAAGATGCTAAGGCATGTAAGCAAGCCCCAGAAGAAAAAGGTTAGTCTTGAGGTTTTCCATCTTTTTGGAACACAGTATCTATCACTCATCCTTGACTCTTAATAAACTCAGACCTGTCTGGTGACTTAAACACACGATCAGTATAATATTGTTACAGCCACCATTGTCATAGCAGTGCTTTTAGATGACATCTGTTTTTCATTTGCATTTTCTTACTTTATTTAAGAACTGATTAGATGCTAGTCCTCATATATTCCACGCTTCAACACAGTGCTGACAGTGTTCTGCAGGCCAGGGTCACCCTTTTCAGGGATGACCCAGTCTACAGCTAGCACCAAGAACCAGGAGCGGCTAAGAAGTAGGCAGCAAAGATTAGCCACATCTGACTAAAAAGCTCCCATGCCATACTCCGTCACCTCTGAAGGGTTCAGGGTGCAGAGGCTGCTGTGGTGTTAGAGAAGCCTGCAAGGCTATGACCTCCTCTGGAAGTTGGGTGTAGTGCCCTGCAGGGCTTGGAGGTTACCCTGGCATTGTGGAGGGCTCCTGGGGCAAAGTCCAGTGTCATGGAAAGGGCAGGTCCCATAGTACCCACCATGGGGGCAAGGTCCTACACTGCCTGGGACCAGGCTCTGCAGTGCTGGGCCCATGGGGAGGGTGGGGGAGGTCTGGGGGGAGGCCAGGCAGCGCTGGTAGGGCTGCTGGGGCCCTTGGGGCCTGGACAAGACCTTAGTAGTACTCTTTATCAAAGATTAAGCTTATTCAAAAAGGTTTTTATCAGTTCATAAAACAAAGCTTCTTTTCCTCTGATAATTCCAAATAGTCAAAATCTCCTGAAGACACCGGCGATCAGAACCTGATATTTGTTGACAGATGAATTTGTTTACTCCCTATTTAGGATCTGCTAATGGCAAATTGCTGTCCAGAGAAGTCAGAAAGCATGAGGATGAAAAAGTGTTTTCCACATCATAAGCTGCTGTTACCAGTATTATGGCATCTGAGAAGTGCCATAAATAACATCTTCAGGCTGTCACAAGAGCAAGTGAGTTTTGCTCCTTTCTTCCTTGTTGCCCTCAACTTTGTCACACAAACAGAGAAAGTTTGCACCTCTGTTTCCCACTGCAGACTTTGTTGTGGGTCTGAGCTATCAGCCTCTTTCAACCCTTGATATGCTCTTATCCTGGAATTATTTTCATGACAGCAGAAGTGTCAAAGAAGCAGGATTTGGGGTGGGGGGTGGGAAGGCAAGTCCATGGATACCTCTTTTCCAAGCTCACTAGGCTTCATATATCATAAATCACTTTCATGCCATATTTTATACTTGCAGAATGCACAGATATTGTGAGGTAATTGCTAAAGCTGTCTGTTAGGTGTAAATATACACTACCATTAATGAATGACATGGACTGGAAATGGGTTTTATAAGTCTCTCTCCTATCTTATATTTTGAAAATGCAACTCCCTGTATTTTAATATTGGGTTAATATGCTGAATTTACATTTATATTGCAGCTTTCATCCTGCTATATTGCAGAATGCTTCCTCTTACAAGCATACCACAGCACCCAGATCCAACCATCTCTGTGGCAGGCATAAGGTGGACAACAGCACAAGAGAAGGGAACTTTAGGGCTTAGGACAGTTGGCCAACCCCTAGACTTAAGCCACCAGCACAGTATCCTGGAGTCCGAGCAGAATGACTTAGTTTTAAGATAACATCAGAAGTCCTGAAGCCTACAAACTTAGTCTTTTTTTAAAACATGTATGACAGAAATCAGTCCTGCATGGAGATGAACCAGCACTTCCATTAAAAGTACCACCATTGAGGTACTCCAAAATAAAAATAATAAAAAAAAAAAGTAGGTTACAATCTCTTTTGGATGCCTAAAAGCATAATGAAATACATGATTCAATTATTACTCTCTTTTTTTTCAGGAGGAAGGGGATTGGAGGGGATAGACAGAGAACAGAGGGGTATGGTTCAGAGAAAGTTGATTTTAATCCAAAATAAAATTGGAGTAGGTCCCAGTTAAGTGATCGGTCTGATTTCTATTCAGTTTTGCCAGCCTGAGTGGGTCTCAGTATCACTATTATGCCCGGTGTCATGTGATTAGTCTCATTGAGAGAACACAGTTTACATGCTGAAAGCTGATGGTATGAAGCCTTTAGCAAGAATAATTTGTACACCTGCCTTTTTTGGAAACATTTCAAAGATGTTTCTTTTGGTGTGGGGGAGTAGTAAAGTGAAGCCCTGTTTAAAAGAAATGCCTTTTTGTGGAAATGTTGTTCTTGTGACAGGAAAAGGTAAACCAGCAATTTCACATTACTCTTTCAATTGATATTAGTTTTGATTTATTCAGCAGAAAATCCTCTTCATATAAGGCCATTCCCAGCTTTCTGTCCTCTGATACAGAAGTCAGTCCCAAACACTAACAGATAACCCTTGAAGTCAGAAACTAGAGATCCTCATGCAATTGCCACTTGGAATTTCTTTTTTTAAACTCTTATGATGAACTTGACGCCAGATTTTCAAGAGAGCTTAGCTCCCATCTCATAAGTAAATGAAGAGGTCAAAAGCTACGAGGTACAGTCATTTTTTCTTCAGTCAATCAGAGATGATGAGAGTTGAAGCTGCTCAGCGCTTTTAAAAAATTGGCCAAAATTTATATGAGCCTGGGGTAAAATACTTTTCCCATGGGGATAAATTCTCTCCATCTGACTTGAGGTTACAATGAGTTGTACAGAATTTTAAAATGGCTGTGATTATTGTCTGCTGTGGAGTTCTTCAGCTGTTAATGCAGGTGTATTCCTGGCTTCTTGTTCTTGTTAGTTGCTGCTGGGAGAGCAAGAGTCGGTAATGGGTATCAGAAGCAACAGAAAGCTAGAAGAAATTATCAATAAAGAAAAGCAAAGAATCAAAATGTACCAAAAAACAAAGGACTAAAAAAAGGGGGTTAAGCAACAGTTCTCTCCCATCAATTATTTTCATCTGTCTTTCTTATTTAAAACTAAAATTTTGTGGCCCCTCTCCTTCCCACTCATCTTCTGCTGTCAAATGTGATACAGAAGCTATTTTAAAAATATTTCCACAAATAGTCACACAGGCAGACATTTTTTATGAGACTAGAGACCAGTGTACATTCAAGAACTCTGTCTCCCCATCATCTCAGAAACTAGCAGTAATGAAAGTGTTTGTTTCTAACTGTTGCACAGGTATGATCTTCTAAGACAGACCAACCTGTTATCTCAACAGGCTGGCTTGCCAAGCAGTGAGGATCAATGCATTTCTGGCACTTGATGTGAGCTTCTTCCTTCACTCTGTCTAGATCAGATCATTCAGTAACCACTTCACAGATCTGGCACAAATTAAGAATGACCAAACCTTGGGAGATATTGGATTTATAATTTTAATGGACATGTAAATTGTTCATGTCTCTTAAAAATGAGAAACTGTAAAAAACTTAACTGACAGACAATGTGAAGTTTCAAAGAATAATTTTTTTGCTTTTAATATTTTAGTATCTTTTGGTGGTGCAATTGGAAAGCTTACAGCTTTTTCAGGGAGATAATCTGCCTGAAGACCACAGTAAAGCTAGGAAGCCGTTAAGTATGGTAACAGAAAAGCAAACTGAGCTATTTTCTTTATAAAATGTGGATCTACTCTCACCTCAGACAATGAATGCAGTCTCAAAGAGCAGTCCCTCATTTCTTGAAGGAGTCATTCAAATGGCCAAATACCCAACAGACTTTCAAATGAAACCTAAACATGAACAGTGCAACCACGTTTGTCCTGGTCTGAGGTAAAACAGGACCAATTTTGTTCAAACTTTAAACTTTGTTTAAACTTCAAAATAACTTCTTCAGAGATAATATTAAACAAACATTAGCAGAAATAGATTTAGAACTAAAACAGAGTTTATTGAAATCCATCTATTACTGTTGTTATTTAAAAGGTGTTTGTAACAAAATTATCCATTATCTCTTATTCCTGTTATAAAGGTGTTCAGGGACGAGTTTCCACTATCAGAAGAAATATTGTATCATTGATTAAGCGTCCTTTTTGCATCTTTCAATTTTCAGCAAAGCTCCTTCTGTCCTACAAAAGGCAGGTGTTTGATCTGAGAATACATTACTTCAGAAATCTTTTTATTTTAAGAACGTCAAGCCTGAAACTAATGTGGCAGGTTTTAAAGTATTGTTCTAAATACATTGTCAGTTACTAATCACTAATGTATTTCTAGTGAGCGTGCTCAGGATAGATATCCAGAGGGAACAGTGGGCCCTAAAGACTTTTTCCTTAATATTTAGGACCAGCAATTCATCTCATTTTCCTCTTACTAAGTCACAGAGATTTGATTCCATACAGGTCAAGTTAAGGTCCTGCAAGGATGATCATCTTACCAATTAATATCAACTTCACTTTCAAAGCTTAATTACTATAAATCATGTAGTGAAAAGAATACCAACACTAAATTATCTCTGTATTTATGGGTTATCAAAGTCTCCATGTCCTGCTTTTTAAGCTTTCCCATAAGCTTCCTATTAGCAGCAATAGACTCCAACAAATAATTTCCAAAGGAGATGATCTTGGTTCTTCCCAAAGTCTAAAACTACATGTTCGATTTCCCAACCATTTTTTTTAAATCATAATGCTATTGAAAGCCAGTATCTACAGTTGTTAAATAGGTAGCTTGCAGAAGTCATACATGCCATATAAAGCCTCCTTCTTAGCCGATAAACCTTCAAGTCAACATGGCTGTGACTGTGATATATGACACACAAAAACATGCTTCATTGGCATCAGTATCCAGATAAATTTGTCCTCACCTCAGTGAATGTGGAATCAGCATAAGTAATTAGCTTGCTTATTAAGAGTTTAAAAAAAGAAGAAAAGATGTAATAATCAGGTTGTATCCTCTCCCTGTCCCTACCTCAATACATCCCAAAGTAATTTCCATTTCGCTTCCAAAAGAAAAATCATAATAAAAAAGCATGTTGTCTTCCAGGTTCTGCTTTGGTCATACCTTTGTTTTCTGGGATAAAGATTTAAAGCAGCACAGGTGTCCTGTAGACTCTTATTTAATCTCATACCTGCAAGTCCTCTACATGTGATTGTTGCAGTGGTGTAGACTGAACCTATGTATGCCTTGCTAGACTAAAATATACGCATTCTCAGAGGCAAAGTAAAGGTACTGAATATTCAGACTGGAAAATTTTCTTCTGAACCATGAGGTCACAGATTTCCATTGCCTTTTTTTCTGATCAAGAAATACTGATCATATTTGAATCATTTGGTCATCACAACTTCACTTGATTGAATGCACTGCTGAAGTGGAAAGCTTCTACTTAGCTAGAGTTGCCAAGTGCCTCATAGCTTTTGAAGAAGGGTAAAAGTAGTTGAAAAGTCCTTCTTATGTATGTTTGCAATGTAAACCCAGAGATGTCTGTCCTGGAAGTGTGGAAGGACTTAAAGAATAAAAAGGAGCTACTGAGCAGTCATTGCTTTGTTTCTAGAGAAACTGCTTAAACTTATTTCATACATCCATGGAAAATATTGGCAAATAAACCGTAGTTGCAATTCTATGGAAAAGAACTGTCCATAGGAAGTGAAGAAGTGAGAATAATAAAGATATGAAATTGCCACTGAATGTGTACTTTTCTAACACAGTATGGAGATACGGCATAGTTGAACATTACAGTATTTGAGGTATAGTATCTATTCCAGAATATTATTATTATTATGACATTCATACTCCAAAGATTACCCTCAATTCCCTTCACTCTACGGTTAGTCCTATAAAGATCCAGCTAATTGGTATCCAAACTGTTTAACAGTTACAGCTCTTGTTGGTTATACTGTGCCAGCACCTTCCTTTGCAGACATCATCTAGTAAACTATTATGCTTGTAAACTAAATAGGGCCAGGGCACTATGGCATGCAACTGTCCATATTATTTAATTGCTAGTACACTCCTTGGCATAGATTTGACTCATGGGAACCAGCACTCTTCCAGGCAACACCTGGGCACAGTTTGGAGGGTAAGGCAAGCCTGGGATGGTTCCCAATATGCAATACAGATAAGGCTGACGTGTTGTAGTGAAGAAGGAAGTTTAACTATATGGATGTAAGCCATGCTCTGTCACTTGCCCTCAGGGCCAGACAGGGAGCCAGGGTGCTTTTTATTTACTAGACATAGACACTGAGACCAATTTTCTTCTGACATCATTATGACTCATTCTATTGAAGCCAAAGAGTTATAGCAGACGCATAAAAGTCAGAGAATCACCATACCTGTTTGGTGTGTATTTTGGGGAGTGAGGAGGTACATAGGAGATGTGGCAATTATCTTCTTTTAAAAGTAACTTAAATGGGGTTAGACCTACTTTACATTTACCCACTAACAACAGCATCTGCTGCATCTCTTGTCTTTTCTTGTCTCTTCTAAACACCTGTAGGTAAACTGACGCAGTTTAGAATGTAAAGATTCGGTCTTACAACTGTGATTTTGACTGCTTAGCTCTAACATCACAAAACAGGTCGTCAGAAGCTCACAGTTGCCATTTCCTTTCAATTTGCTGCTTTAGGATATCAATCCACCGGATTGGGCCAATCTAGCCCAAACCAAGACAGACTTTTTGACCAATTTCATCCATATCGACTAGCTTTGGT
Organism: Burhinus bistriatus; assembly: GCA_013397275.1. Classification (NCBI taxonomy): domain Eukaryota; kingdom Metazoa; phylum Chordata; class Aves; order Charadriiformes; family Burhinidae; genus Burhinus; species Burhinus bistriatus. Next base: position 184,695 of record VYXH01008747.1, on the reverse strand, counting down.
CATTAGCAGCATGGCGCAATCCAGTTATTACAGTCTGTTCATGGACAAATGTGTACCCAACAGCTTGCTTGCTTTATGTGCAACAAATTATGGCACCATTCCTTTGCTTGTCATATATTCTGCTCAGATCATGTAAGATTGAGCAGTACCTGTTTGTTTGTTGTTCCCACACATACATCAGAAAGCAAACACCTCATAGCCCCAGGATGCACAGTAGGTAGCCTTATGCTGAATCTGAGCTTTTGAGTATCTTTGATGTCTCCTCTCTGGAAAAAAATCTGTTGCCATGAGGGACAATTCCCCACTCTGTTATACCAACATATAGGGGTAGCCCCATTGGTTAGCAAAATTACACTTTAAGATAAGAAAAATAAAAAAACAAAATAAAAAAAAACTTTCTGTAATGTTAAGACGAAATCAAAACTAAACAGATACAGTGGAACGAGAATTAGCCTTATACTTTTACTGTTGCTAATGTGTCATGTATTGTTATTTTCCTAACCCAGCAAAAATAAAAAAAATACCTTCTGTGTAAAGGATCTCTCCCTCTGTTTACGTGCATATGAGTTACATGTCACTCATTTAGGCTTCCTGAGATTTTCTTCTCAATGCTATTGGTATGTAGCTGTGATGCTCTCATCCCAATTTGTACATTTTTACGCTTTGATGGTTTATTTGGCTTTCTATTCATATCGTTTGAACTACCTGGCTTCTTTTCAGAATCAGAAGCCCTGCTGCTAACATGACACAGCAAGTTTACAATGCCCCAAATAAACATAATAGAGCCGGGAATTACATACTCTCTTCCTCATACAAAATCCCACCCCAAAATGACCTTTCCTTCACTCTCCCTCACAGGCACATATACACAACTGCACACAGTTAAGGCTCCTTACATAAACTCAACCAACTTAGTAATTTGGTCCTTCAAGCACAAAGAAATTCTGCTGTCTTATCAGCTTCTCTTTGCTGATTCCAGGAAGTGCCCAGTCTTTTAGGGTGCTTTCTGTTACCCTCTTCTAGTGCTACTCCACAGACCCCACCTGTTCCCAACAGTCCCTCGGGTCAAAGACATATACATATATATAAGAAATCTCGGGGCGTAATTGCTTCCTCTCTCTGCCTGCCTTGCCTTTTCCCAGCTCAACCCACATGAACATGTCTTCACAGAGTGCTATACAGACTCTCCAGGACTATCCCGTAGTGACTCACCATGCCCATCATGTGCTTCACCCAGACTTGGCAGATATTTAAAGGCAGAAGGATCTCCCACCCATCTAATCTATCTCTTCACCTCTCTGTTCCCCGGGTACACTTGATGGTCTTTCACTGAAGGGTAGTATTGACTCTTTGCTTCTTTTTCACCAGTGATACTGGATAAATAAAAAACAAAGGCAGGAGAGGGGGAGAGAAAGATGGAAAGAGAGAAAAATATAACAACAGACTTAGATCTAAAAAACACCAATTCACACCACACAATTTTCCCCACCTCTGAGATTTATATATATATAGACACATAACACTCACACCCTGCTTGAAGTGTGTTGCACAAATACTGGAACAAACAGGAGTAGAAACACTCAGGAACTAATCTGCTTTCATAATTCTGTACCATTTAGTTTTACTCTGGTCAGTAATATGACCAACATACAAAACTCTGAAAAAGTTGTATGGCATAATAATGTCACAACATTAGATTAACTTGTGAGCAACGGGTAAGTTGAACAAGATAAAACTTTTTAATCTCTGGAAAAAAAAGGTTTTAAGCCAAAGCTGAACAAGGTCTGATCGTTCTTTGATATAAATAAGTCTCCAGTGGAAGTGTAAGAGATTTGTGATTTCATGTTGGGTTTGGCATGCCATTTTGAGACTTTCTGCATACGTCATAATTTATCACAAAATTAAACATAATTATAGATGAAACTCATTTTTTTGAAGAGGAATTTTGAAAAAAGGAATAGGGAAAACATTGGTATGCTTACAGTCTAATGTACTACAGTAAGGTTTACAAAGAATATGAAAAGAAAAAATACAGTTACATTTTCTAAAGAATGGAGATTTTTGGATTACCATTGTTACTTTCTTAAGAAGTAGGTTTGTTTTTCCATGACCAGAATGGAAAAACTAAGCTTCACTAAGTTTAAAAACTCAAACACCTAAAGACTGGGAAATGACAGAGTAGTTAAATATTTTCTGTTTTTCTGAGCAAGTAAAAATCCCTAGAATTTGATCATATGGCCTCACATTGCCAAGACTGGTTATCTGCCAAACTGGAATCATTTGTTCCACTGCACTAATTACTACCATGCAAGCATATGAAGCAACTGATGGCAGTAGTAGGTTATCGTCCTCTAGGTATATCAGAACTAGAGCAGATGAGACAGAACAGAAAGGATAAGGCAGCCAAATCCTGCCTGAAGACTCTGCAGCTATCTCTGCCTCTGATACAGACATCCCAAGTCGTGGCAGTCAGGTCATTTCAACCAGACATTAAGCAGGTCATGCTAGCTATGTTCCTTGCCTTTGGTTCTAAGCCTGGCACCACACAGACCGATTGTCAGAAACAGCACGATCAGACACCCCTGCTAAAGGCAACAGAAACTCTGTTTTGAACACAACAAGTTCCACATAACACTAAGTGTTCTGAAATATCTGGGATTATAAACTAATGAGCCAAAATTAGTGAATCTTATTCTTTTTGTGCCTCAGTTTGCGGCTAATGCCACATTTTATCTGTCCCAGCTACTGCAAGTGCTCAGGTATAATAGCAGCAAGCAACAGAGAGAAACTAATAAAACTAATAATTTTGTCTTCAGTGGAAGATTGGAGGAACTGTAATTCCCTGGATCTTCCTTCTTGCCATTCTTAAAGATAGAAGTGACAATGGCTTTCTTCTAGTCTTCAGGAACCTCTCCCAGTCACTGTCACCCAGCCATTGAGAGTGGCTCCACAATGATACCAGCCAGCTCCCTGAGCACTCGTGGGTGCATCCTGTCTGGCCCCATGGACTTATGTGTGTCCAGTTTGTTTAAGTGCTCTCTAACTTCCTTCTTCACTGAGGATAAGTCTTCCTTGCTCCAGATGTTCAGGTTGTAAACTGATGAAAGAGTTGCTTCCTGATAATCATATCTTGTGCTAATGATGAATAAATAATACAGAACAATACATCATTAAAGCTAAAATCAACATGTGTTTGGAATGTTCTCACTGCTGAAACTACACAAAGACCTGCCCTAGGAAGCCAGCCATTTACCTCTGAAGGCAGATGTCTGTGACGAAGTTTGCTAGATTTCACAGCTCTTTTTCATGAACCAGAAAAAGAAAGAAAGAAAAGAATACTACTATTCCTAGGTCTTATTCATTATATTGCTGCTGCTGTTATTGCATCGTCTATGAATTCCACTGCCCTAAGCATATATAATGCTATGGATTACTAGAAGTCTTAAGTGTATGTCATATATTCAGTGATAAAAATACCGGCTCCGAAGAGCTCACAATTCACAGGTTAGAGGAAGAATGACAACTGTATTCAACTAAAACCAAGAGAGAGGAAGTCACATGAGAATCACAAGAATATTCATTTGTTCACAGGTATGAAAACAAATAAGTAGGTATTAAACTAGTAAAAAAATCTGAGAGAATAACAAGTTCAGGAAAAATGAGAGACACGCATGGGAAAAAATGCCTTCAGAGGGCTGTCAGGTGAGACGGAATTAAGGGGAAAAAGGAAGGTTTGGCACTCTGGGTAAAGAAGATATTTGGTGCACATAAGACATATTTTTCAGATATAAATTTATTTCTGCCTCACATAGACCTTTCCTCTAATAATGATGATAACTAAATGACATGAAAAAGCCTAGGCATAGAAAATATTTTATGTAAGCTTCATACCCAGAAAAAATTCAGTCCAACATTTCCCCTGCAATTCATTCTTGTTTTCTCTTCCATTTAGTTTCTTGGTCACATATTTTAAAGGCCATTGTCACAACCGTGTTGATATTGGCAGTGTTAGAGCTATGAGACCAGAAGCATTATGGAAGTCAGGCCTACAGTCTCAGGAGCAAAGGGAACATGGGGTTGCTTGCTGACTGCAGCACTCTCTGTCACCCCCAATACAGAGTTCATTGAAGCCTCAGGGACGACCAGCCTTCTTGGAAGTGGGGTTGGTGTGACACTGGGAATTGCAGGAGTTGTGAACGTAAGAACATCAGACATTTTAGTAAGAAGAAAAGGCTACTAGGCCAAACAAACCTGTCTTTTCGGTTTCTCTTGATTCTGTCATTTTCTTTTTTTCAGCATCTATCTCAACATTCCCTTTCTTCAGAAGCAAATATGCTTCTCTACATATTTTATAGCATTTGCTTACTTTCTAAAGCCATTCTGCTTGTGTATTCCCACTTGCAGGCACGAATCTGCTCAGAATTCTTTAGATTTTTTTAGAATTCTCCTGTTTCTTGTGCTCCTTCCCAGTACCCAGGTGTATTTGACCAATGCCTTTCATATTTTAGGAGTTATTGGCTCAAATATTCATCCTGCCCCAGCTTAAATGGAAATCATGTGAACCATGTATTCTCAGAGAAACACCTGCCCTCTGCACAGTAAAGCAAAGAAAAATTTAAACAGGATATTGAACAACATTAAAAATAGACTGCAAATATGCAATGCTAATTGATGTAGACTGCATACTTGAACACTGTGTTTAATTTTGCCCTTCTCATCTGAAGAAGAGTACAGTGGAGAAACATATAGTCCCAGAATGAGCAGTATATTATGAGAAGCCTGTTAATATTCCTATTAGATTGTGGGAGTAATAGGTGCATTCATTTCAGAGAGGAGATGGAAAAGACAGGCTGCGAGGGGTACGTTATTAAAAGTAGCCAACAATGGCAATAAATTAAAAAACATTTGTATACCTTCACACTCAGTTCAAGGACAAGAGTATATTCCATAATGTTGAAATAGTTGTACAGTGAATTAATAGAAACTTTGAAAATAATATACCAGTAATTGCCTCCTTAATTAGCATAGACCACTGGAGCAGTCAAGGCAGTGGCATTATTGTGCACGCACTACACAAGTGGAAAGCATCAGACAGCACTTGCCAGGAAAACTGAGAGTCTGGAGAGAGAGAGAGAGAGCAGACAAAAGGCAGCCGAGGGAGCGAGCACACACATACCATCTGGGTCCATTTAGGGGTGGCTTGGTATGGACGAATGAACTAAGTCGGAAAAAGGGTAGAAAGACTGGACACTGAAAGAGATGAAAGAAGGACCAGGCAGGGGAGAAAAAAAGTAAGCACAGGCATGGAGCAAAGCTGGAGCAAAGAATCTGTGCGGGAGGGAAGGAGGGAACAACCACAAGAGTCAGTCAGCTCCAGGCGGTGAATGCCCAGCGATAGCTATGTGAAGGTCACTGCTTTGGCCGCTTTGCAGCTGCTTCTACTGCCGGCAGTCTCTGCTGCTTCTCAGCCCTCCCCAAGGGCAGTTTAGAGAGGGCATTGGTTCAGGGGGCACCACCTGGGTCCCAGCACCCCATGGCCAAATGGCCTCCCAGGCAGGCTGCTGGGTGTAAGCAGCGCCAGGGCAGAGGTGACCGTCCCGCAGCAGCACTCCCTGCCTTCCATTTCACGTGTAAAGCCTATACACGGCGTTTACTCCCCCAGTTAACCTCTGCAGTTTACTGCAGCTAGATGAAGGGATTTTAACAGGTAAAAGGGACTATAGTTTAACATGAGAATGAAAAACGTCATGTCAAATGACAGTAACTAGCATGATCAGTTGTCCCTGTGTTATTTTTTAATAATTCAAAAAATGTTGCAGGATTGAAGTCTGAAGGAGATACTTTGATTTACTTAATAAAATACAGGCTTTTTTAGGCATCTAAACACTTCATTCCCTAAGATTAAATAGTAAGAGGTCAGCGTCTGAAAGTGGTTACCAGAGTAGTTTGCACATTAATCTGGACATTTATAACGACTCCCACAAGTTCGGGTTTGTTTTGCAAAGTCAAAACAAAGTTTTACAAACGACCAGGGAATCAGCAAAGCCCACCCCTGTGTCTGGCAGATGTTAAATGTAGTGCTTTATTTATTCTATACCATCTCCATCTTCCAATATGACTCATTACATCTTCTTTTCTATTAGTATTCCTCCTTTACACCAACAGTACTTTGATCGCTGCATATAGTAACACACTGTACAATTTTTTCATCAGTGTATTAGACTCTAAGAAAACTCCGTATGCATAGAATAAAGGAATTTGCATTCAATAACTCTAATATCCTGAGTTCCTGCAGGTAGTGTATTAAGTCATCAGCACAAAGAAAGGTATTTTGGTGTCCTTCATAGTCGTGTCAGTAGATACGCCTACTTTACAGGCTTAAATTTTATTTAAATTGCAAGTAGCTTGAACAATGAAACAACAAACACAAGCCCAGTTGGTGATTCCCCCTTCTCTTTGTTGGTCTGCTTCCATTAATCTCTATATAACAGAGGACTGAAGTGTGGGCAGAAAGCAGTAAAAGGGTTTTCAACTAACATACTTATGACCATTTTGGTTTGGATCCTGGAATGGTTATCAGCCTGCTTCCTTATGACTACATGCCCAGTTATGAAGACACATGAGCCTTTGCACTAGAGTGGTTTAGGTCCAGTGGCACACAGCGTGGTGGGAAAGCATCCAGAAAAGCCCTCTGACACATCACAGCCAAGTTAATACTTCATTTAAGCTGCTTATCTGAAATCTGTACTGTGGATCTGATGGAGGGATTTAGGACCAGAGAAGGCGTGAGCATGCAGAAGTGAACTGCCAACTAACCAATTTCTAATACTTTTAACTACAGCCAAGGAAGGGGTTGAAGTTCAAAATGTTTAAGAAAGAAATGTGAAACACAATACTAACAATAAGCTGATCAATATTAAATCATATGCTGTTTGACCTACAGGATGAATCTCTTCCCTTTAGACCATAACAGGAAAACATAATTCCTAACTTTTTTTGGAATACATAGCAGTGATCTCTGTGCACTAGCCATGCAGCAGGACCACATCTGGAATGTCACATCATATGGACAGACAAAAGGCTGTAATTTTGTCCTGTAGTCATTACTGGGAGGGAACTGGGGCAAAACTTAGCAGTCGGCCTTTGCATGAAGAGCTCAGTGTGATCCAGAGACCTACTTCAGACCACATCTTACAGCAATGCAGATTGCAAGCTGCTCTCAAACCACTTATGAAAAAAGGAAACAACATGCTTTTCTGTATAGTTTGGTACAGTTTCTTCATGTGTAGCCAGCTATCTTTACTTTTTGTGGGGGTCTTCTAATGGAGAAAGCAACATTTAAAGAAAAAAAAATTAATCTTTGTTTCTCTAAAACAAACACCTGACATGCTACCAAAGTATGAAGAAAACTACTGAAAAACTTGTGTTTGAGTTGATTAAATTTCATGTGGCAGTTCTCCTTATAACTACTGTATGGAAGATCTGTATTACACAAAACATTGTATTGTACTAAAACAATGATAATTAGGAAACTAAAAAGTGAAAAAAGTTTCTGCTTTTTCTGAATCTGCTATAAAAAGACAGGTCTGGCAAATGTTCTGTTAAAATAACAAGACATGACTAACAATTGAGATGATGTATTTTAACAAGCATTACAATTGTATTAATACCTCCTGTTCTCCACTCCTATGATCACAAAGCCACAGTCACTTATGCCTTACCTGAGAATAATCAATGCCATTAGAGAACTGGTGATATATGTGTAAGACATTAAGTGAAAAGTAAATGTACTCCAGGTTAGTACAACAGATATCCGTAACTCTACTCAGACTGAGTGACACGCTCAGGGAGTTCCCTAGGTGACTTCCCTGACTGCCAGATGAATCAGTTTCTGATCTCATTCAAGACTAATATAAATAACAGGGATTTGCCTCTCTCCTCTATGGCTTACAGCTAAGACAAATATATGGCATTGGCCATCCAGGAAAGCACTTTTAAAAGGAAAGTCCAAAATGCCTTAGAGCTTGGAGAGCAAAAAATCCAGAGAGCTGAACACTGAAAATATTGCCCTAATTACTTTAGGAACGAAACTCACTTTATTTTTTAATAACCAAAAGCTAAGGAAATTATTTCTTTTTAAATGATCTGTAACTAACATGTTTTAACATGGAATATGAAAACCAAAAGATAGATCAAGGAAATCAGAGCTGCAGTCAAAAGACATGAAGCAGCACCAGACCTTTCACAACTCTCTGCAAGTTCTAGAACTTTTCTTGTGCTTTTTTCCTTGTTTCTTGTATTCAAATAACACAAGCATCCTGCTCAGAATACAAGTCAGAGTTGATGGCAATCCCACATCTGAGTGGCTCTACAAACCATCCCCAGTTCTCAGTGGCTCCTGGCAGTAGCAGCTTTCTATATGTCTGGCTGCAGCACTGTTCTCGCTTTGATACAGGTCATTAGGCTGGGTCTCCTGTTGGAACTACCACTGAAATGGTAGCCCCCAGGGATTATGCTGCTGCCAAATTCAGATTGAGGGGTGAAAAAACACATTTTCAGATCTTTTAAAAAAGCTGCTTTTAAACTCCTTGTTCAAATATAGATTCTCATTATGGTCCTGATCCTATAGCCTGATTGTGTCAAGACGGAATGCAATGACAGGATTGCAGCTTAAATTCATTTTCCTGCAGGGACTCAATATTCCCTCTGAATATCCCTGCAATAATAACACTTTGCATGCATATTTCACTTTTCATCTGAGGAATTCAACAGAGTGTTATAAACATCCAGGGACACATCCTGCTCTCTCTGCAGTAGTTAGAGAGCCTTCCCAACTGAACATCTCCAAATAAGCAGAGTAAAGAGGGCACTACTCTGTGGAGTGAGGCGCTTGGTGTGACTCTGCACTATGAGGTGGAAAACAGAAACCCCTGCCAATAAAACAGAAGCTGTGGGAGTTCATGCAATTTTGGATCTGTGGAATAAGAGCTGCCAACCTGTTTTTATGAAAATGATTTGTTTTGCCACCTAGCCCTCCTTCTGGGCTTGTCTATGCACATCCAGCACTGTAACAGACCCCAGCTCTTCTGCCCATGCTCCAATCCGGCCAGACACAAAGCAGATTTGGTCAGGGATTAATTAGCTCAGGCAGAAGATTGTGCTACCACAGCCCTAAGAGTGGTGGGCCAGACTTGGCTGACATCCAGTCAGCCTCGACAGCAAGCACGACGAGTCTGACCACACAGGCTCGTACTTGCGCTTGATGTGCAAGATGTGTTTCACCACCTTAGTACTACGTAGAAATGGTACACTTATTATGTAGATTTAAAACACAGAATCACAGATGTTAAAAGAAAACCCAGTGCTGACAGTGACAGATATAAGCATAGAATCCATTATGTGAATACTGCTCTGAGGGTGGATATTTGCTAATAATGCTCACCACAGTCTAATGATTAATAACAACCTGAACTCCAGGCCCATTATTTTATCCTTACGGAGAGCTACAGAGACAGCTCCCTCCCGAAAAGAGGCTGGTTTTTGCACCTTTACTTCTAAGTACCAAGGTGGGAACAGCAGATATATAGACTTACAACGTTTCCTAGAATTGGTGTGTGTCAGTAGAGAAAGGGTTCATTTGTGTAGCCTGTATGACTCCTGGTTGGCTAACTCAATGCCTACAGCTTAGTGCTGCATAAAAGTTTTGCTGCTAATTGGCTTCCCATTTCAGCTAATTCTTTGCTGCATGAGCTAACCGAGTGTGGAGCCAATTTTCACAGCTTCCAGGGTTTTACATGGTTTTCCATGCTGCAGAGCTACAAACTATCCTTTAATTGAATTAAAAACTTAATTGTGCTCATAAATGTGGAAAGAATACACCCTCCAAGCTAAGAAATAGGAATAGATATTGATCTGTAAACTTGAAACCTCTTTATTCCCAGTTTAGTAATAATACTTATCATTTTGAAATCTTTTTGATTGTCAGGATTTTTTTGTTGTTGTTGTTGCAGAGATTTTGAATAGAAACCAATGTCTGGGGCTTACAAAGATAAAAATAACTCATTGTTTTTCCGTAATTTATATTCCATAAGTATTTAAAGGGTAATATGCAGATTTCAAAAGACATCATTTGGGTTTTATGACAGTTACTGTATCACAGTAGCAGTATGGTTACACAAAATTATACCAGTAATTGAGTATGCGCACGGTCCTACACTGTTACTTAAAAGTCATACTAAAGCAAGGTCAGTCCTTCCTTTCAGTGCTGCTATACAGAGTTTGTAATATATCCCAGAACTTTATCCCAAACAGAGATAGTAAGGATGTGGGGGGGGACACACAAGCAGAGTTAATGTGAATGAAAGAGGCACAGTGGAAATAATTTTTCTTACCATTGTTTTTCATGTTATTATTCTTTGTTAGGCAAAAAGTGAGACAAATTAAAAATTCCGTAGAAGATCTCATAAAATTTCATGTCAGTGCAGAAAATATTATTGCACAGTAAAGAGAGAGAGATGGGGGGAATAAGAGGGAAACTAATGGGACTTTTAAGGACAAAATGTATAAAAAATCTAGTTTATGTGGTGCATTAAAGTCAGCCTGAATTATTAAGAGAAACTCCCCTTGTGTCTCCAGGTGCTTTACAATACCTGTGTAGTCCATACCAAAAGTTCTGGATGCTTTCTGCTAGAACCACATTCTCTGATGAAACACAAATTTAAGAAGACAGGCGAAAGAGGTCTACATGACCAGGGATTGATAATGGTCCATAGGGCCTTTCACCTTTATGTTACTAGTTCAAATCCAACCTAGCTAAAATAACGGCTAAAAGTTCTTAAGGTCTGAGAGCTGTTCAGTGGCCTATGTGAAATGAATGCAATGATCTTGGACCAGCTCCTTGTGGACTAGCAGTCAAAGCACTCTTCCTCCTGCCTATTTTTTAGGTTGACTCTTTAGAGTTTAACATAGAAGGCAAAAAAAAGCCCTGGAAATAGCATCTTAACAGTCTACCTTCTCTGCAAGCAGTAAATACTCGTAAGCTTAGGGCATTTAAACTTCCTATTACTGAACAGCAATTTATATTGCATTAGCACCAGTGGACCTTGACTGTTATCAGTATGAGTTATAAGCACACAAAAAGAGGTGACTCCCTCTTCAAAAAGATAGATAATATGCATATGAGAAAGGACAGAAGGACAAAATCAACTCTATGGATTGTATTTATGCTTAACTGCAATCTTCCGCCCCAGCCATGCTACACTGCACAAAGACTTTGAGCATACCTCTCTTCCCAGCACTACAGTTTCAAAACACTACCCTGTGCTTAGGCTAAATATATCAGCAAGTGGTTTTAAAAGCATATATACAAAGCCAGGGCATTTTCCTATCTTTGCTGTAGTAATGTATATCAGTACATCGCTGGTATGATTATAATAATTTCTACTATAGAGTTTTGAAATAGTTTCTCAAGACTATTTAAGGTCTTGAAAACAGACCTGATTCATGGAAAGCTCCAACTTCTGTCTCTGTTAAGAGTGCAATGGGATTGCAGCTCCACTGCTTTACAGTACTGTACCAGATAATCTGGAGATCAGCACAGCCTGCATCTCACCACTTTTAGTCTGAAAAAGACAGAGGTGTAAAATCTCAATGCCAGATGAGGCACCAGCACTCAAATCACAGGAAGGCCCAGAGAACATTTTTAAAGTAAAAAGGCTACCAAAGGTTACATCCAGTACAGCTGAAAGAAAAAAATCCCATAAAAACGCAAATACCTCTGATGAGTTTTAATTAAAATCAGTGGATAAAAGTAAAATACAAAAAAATGTCATTTGGAGGCTCATAAAACTTAAAGCAAAAGAAATGTCCATTTATTTAACATTCTTGGGTTGCTTTGCGATAGTTTTATCACTTAACCCACACCGCCCTTCTCATTGCTTATATGTTTTTAGGCATTTTGGAGGCAAAAAACTGTAAAAGACTTAAAAATTAAGTTAAGAGAATTTAAGTCATATGCAGTTTCTCTGTTCTCATTGTATCTCAAATGCTCAGATGCTTTTTGAAATGAAAAAGCTTTTCAAAATAAAAACAGTTTGGAAACTGAATTCATGGCCCTCTTCTTTACCCTTACTCTCTCCTGTCTTTCACACAGCCAACTGTCTGTCCCACACATATGCTTACACCATGATACAATTAAATTTGTTCTGAGCATTTACTTATGTTTCAGCAGCTTCGTTGACTTCGGAGCTTGGAAATATTTTACATTTTTAAATATATTACTAGCATAAATGTTGACTTTGCTAAGCTTATTTTTCAGCCTCAGAAGCATATTTAATCTTGTGACGAAGAGCAAGCACACCAGGTGAACAGCATGCAAATTTTCAGGATCTTGTTTGCTGCATGGGAAGAGTGATTTTTTACTGCAGATTTAATGTGACAACACAAATCTGAAGTTACAGCATTGATTAATATCTGTCAAAATACAGAAACCCAAAACAAAGTATCCAGCCTTAGTTTCCTCTGTTGTGCAACTATGTATGATAACCTTCTATGTCTGATAGCCTTCTAAGATGGCGTGACTGAACGGATAGATGAGGGGAGGGCAGTGGATGTTGTCTACTTTCACTTCAGCAAGGTTTTTGACGCTGTCTCCCTCAGCACCCTCATAGGCAAGCTTAGGGAGTGTGGGTTGGGTGAATGGACAGTGGGGTGGATTGAAAACCGTATGGCAGATAGAGCTCAGAGGGTTGTGATTAGTGGCACAGAGTCTAGTTGGAGGTCTGTGACAAATGGTGCTCCCCAGGGGTCAGTATTGGGTCCTGTCCTCTTCAACATATTCATCAATGACCTGGATGAAGTGATAGAGGGTACCATCAGCAAGTTTGCTGATGACACAAAACTGGGAAGGGTGGCTGACACAACGGAAGGCTGTGCTGCCATTCAGCGTGACCTGGACAGGCTGGAGAGCTGGGCAGAGAGAAACCTAACGAAGTTCAACAAGGGCAAGTGTAAGGTACTGCACTTGGGGAGGAATAACCCCATGCACCAGTACAGGTTAGGGTCTGACTTGCTGGAAAGCAGCTCTGTGGAAAGGGACNTTCCATCTGAACATGAGGAGGAACTTCTTTCCTTTGAGGGTGGCAGAGCACTGGAACAGGCTGCACAGAGAGGTGGTGGAGTCTCCAACTCTGGATACATTCCAAACCTGCCTCGACGCCGTCCTGTGCAACCTGCTGTAGGCGTCCCTGCTCTGGCAGGGGGGTTGAACTAGATGATCTCCAGAGGTCCCTTCCAACCCCTGTGATTCTGTAATTCTGTGATTCTGTAACACCAAGCTAAATTCAGAGTCATCAGAAGTGGTGGATAAACAATATAGCAGTAATGCACATTTTACACGCTGAGTGCAGCAGAAAGGCAAGGATGAAGTTAAAAAATAAACCTGTACTTGACAGTGAAATTTAAGACTTATTATGAAGTGGATTTCCTGAGATTACCTTGCCTGCTGCAACTTCTCCATCTTTTACCCCAAACTCTATATAAATTGCACCATATTCACACATACTTAAACAATGCACAATTTACCCACTCATATATTAATTATTTTTACTATTATATTGCCAAAGGTTTCTAGGTAAAAACTGTATGGACATCATGCCAGGTCCTTAGAACGTACGCTGTGATACCCTGTGTAGATGCACCATAAGAAAACTTCAACAGACTTACTGGTATGGGACTAAGAACCACACCTTACATGTGTTATGAAGAAAGGAATCTGAAATATTTAGACATAGCCTTGACAGGAGGATCTGAAGAGGCCTGAGTCAAGGGTAACATCGTATTATTGGCCTGACAGACAAGTTGGTGACTGAAAGAACAAGCTGTAAGGAGGGACTAAGAGGGAAGCCCTTTTTTGATCATGCCCATCTTGAGTTGCTATTATAATATCTAGAGCATAGATATAAATCTGAGTCAGCAACACAGAGATGTCAATTGTATTTATTCGTGGATGGGACTGTAGAGGTGATGTATAAAAGGAGAGGAGAGATGGATGAAAACTAAAACTCCTTAGGATTTTGGCAGAAGTCAGATCAGGATGCTTCAAAGGACAAACGAGAGGAATGATTAAGGATTTAGGAGGAAAACAAGTAAAGAATGGAGCCAAAAATACAAGGTATGATGAGATTTAATACGACGAAAACTGACCATGTGAGAGGAGGATGAAGAACTGGCTAAGAGAGAATCATTAGGTGATTTGGCAAGAGTGGTTTCAGCTAACAAGGACGTCAGAAGCCAGTTTGAAGGGAGTTATAATAGCCCTGAAGATCAGATGCTTTTAACACAATAGAATGTGAATGCATAAACAGCACACTGAATGATCTTGGAGCAACAGTGGGAAGCAACAGAGAAGGAAATAGAGTCAGGATGGTTTTCTGAGGATTGGGAACATTGATAAAGACTAATACACTCTTGAATTACAAAAGGAAGGAGCTGGAGAGACATGGTTAAGAAAAAATCAGGAGAAAATGACAGCAAGTGTAAGACAGTTCAGGAAATAGGGTAAAAAGGGATCACTGGGGAAAAGAGAAGAGTTAGAGAAGAGGAACAGATGAGTAGTGTCTACATCTGCATCAAAAGACCAGTAGAACAGTAGCATATCTATCCATTTGTATAAAAACAAAACAAAAAACTTCACAATGAAGGAGGAACAGGGTACACAAAAAGATGGAGTCTTGTGGAATCTGGAGCCTCTGTCCTTGGAGACACTCACAGCAGCACGAGGCTCCAGGCAACCTGATCTACCTTTGAAGCTGGCTCTGCTTTGAGCAAGAGGGTGAACTAGATGACCTTCAGAGATCTGTTGCAACCTGAATTACTGTGTGATTCTGTGTAAGAAGGACAGAAGAGGGAGAGATAAGCTGGAGAGGTGGAATAATTATTTCACAGTTTATCAGTTTGGGTGTGTGTGAAGAAATCATCAGGATTTTAATATAGCTTGATGTACAACATGGGCCCTTAGAAAAAGATTTTCAAAGGTACTTTCATATCCGAAAGTGCAGGAGTGCTTATATCCAAGTCTCAGCAATGGAGATGAGATTTCCTATATAAGCAGCTTAGCAGTTTGGGCCCTTTATAAAATCCCAGTCAGTACTGTACATGTCTTAAAGAATGTGAATCACCTTTGAAATCTGACCTCAAGACACCAAGCCAAGCGGATTCAAACTGAAAACTAAAGGAAACTGAAGGGAAAACTAAACATAAATAACAATTTAACAGTTCTATTTCATGCCAAATTCACCCTATTCATGCTTTAAAGATTAATAATTAGTAAAAGAAGTATAAATAGGTTGGAAACCTTTTACCATAGTTGTAAGCAATATATTTCTGGAAGCCTCTGCTCTGTAGAGTATAATAGATTATTTTTTTTATGAACATGAAACATTCTTATGTTAACGACCACACCAAAATTTCAGAGTCCTTTGCCTCTCTGAAAAACAGTAAATAGGCTAACAATATGGGATGTAAGCAAATCTTTCATCAAGATTAGATTCACTTAATATTTGACATCAGAGAGATGTATAATGGGCCATGTGAGTAAATCAAAATCCCAGACTCCATCAGAATTTTGGAAGATTATGAGAAAGGAGCTGTGACAGCGGTGCCAGGAGTGTGCTATAACAGAATGTTAGATTTCCGGGTTAGTTAACACTATTCTTCTTCCAAGGAGAGAACAGATGCAGGAGAAGATCTGAATTTCTAAAGGCATTTTTGCCGGTAAATTATACCTTACATATCTGTACTCCCAACCAAAATACATGTTCTGAAGTTTCAATGTCAAATGGCTGAAAGTATCAGAGACCCAGATTCCTGAGTATGCAGAAGAAGCGAGTAAGGATCACATCTTCAGTGTAGGATCTTTTCTGCAGCAGCATTCATGCAGTTAAGAGCAGTTTAGAGGTTGCTCTAATCTTTTACAGCTGCTCGCAGCTGTCACAGGACTACTGTTACTTGGTCATACAATAATGAGTATACTCCCTACCAGTTACTAACACCAGGTAAATGCAGGAAAAATGGTGATTGGAAGCGACTTTGTGCATTCCAATGGATATCTGGTTGGAACATAATCTGCTGGTTTTGTGAATTAAAAAGCCAAGTTCTTATGAAACGTTTCAAAAAATCAAAATAAAAGCACCATTTATAATGCTTAGCAACTACAGGTAGAGTGTCAGCAAGTTTTACTCCTGAATATTCAAAAATATACATTCCTCAGAGGTATCTTGTAATATAAAAAGGTCTCTGAGTAATAAGAATACAGTGAAAACTATGGGGCACATGATCTTAAACAAATGGCATGCATAGGAGTAGTAAAATGCTCTCTTACACATGCTGTATTAAAAACACAATCAAAGCTGCTTATTTAGGTAACAAAAGGCTGATTTTCTGATGTTAACATCTTTTGCTTTTAACAGCTCAAGAATCAGTGGCTGACTCCAGTTGTATAACGAACTCTTTCTCATGAAATCATGCTAAAAAAAGAAATATTTGCTTCGCAAAGGTTTACCTAAGTACATGTAAGGGAAAGGAGAAAGGCAGGTAGTGCATGGAAAATACTTTTAGTAGAACACAGGTCTTCTGACTGAAGATAATACCCCATTTGTATCAATGTGTATTTCATTTTACTTTCCCCAATTTTAGCTTGGTTTGTGCTCAAGTACTCATTATGCATCACTCAAACAGAAACAAAACAGATAAGAATGTTACACATCATTAGGGAGTGTAAACTCAGTTAGGGTGGACAAAGCCCCAAGTATCCTAAAGCTTCACTGAGAATTAGAAACAGTTTTCTCTCTTTTAGTTTTCAGCAAACGAAAGGAAAGAGCGTTCTGATCTTATATATCCTTGGCACTGATAAATCAAGTAGTCACTGTGGGACTACTCACGTAAATAAGGTCGTGGAATCATGCCCATCATTCTTAATTTAAAAACATCACTTTCCAGACTCAGACCAAATCAGCAGAACATTTGATATGTTTTTTATCAAAAATGTAAAAGTATGAACTAGAACGTGTTTGTCAGGACAAAAAAGATTCTGTAAATTAATATTTCTATTTGAATGCAATAAAATCTCTTTCTCTAGTAATTGGACTATCTCAAGGAATCAGACAATGTCATCGTTGTGCCATGTGTGAAATCCAGCAGCCACAAAAGGTCCTTTTTTTGCCTCTGCATTTAATATTCAGGTTTGTACAAATCTAGTGGGAGGACTGCATTTACTAGCTCCCTGAAAATTCATTACATTTCTGCGCTGATCATAATTCCTGGTTCACATCTACATTTTAAGCCATAATTTGGCAAGAAATACAGCCAGCTTGAGACTATGTCCCATTTTCCTGAACTGTATGTGAAGTAGACTCATGTTGCATGCCTGTGTCTATTTTGTTCAGATAAAACAGTTCAGTCTTGGTTGTTATTTTTTTTTTCTGAGGGTCCATTTTCTTGACCACCAGCTCACATCAGCTGGGATCTACAAAATTCCTGCCTCCTGGAGAAGGAAGGGATTGATGCTGTTTTTCTTTGTTGTCCAATGTGACCCAGCATGGATAGATTCTTAGCTCTAAAAAATTGTTCTGAGTTACCTCTACAAAATGCTCTGAGCCATTTATCATGCAATGTTAGTCAACATTTAAGACCAGTGGGAACTGGTAACTGCACCATGTGCTCAAAGCTGAGTGAGGTATCGGTGGCTGTCAAGGCTGTAACTGACCCAGGCTTTACACACTTTTACTCTTAACCCTGCATAGGAAAATCCGCGAACTTTGACAGTACATAAACCTAAGCCATTATCCTTTGTGTGAGCTAGAATCCGGCCATGCTTTTATGGAGGTCTTGCAGCAAGAAAAAAGACTCAACTCACTTCCACACTGGTTGAATTCTGCTGTTTGAACAATTCGTCCCCAGAAGACAGATGGGTCTTCCCATAATAGAACTAACTTGGAAATAATTTTAGAACATCTCAGCATAGACAGCTATGGAATATGTCCCTAAATACACACACCTGAGTGATGGAGCAGTGAGGACATAGTAGTATCAACAGAGCTCACATTCACCTTGGGCTACCCCAACTATGAAGACAAACAGGACAGCATAAGCATCATGAGTACAGACATGGTATATTCACTCTCAATGCCTCACCACCTTCATGTAGCCCAAAAGTCCCTGTACACTGACTTGGGGCACATAAGTAAAAGGAAAAGGAAGCTGCTGTGCACAGAGTAATGGGCTGTGGGAAAATGGACTTAAAGCAAAAGGGCAAGATAGAGGGAATTCTGGAGGAACAGGAGCAGTGGTGAAATACGAACAGTAGTGAGTAGCTGTGAGAAGCTCAAAGGCAATACAAACCATGAAAAGTGTAAGTATCACTTGAGGGGAGGGAATATAATAAAACAATAGTCAGAACTGTGCAAGTTAAAAGAAGGTTTGGAAGAAATCAGTTGTCTTAGGTTTAAAACTTCCTAATCCATCAATGATAGTACTCATAGAAGACATACCATCAATTGACAGTACTCATACAAGCTGTAATACTACACTAGTTGAGTGTAATCTGTCTTTCTTCTTTCTATGGTATCTGTGAGGTAGCTATTTTAATATGTGTGAGACAGTGTTATTCCCATGTTATTGATAAGGAACTGTGTCACAGAAAGACAAGAGCAGCCAGATGATGTGAGCAAGGCAGGGAACCGAGCATGTCTCCCATATTTATTCTAATCAATGTAACCATCATTATTGTCTTGTTCCAAATCCAATATTCTTGCCCTCATTTAAAATATTCCCCACAGACTCCATTATAAAGCTTAGGCTCTCCTGGCATCTTTTTCCCAAATCTTTTATTGATCAGGTGCTCCTCCAAGTCCCTTTCCAGGAAAAGAATGAGGCACCAAAATGACAAAGCAAAGTGCAATGGAGTGAAAGAGCCAGAAGTGGAAGAAGAAAGCTGTATTGTATGGCTTGCAAGAAATTGTGCATTTTGAAAGCATGGAAATTAATTACAGTAATTAAACAATGCAAAGTGAGTATTTCCCAGTACTACCTAGTCTCCTTTCACATGGAACACCACTTTCACAAGAAGATGTTAGCTCTGTCCCTCTTGGAGCTGGCTACAATTTCTAGAAATGTTTCCGAAGTGATGCAAAGCTTTACAAGTTATGGAGGACAGAAGTAAATCCACAACCTTCTGATATTTTAAATTCAACATAAAGTAATGATCAAGCCGTCTTCAGTTATGGAACAATACAAGAGTATGCAGATAAAATTATCCAGCCTGTGTTAAGCAAGATATGATACTAGATAAACCAGTGATCCCTTCTGGATTCAAACCTTATGCGAGTGTGCAGTAAGTAAACTGAACTAAGAGTATATGGCTCTGTACAGTTTCCATAGATTGGTATCGCAGCGTTTTTCTGCATAGGCTCTGTCCAAGCTATTACACCTCCTCAACAGTCTGTTGAGTGTGGAAGAGATTAACCTGCCCAGCTGTTACTGGGAGTGTAGAGAGGCGCATCTGTAATTCACATAACCAGTATGTTTCATCTCAGTGCTGAATTCTGGGGTTGCATCCATGCAACATCCCAAAAGTCTCATTTCATGCAGCAGAATCTGTCTGGATTCAAGACTGATGATCAGATAAAGTGTGATCAGCAATGAAGAGAAAAAGCAGAAATGTCTAGGTATATATTTAGATCTAAGCCCAAATTTTGAGCAAAAAAAATAAAACTCATGTAATGTTGTCCTAGAGTGAACAGAGGCTCTGCGCTCAAATTTACCATGACATTTACATGAAGACAGTTCTGATTAGTTCCCTACTGTCCAAGGGAAAATGAAGGAGCAGAGAGGAAAGACAGAGGAAGAGCCAACATTTAACAGTAGTATTTGGAACAGGCATACAAAGAGATGAGCAATGGATGGTTGGAGGCACAGAAACTGAAGAAAGAGCTTGATGATGACGTTCTGGCTGGAGAGCCAGTGGTAATGAGAAGGATATACAAAAGCCTGGGAATCCAGCCCTGGAGTAATGAGGGATGAAGACGTATAGAACTGACTGTAGAAAGGCACTGAAGACAAGGAGGTAAAGAACAAGTACTTGCGCTGTGCTCGGGGTAAAATAAAGAACAACACAGGACAAGAAGCCAGTGGGGCAGTGAGAAATAGAAACGTTCTGCTAAGGACATAGGACTGGGTTATACCCAGAGTTATAACAGGTGGAGAAAAAAGGGGTAGAAAAGGTCACTGAGAATTGAACAGAGAATCAATAATGACTAAAAATCCCTTTTGGGACTTCTGGGAGCCAAATTTCGGTTTCTCATGATTCCTCTGCCGTCAGCAATTATCTGTGGATATCTGTGGTACAGGGAATTTTAAGGTTCCAAGCATCTCATAATTCAGATGGGGGGTTAAGATATTCTTATGGGTTTCTATTTTTAAAATGATAAGCGTGTACTCTGTATCTTTGTCTCCCTCTTTCTCTCTCTCTCTCTTTTTCTCATATACACACACATTTTTAAAATAACTTTTTAACATGACCAAATCAAGGACAAAGATGTCTGAAGTGCAAGGTTGCCTATATAAGCTAATTTTTCCCCATCTTGTGACTGAGCATCATGATAGAGACTAATGGCGTGACTCATAGACCATTTTTCCCAGAATACACCTGCCTCATACAGTGCACAAGATGGCCTTGCTGTAAGGATGAATCAGAACTGTGTACTGAAGAAGGTTCATTTGGTGAAGAATTTTGAAGAAATGCACTAAAAAATGGGACAGCATTGCAAGATGAGAAAGACTGCTTAAGGTAATTGGATGTTGGCATAGTCTATCTTTTCTTGCCACAAAGTTCCCATGGTCATCATTCAAACTCATTTTTTTACAGGTGGTCCCTAAGAGTATATTCTTCATTTTCTATGTGACTCACTGAGATGAGGCATTTGAATTTGCAGAAGTGATGAATGCTCAGAGACACAGCTGGAAACAGGAAGATCTGAGTTGGAAGAGTTATACATAACAGGAAGGAGTCGAGCCTTTTGGATCTCAGCACCTCACACTGGTCTTTTAGATTAGTGGCACCTTTTGAACACAGTTTCTCTGGGTCACTGTTCCTCAGCCATAAAACAGAAGCACGTTGCCTTCCAATCTCGGACCTGCAGTAAAGCTAATTTAATGTTTGCTCATCACTGAGATGCTATAGCAATGATCGCTAGGAAAATCCCAAAAGGAAATTAATAATAATTAATAATTCTGTCTTCAGAGCAGGGCTTAAATACTTTGTAGTAAACAAGGTATGGGGCCACTCACTGAACAGTGTCAAGAAAACAAAACATTGAACAGTTGCTCATTAAGTGACTATCATACATTCTGTGAACTGAATGAGGAAAAGGTCTTGTAAGAAAAATAATATATGATCATGTAAATAAAAAAGTCTTCAAAATGCATATGCATGGGGAAGATTAAATTAGCTTGCCCTAATAAAGTTAATTCTGGCATGTATTAGCTTTTGAGTATTTGGACTATTTAATGTAGATTTTCAACATATAATATGAAATAACTGAAGATCCTACTGAGATCTGATTAAAAGACGTATTAAACATCTGTATTTTATTCATCTAGTCCAAAACAGAATTGACTTTCGGCTATTGGAAATGCAATATTGGGATGAGTTAAAACAACTGGAATATTGGAATGACTATTTCATTACCAATTATTTCTATTTTCTACAAAAATTTTGGATCCAGATTTTAGCCAAAATTTTCCTTTAGCATCACAAACAGCAAAAGAGGCAAGTTAGAGATCACACAGTAGTTCCTGCTGCCTACCACTGTCACTTGAATTAATTACACTACATGAGTTCAACAAGAAATTTATGACTGATTCTCACAAGTAAAGACTATATTCAGCTTCCATTAATTTCAATGTGTTTCTCAGGACCCTGGAAAGTCAGACTGCTAATAAAGGTATAAAAAGGAGGTGAAGAAGGGTCGGTTTCAGTGAATACCCTTCATCACAGAGTAAGAGAATTCACTTGATGGGCTCTGTATAGGACACAGGAAACCATCCTAAGTGAGATATTTCTCCCTTTCTACAAATTCTCCAAGCCTTCTTACCAAAGACCACTTGGTCTTCATTATTGTGCTTTTTACTGGGCTCACAATTTAAACAGATTGTCTGCAGCTTTGTAAGACTATAAATAGGAACAGCAAAAAAACAGTCCCATTAAACAAGCCAGTATTTTGTGAAAGTATATGCAGACCCTTTCTGCTGGCCATTCCCTTATTATACAACTTTCTTGTTTGCACTGAGCATAAGTTTTATGTGGCAATATTCACTGCAAAGGATCAGCTAATTAATCTCTACAAAAAGAATTTAAGAAAATCACGTAGACTCCATCTGACCCTGAAGGGTTCTCCTGTAAGAATTAACCATTGACTTTTTGCAACTCATAAATTACTCTTTAAGAAAGCATAGCTTCTTTGAACTTAGTAAAATGGATTTAAATATTAGGATATTTATAAATAGTCATAGAGGTAGAAGGAAATGTCCAGAAATGCAGGCTCACATTTAATAGATGTCATTAAATACTTCAACAAATTATTTACTTAACCCATTTCGATTTTCAGACAGATTAGACACATAATTTCCATGGCAATTTCTGTGCATACCCTTAGATGTCCACCTTTATCTAACACCTTCTAAAATCTGAACTTTAATTCAAATATTTTTGATGTTCAGTATTCTATAGAGTCTAGAAGAACTCCTCTCTAACAAAAGAAGCCATAAATAAAATATGAAAAAAATGTATAGGACAGGATAGATTGGTTGCATTACTTTGCCGTATATACAGCTTACACCACTCCAGACAATTCAGGGATTGCCAAAGGGTGATATTACATGAAGGAAAGCTGAAGATTAAATTCAGACATGTACATGCTAGCACTGTCAAGACTTCCACTGTAGTCAGTGGATATCTAGTCAGTGAAGTCAGTGCAGCCTAGAAAGAGATCCAGCAGGCCCGTCACCTACTGTCCCAACTCCATTGACTAAGAAGAGAGCAAAACATCTGCATGTAGACACCTTTATTTTGGCATTTTAAAACCTTGAAGAAAATATCACACCAAACTTTGAAACCAAGCCATCACTTTTAGATTTTGTTACATAGACAACTGTGAAAACGATGCTGAGACAAATAGCCAGTAGGACCCTAAGAGGTGTGGAGCCAGAACATACATATTTTTATCAGCCCTGTTCAAATACATACAACATTAGGCCAAATCAAACCCTCACTTCCTCTTTTTCACATGGATTAGAGTTTTCGTTTGGGAAAACCACAGGCTCCTTGTGTACATATGGTTAGATATACCTGTATATCTGATTAATTAAGTGGCTTCCATTTGAAATATTCTGTCATTTAAGAACAACTACGTCTCATATCAGCATATTGAATCAGAGATCAGATTTTGTTCAACAAGTTCATTCCTTGCTTTCATTTGCTCTCACAGATATGACCCATCACATTTGTAATACACGGCTACATATTTAAGGTAAAATCTCAGTTTTAAGAGATGCTTTTTTTTTTTTCAGTGTGCACTGCCTGGCTTACCATGGCTCAAAGGAATTATGTGACTTGCTGATGAACAGACAGACTATGTACAAGAGTCTCCTTTTCTAATCTCTTATATAAAGAACAGTGGCATTTTTCACAGAGCCAGCTCAGTGGGTACTTCAGAACATGCACTGTATACTCACGTTCATAAGCTTCGGAAGGTTAAGCTCGTGTCTCTCCTGCATCATTTACTATACTCTACCTCTTAAATTTTGGATTCCTCGACTTTGCATTTATAATCAAATTTTAAGATAAAGTGCTTGTTACCATGGAAATACTTTTTCACCCCGAAAATTTTATCACATGGGCATTTCTTTGAGTGTCTACAAACTATAGCAATCATCATTCCTCTGTCATAATTACTATCCCTTATTTCTTAGCAACTTTTAGGTATCTTACACAATATATATTCAGCAGCAGATTTACAAAGGGCTATAGTGCCAGAAGGATTTCAAATTTAAATACAATATTTAAAATGCAAATAAAATGTCACACCTGCTTTTTAGCTCCTTTTGACCCCTGCCTTTGTATTTCAATTTCAGCCATACATTTTATTGCATTGATCTTATTTTATGTAATAAACACACAGTACTGACTGTTTCAATGATTCTGACAATTCCACAGTGCATTTTGCATGTTCACGTTCACTTAGCACAGTCCTGGTAGTGCTGTCTTTAAAGTTAAATGCAACTGCTTAACACAGCCATTTGGATCTTACTTTATCTATAGCAAATGGTTTTTTACCTTTAATAGTAAGATAAACTGATTTTACAACACTTGAACTTACAAAGCGATTTTTATTGCTGTTTATACATTTGAAACTACTGTAAATGAAGACAGCTAAATACTGTAACTCTGAAAGACAGAGAAAATGAGGTAGAGATATATGGTCAACATTTGCATGTGATTCAACCTAATTTCATGTTTTCATCTGTGAAATTCAGTGTATTCCTGCCCCCGATTCCTTTTGAAAAACATGCCATCTATTTAAATGGCAAAATACAGATTTTGGCCGAAAGGCATCACTACCTGAAAACAGCTAATCCGTTGCAGAGCAGAAATTAGAACACTGGTCTTCTAACTTTTAAGTTTCTTGCTTAATCTCAGACAGTTCTACAGACTGTATTTCTGAAGCCTGAGGGTTTTTTGCATTTATTTACTGAAGTACATTTGAGATTATTTTTGGCATCTTTACACTGGGTCATGAAACAGCATGTATTGGCACCTGCTAGCCTCACCAGCAATCTGCTTACTCCAGGCTGTCATCCTCGTGCTACTCCTGGGTATGCATCTGACATAAGTCTTGCAGGTTTGCTGGGATCTGGAGTTTTGCAAACAATGGGAAAAGAGTGGCATATGAAAAAGCTGCATTGGTGTTGAAGTGTTTTAGACAGGTCTTGTTTTGTTGATTTTGTATTTTAAATACATAACAAATAATGTTGTTCGTTCCTGTACATTCCGTTTTATTGCTCATGGTTGATACTTAAAGCAAACACAACCAAAATAAAGCAAAGATCCTTTCTGCAAAAGCCATTTGTTAGCACTTGAAAATATTCATCATGGGGACTTTCAGGTATATTGCACTAACCACCTCATCTACTGTGGAGTTTAGTGAAACTCTGGCACTAACAGTAATGATTATGATGGGGAAACAATTTAAATTAGTCTACTAGCCTAAATTAATTGCATATCTTCACTTCTCTGTCTACTTGTCTTCCATACATACGTATTATTAGCAGAGACGAGTAAAAACATGATGCCACTGTGGAACCAGTGGAATAACTGATGGTAGAGATGTATATAAATTACATATTCACACAATGAAGTCTACTCAGTTTTCACATATTAAAATATTAAGTGGGAGAAGGCGGGGATGTAATTTTTTTTTTTCAATTTATCACCTCATAACTATGAACATGCACCCTAGTACAGTGAAACCAGGAACTCTGAAGGAAAAGGTGCTTCCAGAGGAGTAGGATATTTTCCTCTGACTTTGAGTTCTGACTTAGTTCCTATAGACATAGAGTTCATTTCACTTAACTTTAGGTATCTGCAATATAGGCATCAACATCTAAGCTGATACCTAGGTTTCCTTTATTCTCAGTAGTAAGGAATATGCTGTTCTACAGTCTGATTCATATGACCTATTTAGATGTCTGCCTTCCAAAGAGATGAATCATGCCCCAAAAGTGTCGATTTCTCTCCATTGACTATAAAGGCAGCCTAACCAAAGACAATTTAGATATAAAAGAAATCTACATTAGGACAGATGAATTTCACCCTAGAAGCCATGAAAGGGAGCACAACAAGAGAGAATGCTATTTTCAACAATATTTAACTTCTATATGATTTTGAAATAGAAATCCATCCACAAGGTCATCTGGGGACAATACTACTAAGAGCTGCTGAACAGCAATGCCCTGTTCTGTCCCAAACCACAGTGGAGCAGCTCCCTCTTGAAATGCGCGAGGTGACCACAAAATGGTAGTGTCTGCTTCCTCTGCACCTTCTCAAAAATGTGTTTGGAAGAAGAGAGGAAATTTTTAGAGTAGCCTTCTTTCTTTAATTTTTTTTGGTAATAATATTAGTAAGGACATACTATAGAGTCATAAACTTTATTTGTATTTGTATACAGATAGGACTGCTGAGCTTCTAAGAATCTGCACATGCTTTGTCCTCCTGCCATGCTTTTAAAAACCTTTTTTAAAACAGTTTTCATTATAACTTTGACTGACTAGAAAACATGAACCTTCTCTTGACTTTAGCTGCTTACTGAATAAGATTCTTTATAGTTTTTATCAAGCATATTCCATTCCTTGGCATTCTTCAGTGCCCTGAAGATGAATGTATTGCTGTAGAAATGTACTTCTGGATATATTTTGTGTCATTGTATGAAAGTCTTTTTAAGATGTAGGCTTTTTAATAAAACCTTTATTTCTACTGTATAAAAAGTATAGTTCTGACCTAACTCAACCCTGATCCAAACCCTATTTGATCAATGAAGTCTTTCTCTTAACTCCACTTGGCTTTCAAATTAGTCTTCTGTGTCTTCCTTGGCTTCAGAAGAAATACTTCAGTTAGATATAGCAGCTACGCAATACACAGTCATTCATCTGAAGTGGGAAAGAGCAAAATGTGCATATATGCTAAGATTTTTTTTTGCCCATCAAAATTTACAACTCAAAATTCATAAAGACAAAAGAATCATTTAAGATCACATAGCAAAGCGAAAAACTGGAAACTGGTCAAAATAAAGCTACGTGATAACCCTTCATAAAATGCTAGAGTAGTAGAAAAGGAGGAATTCAGACTTAAGAAGCTGTAATGATCTAGCAAAATTATTTTTTACCTCTTCTAATCCAATTACTTCAATACTTCCTAAGTGTTTCCTACAAAAATTATCAGCTCCCTCATCATCAGATTTTTACTTATGTTGTGTAGTCCCCTTGATATGGAATTGGGATTTATACATGTAGCTGCTAGTGCAGTGAGGAGACATCATGCCCTTTGACAGTGGGTTTAATTTGATTTTATATCCCAAATAATTTTCAGGATGATTTAGTGATAAGGTATTCTGACAGGCTGAGCTATATATACAATAAAACACAAGAATCTGGGGTTTTCTTCTAATTCTTATTGGTGATATGACCCTGCTCTGACATTTTTAGCTTTAACATAACTGCTCTCTTTAGTGTGCTAACACCAGCAGCAGCCTGTGATCAATCACAGTTGGCTGGCCCATGCAATATAAACAACCATGCCTGTTCACAGGAGCAGAGATGCTGCCTAGAAACTGCAATTTAAAGAGCCTACTGCCTCATTTTTGAAACCACTTAAGTCTAGAGAGAGACAAAGAGAAAGAAGCACAACTTTATGTGATGATTTCTACTACTTAAATTTACAGTGGAAATTTATAAACTCTAAATTTAGCAACATGTGACATTTTGATTGATGAACTTTGTTTTTTTAGAAGGTCATATTAGGAAGACTTACACTGCCAAGAGCTAACATAAACTTGTCATCATGACAGCGTATTCATAATATTCTGTCTGAACTAACATAAGGCTTTATTTTGCTTTCTGCATTCCTGCCATTCCATCAAAATCCTTACATAAGAACAGTATGATAGAGAAGTACAGAGAATTCTTTTCCGCTAATGAGGGAACCTACAATTTCTGACTATTCAATTATTTAAGTGGTGTAACTAAGAGACCGGAAACATGGAAGGACACCGGATTCTGCTTCAAAAGCAGAGAAAATACAGTCACAATCCCTGTAGGTCTTGCTGAATTTTGCTTGATACTTAGCTAAGTGTCTTGCAGGAAGTTTGTGGCATGGACAAAACCTGAACTCATCTTTCCCAACTCTAAGCTAATTCTTTAATTAATGGACCAGACTTTTGTCATTCCCTGAGGCACTGTAGAACAAGCAAGAAGAATATAAAGCTGGCTAAGAAGAATGTTGCATACCAGGGATTCCTACACTGCCTAATTAGGGTTGCTTTACTATGTCTTTTCACCATGGTGGCAGGCAAACTGAATAAAGCAGCAGGGATAAAGTGCCTTAAAAACTCTAATCTATGATACTGTCCTCTATGGGTCTGCATCCTATAACGGATCAGAGCATCGTTTGAAGATGACAAATAACTTTAGTAAAAAATGCTTAAGATGCTGTACCTTTCATTGGGTCATAGAATCATAGAATGGTTTAGGTTGGAAGGGACCTTAAAGATCATCTAGTTCCAACCCCCTTGCCATGGGCAGGGACACCTCCCGCTAGACCTGGTTGCTCAAAGCCTCATCCAACCTGGCCTTGAACACTTCCAGGGATAGGGCCTTCACAACTTCCCTGGGCAACATGTTCCAGTGCCTCACCACCCTCAGAGTGAAAAATTTCTTCCTAATATCTATTCTAAATCTACTCTCTTCTAGTTTGGAGCCATTACCCCTTATCCTATAGCTACATGCCCTTGTAAAAAGTCCCTCTCCAGCTTTCTTGTAGGCCCCAGAATAGGGTTGACAATATATTATAAGATGGAGCTTAATATAAGGCCCAGAATGATGTTTCTGTCATCAGCTGAAGTGAGCAATCCTCAGAAAGACCATTCACATAGAGAAGGGAGCTTACACAAGGTTTTCAGGGGTAAGTTCCTAAGTTTCGAACTGACTGACTCATCTATAGCATGTACAACTGTTTGTATGTCAGCCATCTCAGGTATCTGGAATGTAAAGATAATAATTAACAAAATGTGTGTATCTGATATTCCTCTGCAGATATAAGATCAAGTTTTAGACATATTTTATGCGCGAAAAAGAAAATAGCAAAAATCACACCAGCAGCATTTAGTCTGCAAGGTTAGGTATGCCTTTGCAGAACTCCAAGAGTCAATAAGACTATGAGACGTTCTATTTGTAAAACATCAAATGTAAAGAAAATAAATATTACAATCAGACTCTGGGCGTGTTGGTAACTACTTATGAGTTCTCTCTCTCTTTGTTGGAGCAGGACCAATTTTATGTTTTTTTCCCCCTGGGCCATTGGTTATTTAACTGTTTTGTTCTGTGGAAGACTCTACAACAGAAAGATCCGGTCATGAATCCATTTAATTTTATCATGTACACTCCCTCACTTCTCAAACTTTAGAATTATTTTATTTAGCAGCCCACCAGAAAGGACTACAAGAAGGACCTCAACCTATCTAGCTGAGAATCCATTCAATCATGCCTTGCATATTCTCATCCCACCTTCACAGATTATTTTACTGCTTTCTTCTTATACTTGCATTTGAAGTTACTGTTGCTTTCCACTGTGATGTGCTGTGTCTCATCAACTCATTACAGTAGATTGGGAAAAAATAAATCAGGGGTAAGTTTTCTCCTATATTTAATATAAATTCTCCCTACAATAACTTAATTATTATGTAGTGTAATTAACTGATTCATGGTTCATCTTATTTCAGTATAGAATTCCTGAGTCTAACTACATTTATAACTGCTGTCTATCATCATCAAAGGAACCAAGTCAGTAGACTGATATATTGTATATGTGGCTCTATCTTATAAATTATTCAGCTTTCAACTGAACTTTTTCCTGAGTTTCCTTTGAGAAGTGGGACCTATGACTATTAGTGGAGTTTATTCCCCTAATAAAATATGTATTATGATATTCTTTTGGGAAAACAGAGGATATGCAGGAAAAGAATAGCACAATTGTGCCCTGCTATATTAGTTAATAAAGGTCTGTAAAAAATGGCTCCCCAACAGCTGCTCAGCATGCAATCTGATCCTAGCTTTTGAATTTCTGGGCAGTGCATAAGTTTTCTAAATAAGAATGCCGTAAAAGAAATAGGATGCAAAAAAAAATCTCTGTGATGAACAGCAAGGGAACTCCATCTATCTTCTCTATATTCCACACACATGGAATGTAAACATATTCAACATTTTGCACCACTTTGCAAGTAATGCTTACGAAAAATGCATTCTTCAAAACTGAAATGGGTTTTATCATTACCAGCCTCTGAATTCAGTTCATCCACATTTTCTACACTTACATAGTCAGTTTCTACGCTCATTTGTTTTTCGTGCCAGCCTATGATAACTACAGTGATTCCCTGGAGATAGGATGACACTAGGGGAAGCCATACTTTATGGATAAATATATCTACAAAGAAACAAATAGCAAGTTTTCCAATTTTTTTTTTCCTATTTATTTACAACTAACTAGTACTACCTTTCTGATTTCACAGTAAAAAGAATTCCAGTGCATCCAGGTCCAAAAGGATTTAGGCACTCATTCCTGCTCTGCGTAATTTCAGCAGCAAGAATAATATACGCATCATCTAATTTAACTGCAAATGACTCTTTTAGCATGAATTGTCTGTTTAAAGATAATGCACAACAGAACTCTTAGCTGCATCCCAGAATTCATGCAGCACCAGGCAGATAAGATCACAGTGGTTACCAGGAGTAGCAAATAGGAAAAGCACTACAGGAAATGAACTCTTGTCAATAATCTCAAGAGCGCGCTATATTTAGGTCAATTGTACCTGAAATCGTTTGGTGGGGTAATTGCTCTTTGGTCCAGACTCTGCTCTCTGAGCCTGTCAGAGTGCTTGTACGTCCACTGGATTGGATTCACGAATTTTCTTCCAGATTCATTTTCTAAAAGAAAAAAAAAAACAAAAACCAACAAAAAAAAACTTTACCAAAAACATAGCAAGCTTACCAGGAACAGCGAAAATCACTCATGTGTTATTTTAGCTTTTAAAATTAGGCTTTCAATAAATGTGTTTAATACAAAAACTTGTTCCAATATCCAACTGATTTCCTCGGTTTTCTAGAATAGAAATTTATTCAATTATTCAGACTTTTTATTTGGCCCTGCAAAGACTCTCTGTATCTGTTAAATATCTAAGGTGATTTAGAGCAACCTTTTGCTTTTGCTGATCAGTTAATAATCAATGCAAAATTAGAACTATTCTTAAATCCTATGATGCGTCCTCATGCAGCATTATTCAGGCTTTAATTCAGGTTGAGTCTTTGTTTGATAACACAGCTTGTTGTTTAATAATTTAAGGTGTTTTATGCATGTATTCAGAGGAATATGATACATTCAGTTTTAGGAATCCAATCTAATGAGCCACATACTGACCCTTTACAGCAAGTTAGTGGGATTCATATAGGTATCAGAAAACAGCACCTAGTCCTTCTGTCTTACAATTTCTTAGAAGAAATATAATATTCTGCTTTGATAGCACAAAGTCTTCAGCAGTACTATTCCTTCTTCACATTAAAAAGTCAGTATTAATAGGATGAATTTTAAAGCAAGAAAAAGTCTCCTCTAGCAGCTATTCAGCATGTGTTTACCTTCTACACAGACAGATACAGCATCATATTTGTAGTCATTACTCAGTGCTTGTGATTAGTGTCTACCGTAATTAAAGAAAATGTCATGATGTAACTACACTGCTGAAGAACAGAAATATACTTTTTATTTAAAAAAAAATTATAAAGGGAATAAGATACTATGCTGAAAGCTGCAGTAGGTGCATCAGTTATTTTAGCTATTGTTTCTTGTGTAGAACTTCAAATTCAAAGATACTCATTAAACTGAGTAGATGGCAATAACAGACAAAGTGTTAATGGGGCAGCAGTGGAGTGTGTCAGGAAAATGAAGAGACCCTGAGGGGCTCACCATGCTGTTTATGCTCAGCTAAATTCAGCAGCATTACCATAAATCCTCTAAAAGATACTGTACTCAATTTCTTATATGCTACTTTTCAGGCAAGGAAATACTCTACGAGATTAGAAAATGGGAACAAAAATAAGATTAAAACCTAATTTCTATTAAACAAACCATTTGCATGTAAATACACTAAGTAGTATTCTATCATTACTTTTTTGCAATTTTATAAAAACAAAGAGATGGTCTTTTAATCTTCAAAATAATGTGTGAATCTAAGTGAAAATTTCTGAAATTGTACACAGGAACAGAGCCTTTGAACAAAAGAAGCATCATTCATTTCATAAAATTCTGTTATAATTTAAGGATCAGGTTTCAATATAAATTTCTCACATACATAGTTCAACTGGCTAAAATACAATTACACATAAACCAAATGACTTTTCACAAGAGTCCAAAATTCTTGATTTCCAGTTGGTTTTTTTTTATTCTAAGATAGTATTCTGAGGGAGTAAATTAATCTTAGGAAATACGCATAAACTATTAATTCCAATAATGTACTGCTTAAAAAGAAATGTCTTATATACAGTTCTGCATGTATCTTCACGGCGACCTTAATGTGCCTTTTCTCTTTGATCTCAGAAAAAAACTTTTCCTATGTAAGGACAGATGGAGAAAATGGCTGTAACACACTGTGTAACTTCAACTGTAAACTCAGCTGCAGGTAAGAAATAATTGTTTACACAATAAAGTTACCAAAAAAAACTGTGAAATGCTTCATACAGCCTATTTTTCTATTTTTGTTTAAACGGTAGAGTGATATTTATCATTCAGAAGTTGGGGGTAGCGTTGCAGAACGCGTTCCCTGCCTGCGGCGCCCGGGTTTCAGCACCAAGGCTAGCGACCGCTGCTGCAGGCCGGCCGCCCCCCGCCGCCGCCCGCGCCACCCACCGCCGCGCTCCACCTCGCTCCGCAATAACCATCAATTCTTCCTAATAACCATAAACTTTCGCTTTTCAAAATGAAAATATTTTCTTTCTGCAGGTAGTGTAAACAAATGCATGTGCTCTGTATATACTAATTTGCTGCTAGAAAAAAAATATGTTCAAAAATTAAAATAATGTTTTTTTTTTCTTTTTTCTCCCAACGACATTGTGTTGAGGTCTACTTACAACCTTTGATTATTACAAACAATGAGCGTTGACAGATCTGAAAATGAATCAATTGTTAAAATGTGTGAAGACAGAGCTAAGGGGCTGACAACGCTGGCTTCAACTGCACGCTCTTGACCTTCCATTTCGAATCTGAAAATCTGATATCCAACAGCACTCTTGTGTTTATGGGGAATACTGTTTTGCATATACAAATCAAGACTCTGCATGTACAGTACCTATTCAGAGCCTGCCTCAAGATCAGCTTGGCAAATGCACAGGAAGCCATAGGCAACTTGCTTGCCCCTGAGAATACTGGCAAAATAAAGTCCCCACAGTCTTCCATTAAAATTCTGCTAATGATAAAAAAAGCTTTGTTTCAGGAACCCAAACAAAAAATTCAATTACCCTTGCAGAAGTAGAAACATACGGTACTTGTAAGAGGCTAATGTGAGACTCTCCTTACTGCTTAGCACCTGAGAAAAGCATATCTAAAAGACAGATTAAATGACATGGCCTCTGAGATGCCTTAAGCAATGCACTTAAAATATGAGAATGCCAAAAACACCTCAAATGGATACTTTATCCTTATGAGCAGTAGATGATGTTTCAGTAGTCGTCAAGAAAATTCCCACAAAAAGGTTAAATTCCGACTGATGCTGAGAACCAGCAATTCCCACAAAGGTCATAAAGAGCTCCCAGTTCTTATTATCCCTGAAGGTACAGAAGAAAAACTGAACCAGTAAAATAAAATCACAAGGAAATGTTCAGCTCTACCTCACTCTCATGTAAACACCACCTGCCTTTAAGAGGTCGTGTACTTCCTCTAGTCTAACTGACTATTCCAACAGTAGTGGTCACTTGAGTTGTTTCTTACAGTAATTTAATTTGCTTTACTGTTTTTTTCAGGGAAAGATGAAATAATTACAACTATTTCCAATAGTTGGATAGTTTTAAAAAACTGATTTAAATAATTGATTTAACAGTAATATTTATGAGTTATTTGTGATTATGGACAGATTTTAGCAGATGACAGTTTACATAAATTTACAGACACTAAAGTCATGCTTCTGATTATTCAGAATAATGTAGGAATAAAATTACATTTGGCCTAGTCCTGTTTCTGCTGACATTAGACAGACTTCTGTCATGCTTTTCAACGGAATCAATATTTTTAACCAGAATACGGAATTCTGAATCTAACTGTGAAAACAAAGAACTTCATATAAGTCCCTACAATTACATATTTGCTGTATTACCTTCTTCCATCAACAACACATTTAAAACTACAGAGAAATGTAAACATTTGCGAGCCTTTACGTTAACTTTTACGTAAATCCACCAAAATAGACAGTCTTAGTGCCAATCCTGCTTTCAGATAAATGTTTCCTAGACTTAGAAAACACTATTATCTATAAATAAAAAAGAAAAGTGGTCTGAAATATAAAAATATAGCAGAGTGAATGCCCTTCATCAGAGGAAGAAGATATCCAAAGCTGACATTTAGTGCTCTCGGAAAATTTAAGAATATCAGCATTGAAAGCAGACAGTCCATGAGCATCCTTGTTAATACTGGATGTCATCTTTTCTGATGTCAATTGTAGCTTAGGTAGGATTAATGGTTCAAAGAATCAGTCGCTGCCAAACAAGGATTCAAAATTAACGAGGAAAATACACAATTGGCACTGAGTGGAGTTTTTGGGAAGGCTCCATGCATTCCTCAAACGGTGGATAAACAGTTATCTCCTGACTGTGAGGCACACTGGAGGAAGTGGGGAAAGGTGCACTAATACCTAAGTGAAAAACCTGTGGACTTTCCTGATTGCCGAGGCACTGAGGATGGTGAAAACACAAGGAAAGTCTGCAGCATTAATTGTGGCTCTTCCAAAGTGAGGACTGTGTCCAGTGCCAGGACAACACGGAGTCTGAAAACTCCCTTAAGTAGGAGGATGGTACCCCAACAGGATTGGATGAGTCAAAATGTTGTCCTCTATCCCGCATCTTAAAACCATACTACATAGCAAATTATGTTAGAAGAAAGGCTGTTACATTAAAAGCTGTTGATTTGGAGGCACTTCAAAAGTCAACAAATACCCTTCTGTGTTCAGATTCACCTCCTCAATACAGTGTTACCCAGAGAGCCAGAGCAGAAGAAAACCAGGCAGGTAATCAAAGCAACTTGCCAATGATTAAACTAAGTGCAGGGCAGAGATACTGATTTGCCTTTCTGGATCTTTCCTGCTGTTTTCTGAAGCGAAACAGAGATAGTGATGGCATCTTAAGAAATACTAGCAACTAGGCAAATGGAAGTGTAAAATAAATAGCATTAACCTACAGATTATACACCTATACACTATACACTGTAGACTATGAACTATATATAGCAAGAGTTATTAGCAGATTTAGTTTTACCCTCCTACACTGACAACTATTGGAGAATCTTATTATAAGTGAATGTGGCGAAGCAGCATGTGTTACTGATGTGCCTACAATGCCAGACTTTGGGCAGAGTTATTTACACAGTCTACTGTGCACCAAGGTGGGAACCACCTAATGGCTATAGGTGAAAGTGCCGAGCACCTACTGACTCCTCTGTGGACTAAGGCCCAATTTTGCCATGTGTTGCCACAAGACTGATTTTTTTATTCTCTCTCCTTTAATCCTTAATTTAACAGCAAGACCATCTTTTGAACAACATGAAAGTAAAAGTGCAACACACAGCATACTATAACGTAAAGAAGCATAGAAGTAGCCTTCTCAGTACAACAAAAAGAAAGCCATAGAGCCTGGTCCAGGAAATGTACTATATTCACACATCAGATCCATTTCCTGTGTCTGAGTTTGATGGTGACTTAAAAGGTCCTATGATGTACCTGAGCCACGTTTTTAAAAAAAAATTGACACACACCTTTAAAGCCTAATGAGCAAAGATATATATACATTAGAGAAAGACAGATAGGTAGATAGTTATTGATCTGTATCTTTTATCCACCTATCTACTTATAAATGAAAAAGGAGGAAGGGTACACAGAAGCCTGACTACTATTTTGCCATGTGCAAACAAGCTTGATTGAACAGTCATTTTTTTCATACGTTACTCTGCTGAAATCTGCTTCATAGTTATCAGAAAAGAGACATTTATGGGGAGATCCTCTTTTCATTGTCATACCCTGTCACCCCAACAGCTGTCACTCTGAAGCTGCAAGTTCTTATGTCCCTTGATCAAGACAAATAGATATATTCCAATTGATTCCTCTTTAAAGTAGCAATTTACATGAAGATACTTCACGTTAAGATTCCCAGAACCAACAGATAAACTATTTGTAACTGAATTAAATGCAAAAGAAAGTCTATGTTTGTGCAATACTGATTTAAAAAAATTGAATGTGGAAATGACGGTATTGAGTTTGTTTTGTGGTAAGTCATATTGCAAGTAAGTGTATTAGCAGCAAATACATGAGCAATATTCTTTTCAGCATGTTTATAGTACATTAGAGAAGTTAATGCTAAAATACTACTCTGGAACTTAAAATTACCATTATGTATACTCAGTTGCAGTGATTTACACCACAGAAAGTATTGCTGTGAATGAGACCTACTGTTGATTTGTATGGTACTCACAAAGATTTGTTTGAAATACAAATAATTGATCTTTTAGTGACACTTGACAAAATAGAAAAGTTGAAATAATGTTTACAAACTAGTCTGCATTTACAATCATATTTAGAGGAAGCTAGATCCTGAAAGGAAAAGTTATTCATTGCCCTTCAATTATTTTGCCATTTCAAAGACAGCCAAATCAAAAACTAGAAGAGTATGTGATCATTCACACACTAAGAATAACTGCATAAGGGTAAACAGAAAGGGTAACTCTCCTCCAAGGCTGACATTTGTCTGCATGAACAACTGGAAAATACTTGAGAAGAATGCATATGGTCCTATCGATCGTATTTCTTTGCAAATGATTTGTGAACAGATTAGAGCACTAAATTAATCCCAAATTGCATTTATAATAAAAATGTAGCCATGGCTGTTACTCTCCTCTGTTAAAACATTTTATGGTTTCAGACTATTTCTCAGGTGACATTAGCTCAGAAACCCACTCTTCTTTCCTCCCCATATTTCACTAGTACTGTCAGGTAAGAGAAGAATAACCGATATCACTACTTAAACCAGTGCCTCAAATGCAAAGCTGGGGTATACCACAGTTAGCTGGAAACAGACAAGACAAATGCTACAAAACAATCCAACACAAAACCTCCAGTAGTAAATAAACAGGAAAGCAAAATATGTTTATGAACATGTGTTGGGAGGACAAAGCCTTGGTGTCCCCTGATGCAGGTACAGGAGACCTCAAATGGGTCATGGGATATTTGTAGGGTGAGTTCCTACAACAGGTTGACTTCTAATAGTGTCAAAAGTAGAAAACTAAGGTGGGCTGATACATCAGCTACAATGTGAGCTACATATCAAAGAGCCATACTGGCAGATCTGTAGTGCAAATGTAGAGCATTCTTGAATGGCATAATAATCTGCAGATGCAGATACACAGACAGGTGTACCACTTGCCCTCAAAGGTACAAAAAATATATCATTAATAAAATGAGATATGTTTAGAATCCATTATCTAATACACTACAGCATGCTTCACCCCTGTGCTGCTTAATTTGTATCAAAAGAGAAAGTAAAAATGCTTGACTAGCAGGTAGAACAGGTGTTGAATAAATAACATGGATTAACAGATACTGCAAAGTAAGACAAGCTTAAGTTCTATTTAGATTCAATGAGATTTGTAATAAGGCCATAATGAACAGAGGTGCTGGCTTACAAGAAGGTGTAACAAAAAACCCAGGAATACTCATTTATAAATTTATAAATGAAAGGAGGAAACTTCTGCCCTTTCATCACCTCCCTTGAATAATAGAAAAGCTATTCACATACACTCACTGTAGTGTCCAAGAATTTTGGGTTTCTCAGTGGAAACAAGTAATTGTTGATGACCAACTGCACTAGCTGGAAAATCGTAATACAGGAGGAGATAACGTAACGTGCTGTGTGGTGCCAAAGAATGTAATGGTCTTTACACGAGGCATAGAAGAAGCAGAGTCGGGTAAGACACTCTTCCCTTTACTGTAAAATTGTTCAAGATTTTAAAAAGAGAGAGAAAGAAAAATATTTCAAAATAGTCAATAGTCTCATGCAACAGCCTGAGCCATGGGTGATACACAGTCAGCTCCCTGCCACATGCCAAAAAGTTATCTCACAATGAGTCTGAAAATACCGCAAGAGATGGGCACCCTCTTTTCTCAGATGTGAAGGGTAGAAGGGAATAGAAGACAGGTGAAATTAAGAGGCAGTGCTGAGATGCTGAGGACCACGTTTGTACTGTCAAGCAAAAGACACAAAGTAAGGAGACAAACAAGAGGGAGAGATGAGGGAAGAGAATAAGATGTCTGAATGTTGGGTCACTGAGGCAAATGGGAGAAGTTTGAGGAAAAGATGACAGAAAAGGAAGCATGAATGGGTGTTAGAGAAAATTAAAGCAGATCTTATTAACATTCTTATTGAGAAAGCTAATGAGATATACGTATAAAAGGTGAAGGTTACAAATAGGGTAAGAGAAGGATTATTAAAGTGCACTGAAGCTTTCAAGTAAGTACCAGAGGTAGTGGCAAGAAGGTCATAGGAATGCCAGTTGAAAATTTTTCATGACTTGTAATATTTTAACTTTTACAATAAAGTATTAAGGTGATTCTCAGTGTTACAGCTGCTGTGTTAGATGCTAATACTATCCAAAAATGGCCTACATAATGTAATATTTGATCGCCATGCCCAGTATGTCTCGGACCATCACCATAATTAAGGTAATGGCATCAGGAAGCTTCTTCTCTTCATCTCAGCAAGTTTCAAAAGCTTCTATTCACTGCCGCATTTCACTGTTCTAGTCCAATGGTTGTTGTTTTCATTCCTTTCCTCATAGTTTACTGTTTTGCAACAGATTTGCAAAATAGTTAAAATTCTTTAGGGTTCTCTCAGCATGTTCTGCTTTGATACAGGTCTCATTCCCACAAAGGAACTAATTTTTTAAGTCAAAGATCCTGACTGAGGACACAGAGGATGACAACCTGCCCTTCTTCTACTACAAGTCCTGGACAGGTATGGGTTGTTTTGTTACTGGCACTGTGAAGGGTAACGGCAGGTTCCCCTCTTGGGGCTGGGTTGCTGCTCAAATTTCAGTGAAAGAGAGGGACTGTTGCAAGAGGAACACACTGAGAGCACAAATGCACCTCAAAAGGCTGCCATAATGCACATGGGTCCCTAATGTTTCTGCAAGAGGAGCATCAGCATGCGCAAAGGTATCCAGCTGCACCTCAGCTTTCCAGTAATAACTTTAAGAGACGCAATGAAGATCTACAGACTTTCGTCTCCAGTTCCTGAGCCTTATACCTCAAGTCTGATGATTTTCATGGCTTCAAAAGACAAGTGACTCTCCGAGACCCAAATTCTCAAAAGTTAATTGCCTAAGAACTTTTGAGGATCTGAACCTGAATGTGTTAAGTGAGTCCCCAAGGAACAGAGTAGAATTTATCACTGGTATTGGAAGTGTATTAGAAGATCTACTACGTATGACTAAAACCAGGATGTACTTACAACAGGTTCCATCTTGTTCCCATTCAAGTCATCAAAAAAAAAAAAAAAATCCTACTTTTTTGTAAATGACTAGCATAACATCCATAAATTTAGATAAGACACTTTAAAGTCTGCCCTTGCACTACCCAGTTACCTGAGTACTACGGTATAAATTAAAACAACTGTCAGCAATTTAGATTGATTCTCCTCTTGTTGCCATTTATTAGTATTGATATAGAGATCTATTACTGAAATGAGGATAAGTTAGGCCCTAAAACAACAGGCAATTTAACATCATCAGCTTAGACCTCAGATTTTTTTTCTGTGTATTTTAAATAATCAGTACCACTCTGACTCAAACATTTATTGCAGAAACTCAAAAGACTTCTCACTTAACTTTTCCTAGAGGTTAATCAATAAGCCTAATTAAAAAAATCTGCAACCTTAAATCATTCAATTGCTCAGGACTTTCAGTAATACTAAATGCAAGGAGGACAGGCTCTCTACCTGCCATGACTGAGAAGCTTCAAGAAATATTAAAAACTAAGTGCAGATATTTTGGCTTGCCAGACAGACAGCAGTGTGAAAATATGTCTGAGTCACAGCAGCTATGAATCTTCACGTGCAAAGTTGGTGACAGCCTAAACAGTTGTGATTGAAAAAGGTCAGCAGGATTCCATAAATGTTTCTGTTGGTTCATGTGCTGGGAAAGATACAACCACAGCAACAACCCACAGGTAAGTCATCCAGGCGCTATTACATTACACCAGGGCCTCAGACATGAACATGGTGAATACGAGACGGGCACAAAGACTGTCAGATGGAGAGGAAAAGGCAGAAGTATTAAGGCAGAGGGAAGGAAAGATTATGCATATTGTGGCATATGTTACCTATAACGCAAAATTTCAGTATGCAACTCTTATTTATAACACACAAAACACCCATCATTGAAATATCTGAACTTGTCAATATAAAAGTCATTAACGTTTTCTTTCTAAAGATCTGATTTATAATTGCTAAAGTCTATTTCCACTGTAGAAGCCTTTGTGACTAAACAAAATATGCTATAATGCAAAAAGGTTGAGAAAATAAGAGGATTTAAATAAAAACCAAGCATACATTTTCATCAATAAGTATCACAAAACAGCTGACAATTTTTAAATAGTTGAAAGGTTAGGGAAATGTAAAAATATGAATGGAAATAAGAAAACAATTTTCCATCACCTTTCCCCGAGACTCCTATTCAAGCAAACAAGCAAATCACAAGAAAACTTGCCAAAAAACATTGCATTAATGAACTTCAATAACTGTATTTAATCACAAAAAACTAGTCAGGAACAGGCTGCTACCATAAGGTAAGACAGGTTGCAGACAGTAGTCCTTTATGTAAAAGCAAATGTCAAAAGAAAAGCGCTGATATTTGGTTGTGGGCTCCCACTTTTCACATAGGCATTTCCTAAATCCATGTTTGATGAGCTTCTCCAGCTATAAATTCTGTAAATTCCCTCTGGAGCAGTGCAGAGTGTGCTTCATGAAAATGTCATCTGCCAGCGCTGCAATTACTCACACTCCAGCAATCATGTGCACAATGCAGAATGGGTCGAATTCAGGTGAGAACGAGAACCAGCAATCAAGCCTCTGGAATTGAGAACAAAGCCATTTTCTTTCATTTGCCATCAACACAACCATCAAGGCCTTAATTACAAGGCAAGTGTCAAGCCTGGCTGCTGAAAGGCTTATTATTATACAGCTCAGCTTCAAATCAGTTTTGTATTGATGAACTGCAAAAATGAGGAAGCCAGCTTAGCCCCCACAAGAAAAGAAACAGGGACTAACTGATTATGTGATTGGCAGGAAAAAACAAGGACATTTAAAAATACATTTTTAGACAGTGAAAGAATTAGTGAACAGCACACCTAAAACCCTTCTATAAACATATTTTCTAACTTAGTAGCAAATCTGGGTGATCTGATAATTCAAAGAACACTTTCTTTAGTTGAGATCATTGCAGTATCTGCAAAAGACACCACAAAGATTCTCGATAGGTCATACATTCTGTTTTTCAGACAGTAATGCATGTCTGCGAGTGTTCACATTGCCCCCTTACATCTAATTGCATGTCTATACCTTGAACATAAAGA
Organism: Burhinus bistriatus; assembly: GCA_013397275.1. Lineage (NCBI taxonomy): Eukaryota > Metazoa > Chordata > Aves > Charadriiformes > Burhinidae > Burhinus > Burhinus bistriatus. The sequence continues at coordinate 142,948 of VYXH01008747.1, read as the reverse complement.
TACTAAGTGAATTGCACGTGTATTCACAAGCCCTTGCCCAACAATTATCTGTTCACATTAGATTAGTTGTCTTCATATTGAACAGGAGATGAGAAATCATCATTTAGTAAGCAACAGGATTTATTTAAGTTGATTCAATTGAATTATCAATAAGTACCACATTATAACTAAAATGCAAATGTCCTCTCTTTTGCCATTTTTTTATATAACACTTTTAATCCTGACAAATAATGAATGACCTGTTAGAACAAGGCCTGAATTCAGAAAAGGCTGTTGATGCAATATTACTGTTATTATAAGTGTTAAACCTTGTTTTGTCTTTTTGTTTTTTAAACCCATATTCTGACTTAGCCTCTGCATGTCTTACGTGACTGGAAAAATATGTGCTTAGCTCATTGGTCTGCCTTTTTGATATCTAAGATGAATAGGCACATGTATAGAAGGTAAGAAACCATTCAGGTCAACGAACTTTTTACCATCAATTTTATGCATTTTACCTAAAGCGGTGACAGTCCATAGCTCACTCTTTACCCATTGCTGCATTCAGTAGATATACAACACAAATACATTTTTCCTCTTGCAACACACCACATCCTGAAAATTTCAATGGTTCATGTTTCAGCAGGATATTAAAGAATTTGAAATCAATGGCATGAGAAAATAAACATTAACACAAAAAAGATGAGGGGACATGACAGCGACAGTCACACCTCTGTGTTGTCATTCACTTTCATTGGTTATAAGCTGGATTTATTTCCATGGGATATATAAGATAGCATATACAATACATACAAAAATCAAATACTCAAAACTTAGGAAATAACAGAAAGATAATACCCACTGAAAAATATCCAACATATTTTACTAGGGAAAAAAACCTAAAAAATCCAGATTAAAAATTGATGGAGATTTTTGATTTTAAGGGGAAAAAAAAAAAGTAGTCAGGCATCTAGGCCATGTATTTGAAACATATTCGGGTAATTTCAATGGGATGTTAGGCAATTTTACTGTATCTGTTTCTACTTGCATGTTTAGACATCTAATTATTTTTTAACTTTTTTTTTCAGTTTCCATTGAAAGAAAAAGCACAGAATGACTAATTCCCATTTTGCCATTGAAATACTCTAGAGGTAGGAATAGTGTAGAAAACTCTTATAAAAGTTGTATTCGTTTCAATTTTTCTCAGTATTATTTTTATTATTTATACTTATGTAACTCCTTCCTTTCAAGGAATTTTAGAAGTCCATCGGATTGATTTCAATCAAGCACCATCCCTTTCATTTAGGAAGAGGTCTCCGCCTCTTAGTAGCTCAATTTAGGGTTCTAAATCATAAGATATATTATTATACCACAAATATGCATACAAATGACACTTTCTTTTCTTAGTCTTTTCTTATGTAGAAATAACCGGCAGAACAATGCATTAGCTCCTCAGTGTTAAAAAAGAAGAAACTTTTAAACGTGCACACTGTTGAGTGAACCTTAAGACAGAGAACAGTCAAGTATCACTGATCATATATATAAAACAATATGCTGAAAGCATTATGAAATGTACATAAATTGAAAAATTACTGAAAAATGTCATTCCCATATATCATTAAAAACCCCATGCCTGGGTATCCAGATTAGAAGACTGCTGCATTATCTCTGAAATCTAAAAGTGAAAAATATTTAAACAATTGTTAGGGGTAGCATTGGTAGGTATGTGAAGAACACCGAGGTGCTTAAAGACAAAGATAAATAGAACTGGTACCAGTGGCATATCAGAAGTTTACTGGCATAGTTTTATGTTCTTCATGTGGTTAGACTGCAGCAGCTTAAATCCTTGGTTTGTTAAGGGCAGAAAGAAGGCATTTCAGCAAAAAGACATAAACAACATCTATTGTCTGGAAAGACAGTTGTGTCATATGCTCTATATATTCAGACACCCAGATACCTTATGGCAGAATCGAATAGGTTCTAAGAGTAAAATGGATACTGGCAACAGATCCTTTTGTGGAACTGATCTCTGAATGTCTTTTCAAAGCAAACAATATTCATAATAATGCAGATTAATTACAGGAGTAAGTTAATAGTCTTCCAAAGTAAACCCTTCTCCTGGTTTGAGGTAAAACAGAACCAAGTTTCTTTTCAGTAATTTTACTTTTCAGCTAAACCTCTTCAGCTAAACCTCTTCTAACTAACTGAACTCTCTGAAATTAATGGTGTATTCTTCAGATAGCATCTGCTTCTCGCAGATAAGGTCTACAGTTGATAGTGAATACCAAGGAACGGTATGCAGAAAGGCTCCTGCTTATACTTACTGCTATAACACCCAAGGCCAGCCAGCTTTGTTATTTGCCCCATTGGAAGGTCAGAAGCAGAAAAGTGTAGAGGGGTCGCACCTGTGGGTAGGAGCGGACAGGACAGGTGACCCAAAACTGACCAACAGGGTATTCCATCCCATCTGCCTCATGCTCAATATAAAAGCTGCAGAGTCAAAGGGCCAGCCTCTTTCTTCAATGGCCGGCATCTGAGGAGGACTCTGTCTGTTTGTTTGCCTTTGATCCCGATTCCTGCATTCCTGAATCCAGATCTGGAATCCAGTTCCCATCCATCGCCGAGTCCAGTCTGGGACTTTCCCAGTGTCCACCGGTTACATGACTGTTATCCTGGGAGCTCAATACTGGTTTTGTACATATGTCATTATTTTCTTATTAATATTATTATCTTTTATTGCTTTGTTATTAATATTTCATTAAAGTGGTTTGGTTTCTTTTCAACTCATAAGTCTCTCTCTCTCCTTTTCTCTCCTCTCCTCTGAAGGGAAGAGAGGACAAAGAGACCATCTGTCATTCATTCAGTGGCTACTTCAGCCTAAACCACGACAACTCTTTAAGAAAGCAAACTAAAATTTTCAGATGTAGCCAAATCATCTAGGAGCCTACATTTTTTTCTTCAAAAGAACTTAAGGTCTCACAAAGAGCAGGGTAGAACACATCCATATCCTGAATTGCTGTGATTTCAGAAATATTCCTGTTTTGAGAGACTAATATGAGAGGACAGTAAGAAAATACAGGAGCAACATAAAAAATTAATGTAATAATGTAACTAATGTTCTCATATATTTACTGTCACATGCCTTTCTTTTCTCTACAGATGTCTCCCCTCATTTCAGAGCTCCTATTTTCTCCCTCTTTATCCTCAACAAACAAGAGAAGTGTTTTCTTCAGAAGTAATAGACTTCTGCTCTGTGCATATGTTGAGGGAATTACATGAGACAACTGCTTTCTTCAAGTTCATTTATAAATTTATTTATATTCCATGCAATTTTTTGAATACTTACTATATTTACAGTTAAGCATGTGCCTAAGAACCTTGCTAGAATGACAGAACAAGTGCAAGACCCTAACCACTACCTTCTGAACTCCGCCAGTACAATACTGGTTATCTCTGATATCCCACAGACAAGAGATACTTCCAAATAACATTACCTGAATACTGCCTGGTAAAATTGAATTGCCATTCTTTGAAAGCACATAAACAGAAGTAGTTCTCCAGCTACACAGTATAGTGGAAGAACAATAAATAAAACAAACAATCCAATCTTATTTTTTAAAAAATTAGTACCTTTCATATGAATCAACATATTTTTTTAAAAATAACTTAGAAATAATCAGGCATACTTGGGGTGGGAAGGGAAAGGAAAATCTTTTCTATGTAACTTGAGGATACCACCTACAAAAAATCAAATGGAATACTGCTTGCCCACATTAAAATTGCCACTATGGCAGAAAAAAATATGTTTACATTGAAAAGGACAGTTGCTGTTCTAAAAATAATTTTTGTGAAAGTGTTGTTTATAATTATTGCAACAGCGTATTCCTACAGTTAGGACTGCACCAACATCCACTTGGCAGGCAGCAGTAAATCATACCAAATACAGAGGAACTGCAAGCCAACACTTCTCATGAGCAAAAGGCTGCCTAAATTTGAGTGAGCTATTGATATTTCTAAACTTGATTTTATCATATATCATGTACCTGAATCAAGGAAAACATTTTTTTTTTTTAATTTACACAGAAAGTCACTNAGAATATTAGAATATTAAGTCTTACTCTTAATTGCTTCTCAAAGTTTCCAAAAGACTTCATGAGATTTTTGGAGTCCACTAAGAAGATGGACTCGGGATGAAAGGAGGAAAGGGACAAAACTATACATGTGTTACTTTCTGTTGTTTGAAGGCCTTCATACAGATTTAATTCCAAAAGCTTGTGATTATTATATGTGGTTTGTGACCGACTGCCTGTTTTGCATATTCAGCCAAAGATGATATTGAGTTCCTGAGATGACTATGGGCTGCTACCATTTAAAAGACACATACTTTTATGATTTCTTATGGTGGACATCAAAGGTTACCCACCACTTTGGATAGTCTTGGTCATTCTGTACCCTTTAGTTGTTAGAAACAAATGAGCAGCAAAGATTCACCTAAATAGGATCTTCTGGAGAAGATCCTGATGCCACCATTTAGTGAATGGCATTACCTAGATGGGGCAGAGAAATTTTAAGGTCTAAATTCAGCAAAGTGACTGAGATACTCAAGTTTCTAAGTTATCCACCAGACTCATTCAGTCAAATTTCTTTCATAAATTTTTATAAGGATTTTATGGCTCAATTACATCTTTACACGACAGAGCTCAAAAGGAGATCTCATTCCAAAGGTCACAATTGCAGTGTGTAATTACTGTATGGACCAGAAAGGTGTCTATCAGATAGAGAGTTTTATGTAAGTTTTGAAGTGGTCGAGGTTATTTTTTCTTATTTTTTTCTGGACCAATTTCTTATTTTGAAGTAGTTAATGAAAGCTTTACCATTTACCTCAGTACATACAAAACTTGGACTTCTCTTTATAAGAAGCCTGAAATGTAAAGCAAAATGCATCTGCTGCTTTTTCTCCACTTTTACTCTGAAGTGCTTCAAATTAAGGATGGAACACCCATCACATCTTAAAACAACATTTTAGGTCTTTCTTTGATCTGAGTATCACAACACAGTGTAGAGTAATTTAACATACAGTTATTTAAAAACTGATAATAATAACTGCAGAGCAGGATAAGAAAGAAACAGTGATATACCTTTTGAGCAGGTGGTATTAGATGAACTTTGATAGGTTCAGTGGGACTAAGCAAAACTAATATCCCAATGGACAAAGACTGATGTGACTGTAACTAAGTAAGCTCTTTTTTCTGCAGTCTCTTCTTGTCTCATGCCTTCTTTGTTTTCATACTTTTACAGCTAGACAACAGGAAAGAGTCTGAAAACCTGCAAAAGCTGAAAAAATCTTCACAGATCATTATTTGTGCCCTTTAATAGTGGAAGATAATGCAAACTAAATACCTAGCCATATGGACATAAAGTAAGCATTTTCCCTCATATCCTCTGAAATTGACAGTGGCCAATTTCCCATATTTCCCAATCTATTACTTCATAAGTTACTATTGTCTATTGATGTTGCATGTATCTTTCTTCTATATTAAACCATTCTCTTGACTCAGAGGTCTGCATAAACAGAGCTGCACAGAAAAAAAAGCATATGAGTTCACGTAAAGTGCAACATATACGTTCACATTTATGTACACTATCAAACAACAGAACACAGGCAAGTTTCAGGCTTTGTTTCTGAAGGGAATGTCTTTCTCAGATTTCCAATTTACATTATTTGAGGCAGAATCATCACTATGTTAACCTAAAGCATATAATTTCATGTTAATTCCCGCTAAATACACACATTTTTGTACTTCTGGATAAATAACAAATTCTTTTGCTATTGCTATTTTTCAGGAATATCCATTCTTGTATCTTTTTTTCTAAAGAAAAGTATATGCTCCTAATTGCAAAAGCATTTTCAGTGTAAGCTACCTCTTACCAACAGAGTCCACCCTTACTATTGTTCAATCTTTTGTTCTTCACCCTCTACAAGGTACAAAAAGATCTGATTGGAAAAAGTAATAAAAAGATAATTGGTTTTGACATCATTATGATTATGGCATAATTTCTTGAATAGGAAAATCCCACAATCTATATTTAAAATAGTCAAACTTGGGATAAATCCAATGGACTTGGGAATTTCTGGGCCACTCATCTCTGAAAGCTTCTTTTTCCTTGATCTTTCCTGGCTCCATCAAGTTGCACTGTTCCAAAACAGTGGCAGTTTTGACAGCACGTGACTGGAGACAGGAGAGACGACACATAGAGCAAATTGCACATTAGCAGTAGAGTTGGGAACTGGTAGCAGAAGTGGACTTGCAGAGAGTAGAAGGCAATGGGATGCCAGGAAGTGTGCTTACAGCAGGCCTCACCAGAAAGGTGCTACTCTCTATGTACAGTGTAGTCTTTCAATTACTAATACCATAATCCTCAAAGACAGAAAATTTGGTAATCCATTATTAGGATGATGTGCACAACTGGTCTAATCTCTATTCAAAAAGAAATGGCAAAAGGGCAAACATTTTCTAATCAGTAGGAAGCATTTTCTTTACTTATAGAACAAAATTTTGTGAAAATAGAATAGAACTAGATTGTTTTGATGGAAAGGAAGCAAGTGTCTTCAGTACATAAGAATTATGCATACCTGCCTGCACAGAAGAATTCTCTTTGACTTTACCATGGTAAATTTAACTTTGTTGTTCTTCATCCAATTGCAGAACTGACAAAAGAATGTGAAAGTGTCCCATAACGTACACTGACCAGCAGGTTTTCTGGAGACAATCTAATGGCTTTTGCCAGATGAGGTACCACCAAATATTACAAGATGTGTTCTTGCTAAGAAGACCAGTATAGGAGCCTGGTATACGATGGAGAGCAAAGATATAAACTACTGAACTATTAATTTCTATGGAACAGCTTGCTAGCTGAGGCAGATTAGCCTCTGACCAATTCCAAGCAAGTATTTTGATTTGACAAATCATTTTTTCTTTGACTTGGTCAATGTAAACTGTAATTTTTCTGTCATAAAATTTAGATAGAAGCTTCCAGAGCAGTTCTACTTGTAAGTCATCTTAGTGGCAGTAAGTAGCATCTATGCAAAAATGAGACATATGCATCCTTTTTGATAGTGGATATTAGTCCAAGAAGCCTTACAAAGATACTGGTAGAGAAGGAAAATAAAACAAGGAAAACTGAAGCAGTTATGAACCCTCAGGAATGACAGCGGAGGATGTTTTGGCTAGGAACATCATCTATGCACCAAACATTTTTAGCCTATACCAAGAGCTACTACAGTGACAGACCAAACTATAGAAAAAATGTTTGCTCATTCACTCCTTCCGAAGTCCCTATTTAATAATTTCACCAAATAAGTGGTCCTCTGGCTAAATGAGAGGTAACAACTTAGTACTTCTTTGCCTACTGTGATGTGACATCATTCAGCACACAACTAACCTTGGATGGGGTTAACTGCTGGGAATGATGTGTCAGAGTCATCTTTGATGTTGCAATATCACTCCCTATGGTAGGAACTTCAAGAGGTGAAACCTCTGGGAACAGTCTCAAAAGCATTGTGGCTCCCTGCAGGGCACAGGGAAACTTTTTTTTTTTTTCCCAAAGCAGAGACAGGTTATCATTTAATCTTTATGGAATTCTCTAATCCCAAAACTTCCTTTAATATTTACTTCTTTTACAAGTCATTCAGACTGAAAGGGACCTCCAGAGGTCGGTAGTCCACCCTGCTCTATGCAGGGTCAATACTGAATCCAGAGCAGGTTGCTCAGCGTTTTGTTCAGCTGAGTCTTGAAACCTTTACGGCTGGACATCTACAGCTTCTCTGGGAAACTTCTTCCAGCGCTGGTTTTCCCCTTTCATTCTTCTAACATTCACACACACAAAGCTGAGACATGCATCGGATTCACCAGCCTGTGATCAATGACTTTGCCCACTTCAATAAACACTTCAGGTTTGGGGTTTTTTATTATCTAGAAAATTATCTGAACAATTACTTTTCCATCAGAATCAGAATTTCATGATAATACAGAGACAACATAGTTGTGATACACACAACTGTCACAACCTATTACCTTTGGTTTTTGGGCTATTTTGGGGAATAATGAGTAACTGGAACTTCTTGAACCAGTTAACCAACTGAGTAAGGGAACTAAGTAACTTAATTGATTCCAGTTTTATTAAACTTTTGTTTACTTCTGACTTGATTTAATAGAAGGAAAGCATACACTCATACTGGAAAAACACTGAACTGCCTCTAATTACCTGATTATTATTATTAGAATTTCAAAAGGTCTCCTGACACGGTTTAATACTACTTTACTGCCTGCACTATCAAAACTGATTAAATCTATCATATTGTATATTTAGCAATGGAATCATTTGTTCAGAAATGAAAAAGGGTCAGCTCATTAGTCTGATTCAGCTTCTTTTACAGTCAATGAAAAGGTATCATGAAAGATGACTCAGAAACTTTGGCAGATCAAACATTTCAGACATTGAAGTAGGAGAAAATCTTACTCCAGACTGCAAATTCCATCACAGCAGAGCCAGGATTTCACCCAAAATATTGTTTTCCAGGCTGGTTTTTTTATTGTCTGCTCAATAAATGTAACTACTTCAATGCGCTAAGTCCACCTCAATCCCTATCAAATGTTTTAGTGGATTTTTGTGGTTTTTTCTTTCACTAGACAATCCCTGCATGGGTAAACCTCAGGTAGGTTTAAGTTTTCCGTTGTTATTAGTAAATCTATAAAAACTAACGTGTATGAAAATGGAAAGCGGTTTCTTTGGAGCAGTCACAAATACTCTGGAAAGCCTCTTATATTCCCATTTTGGCCATTACATCTCCTGTCTAGAATGTGCTTTAGAATAATTCACTGGGGCACAGGGCTGTTGGGTTGGAGAAGAAGGTTACAGCAAACAGCTGGCCTGCATTTAAAGGCTTTTATAGGCATGCTGGGTTTGTGCATCTCAAGTAGTTTCTGAATGCATTCTGAAATGTTGTGAAGTGCTTCTCTGACCATTCAGGAGTCAACAAAAATAATCCTACCTCATTTTCACAGGGAAAAAAATTACAAAGCCAGATTGAGCAAAAAAAATTGATTAGATGAATCAAATTGAAAAATAACACCCTTATGTTTGAGGAAACACCTCTCCACACAGTCATTTGTGATTGCAGGTAGTAAATTCTCTCACTGAAATTACAGGCTTTCTTGTCCAAATGACATGTACATATGCAAATTTTAGGGTTAAACAGGATCCAAGTGATTTACTGGTTATATGTTAGTCCCCGGCTCAGGGTTGAACTTCATCCATCTGTGGCTCATGCATGCAGTCAAAATAGTGCCACTGACTGCTCACGAAGAAACATGCTCAATCCTAAGCAACACCCATCCAATGCAGCTCTTATCTGCAGCTGCAGTTGACCATACTCTAAAGGGTAAAAACCTGGCATCTTTCCCTGGACTGCGGATTATAGTGACTTCTGAGGAAGCTACATCAGAATACGGATGGCAAGAGCTCTCCTAAGACCAGACACTGGCTTAGTTTGTTCTTAATTGATTCCACCAACTGATGTATTATGTTTAAAACAAAACAAAAAAAAAAAAAAACATGAAGAAAGTTACCTCAACAATCTGTCCTTTTTTTTTAACCTCCAAGCCCAACAAAATTAAGTCAGATACTTTTCGTTTTCTCTTTAAAGTATGTCTTCAATTTCAGGCCAGCCTGTCAAGAGCACATCTGAAGATTTCAATATCTCATATAAATAACACCTGAACACTGTTTTTCTAATTGTCAGAAATCCAAAAAAGTACTTTTATTGTTAAAAAAAACTGAAGGGAAAAAATGAAATCCCTGTTTCTAGTGATTTTTGCTAATTAACAGAGCTGAGGGCTAAAACTGTCCCAGCCATAACAGCATTAGAGCATCATGCATAACACCATCTCAGTAAACAAGGGTAGTTTTTACTTGCAATGTGCTGGGAATCACTAGCCAGATGAAGTAAATCTGAGGAGTATTTTTTCAATAGTTTCAGTATCATCAATCCTCAGGGTAGAGAAAGTAAATTTTGTGCCCAGACTGAATATAATACAGGGCTGAACAAACGGATATCACACATGTAACTCCCTATTTGATGTGGGGTTTATGTATGTGTACACATATATACGGATATGCTTCCCATTTTTTCTCAGTACAACGCTGACAGAATCTAGAAATAAACAGCAAGCATGTGTAATTTAAATGCATGCTTTTAAATAAAGCAAAGCTTCAGGTTTGGTTTTTGAGGTGTTTTTGGTCTTTAACTGCTGGCAGGTAGAACATGGCTTAAAAACAGTCATAACAATTTATTTTTAATCACCATTAACCTCAGCAAATCTGTTTTCCTTTGTGTCCATCTCCAGCAGCACGGTGAAAGCTCCCACTCCAATGTGACACACAGGCCATCACAGAGCCCAGATGCCAAGCTGCTGAAAATATTCATCCAGCAGCAGCATCTGGCCCCTTGGTGTGCTCCACAGGCAGTGAAGCTGACAGCTCTGAAGTTGCCTGTGGGTCTGTCATGTAGTTAGGCTGCTAGCTGAGCTGACTTATTCTACTCCGTGCCATTTTTCTTTGACTTACCTTTGATCCTGAGATATTTGCATATCGTTATGTGCTTGAGAAAAGGTTCCTCTGTAAATCTCTTACGAGCCCTCTGTGTGCATTCTTAAAGTAAGAGGTGATATCGCATGAACACAGAGTCGTGATGTGCATTACTTGTGATGTTGCCACGAGATAACCTCTCTCATCACTTACATAACACATCCTATGGTTAATACAAATTGATATGCAATATCCTGAGAAATCATGCAAGATCTAATAGCAGCCTTATAAATGACACAAGACATGACTGTAGGTACCTTTCAAGCTACACATTAATGTATTCATGTGTTAGTCTCTTAAGAAGGCTGATTTTCCTTTTCCTTTCTACCCTGATTACCGTACCCATTAGCAAAGGTCTACAGCGCAGCTGAATCCCAAGCAAGCAGAGAGCTGGCACTGTGGGAGGCTGGAAGGAGAGGACGAGAGCAAATAAGAGAAAGGATGCAAGCTAGCCGGCACAGTAGCACCAGGGACTGGGGGAAAAAGAGAAGAGACCAAATGATGATGAATCAAGTGCAAGGAGCATTATTGACAAGACCAGCTCTCAAGAATTCACCTAGCCTCCACAAACCATCCATTCCTAGGTAGGGGGCAGCTCCTATTACCTTTAAGAAAAATGTGTATTGTTGTTTCTCGACTCCCTGCTTCTTTCCCAGAAGTTACTTCTCCATAAGCATCTCCTATTGTAAAGCATTTCATGACAATAAAACAATTATCATCTTTTTCTTCCCTAAATATATCTATTCATAACTTCCAAATGTTATCAGGCTCTACAATAACTCTTACTGTGAGGTGCCTCTTAATTTTTTAATGCCAGAAGATGTAACATACCAATTCACACAGAAAATCAAATTTAATTCTTGTTAAATCTGGAAGTAATTACCCCTAAAAGACAAAGGTGTTTTGATTCTTAACTGTTTTGGCATATGAAATCTTATAGGCTCCATTATGAATTCTAGAATAGGTTCAAAATATGAACTTTTCTAGATTCTCCTATTCAACAGTACTGAAGTTAGCCCCAGGACAGACCTAACAAAATCTTCAGGGACTGCACACAATTTAACTCTGGCTAAGGCTTGTCCAACAACTAATCGCAAGCCATAAAGTGCCTCCCTTCTAGTGACTCTAAAGAAAATGCTGGGGTGATTCACTGAACCTGCTCCCATAGAGAAAATTATAAACTACACCTGTGTCAAAATAAATCCTGTTGTGTGTGTAAATACACAGATTTCTATTGGAAGACAGAATAGAAACTGGAGATTGCAGAATTCACCTTGTACAAGATGCCAAAACCTTGATTCAGCTATTCCTGCAGCATTTCTAGACACTGTACTCTAGCTCTTCAGCCACATGAGTCTGAGCCAACGGAAAGCAGGAGCCTATTGCTGCTGCAGCCCTTATGAGCTTTGCCTATTGGAATAGTCTGGTTGAGGTGCTGTAAGGTAATACACAGTAAAAATTCATGCTTGTACATATGGTGTGGGACATGGAATAACAGTGATTGACTTGCTTCCTTATTGGACTAAATATTAATTGTCCAGAATGAAAAATTTGGGTCAAATCTTTGGAAAGATTTTTTTTGTTTTGTTACGATTTGATTTTATGGAATGACCCACCTGCTTAGATTTCTGGCTCTAATACATTTATGTATATTAATATACATATATAATGCTTATAAATACTTAAAGGGAGGGTGCCAGGAGGATGGCATCAGTCTTTTTGCAGTGGTGCCCACTGATAGGACAAGAGGTAACAGGCACAAACTTGAACATCGGAAGTTCTATCTAAACACGAGGAGGAACTTCTTTCCTTTGAGGGTGGCAGAGCACTGGAACAGGCTGCCCAGAGAGGTGGTGGAGTCTCTGACTCTGGAGACATTCCAAACCCGTCTGGACGCCATCCTGTGCCACCTGCTCTAGGCGAACCTGCTCTGGCAGGGGGGTTGGACTAGATGATCTCCAGACGTCCCTTCCAACCCCAGTGATTCTGTGATTCTGTGATTCTGTGATGTCAACAATTGATTAGTGCCTGGCAAAAACAATTCAGGATTGCTTTAATTGCATGTTATATGGTCCAATAAAAAATTTTCTTATGCTGCAGCTAAAATTTCTGAGATTGACAATTTTAGGCACAGTTTAAAGTATTTAAAAAAAAAAAAAAAATGAAGTTCAGCAATCTGTAAACCTTATTTTGTTTTTCTCAAGTATCCCACAGCCAAAAGGATTGTTACCTATATATGGCACTGAAGCAACAAAAAAATAGTTTTAAAAAAACCTCCAACCATCCATGGTCTTTAACTTACACATAGTTTATTATACCAGGTTTTACTGTAAAACATGTGCCCTTCGTAAAAGAGAGTAAAAGTCTCTTCCTATATCTTTTATACAATAGCTGAAATTTTACAACTCTTAATACATGTTAAATATCAAGGGCAATTTTCAGAAGTGACACTTCATTTTGTAACACAACTGTGTTTAGCCCAGAAAACAAAATTGCAGGCCTTAACACTGGATCTTTTAGCAGTATAATGCTTCCAGAACAGATATGAACTTATGATTGCATTTCTGTTTAATTAACTAACACATACAGTGTTTTGCTTTTGTTGGCTTCATGGGCTTTTTTGTTCTTCTGACTTTCTGACAGCTGCAAAGAAATGAATGTAATCTGATCAAACAAAGTTTAAAGAGAATAATCTGATTCAGCATAAAGTCTACTTTGGACAAAGTTAACCATTCAAAATTATGTGATCAAGCTTGAACCAGTCAGGTAAGTGATACCAATTCACCACTCATATCATGTAGGTGTTTGCTTCATTTTTTGGTATTAAGTACTCAGAACTAGATTTTCTATGTGGTTGAAATTAAGCTCTGAACTTCGGGTTTACTACATAGATAGCATCCAATCCAACTTTGCAAGCAAGTAAATACAGGTTACATGCTGAACTGTGAAACTGTTGAGCCTCTTTCAAAAATCCAGCCTATAGTGTAAAACAAATCAAGCACATAAACTATCTGAGCTACAGCCTCCCCTGTAAGTGTAAGTAGAATCTGGCTTATTAAGTAAAAAATTTATGTCAGCATATATCAGCATTTTCAGTAGCAATTCATTTCCCTGAATACTGAACCAGTCTCATTAATTTAGTAGCTACTTAGAAAAATCTTTAGATTAACAGTAACAAAATCTAATACAATGGCGTTAGTCAAAGATGTGGCATTTCCCATCTTCCGAAATTAGAATTAAGTTTAAAAATACAGTTACAATCATTTACAAGCAATACTCATTTCATTGGAATACCAAAGAAAGCAAGATTCCAACTTCTAATGCCTTAAGGTCTGATTTGGCATACATTGCTAAATTTTCAAAGGAGGATATCAATGAATATGCCTAACACTCATTGAGTCACAAGCTCTTCTGAAATCTGGCCTTGTTTTTGTGTTTTTGTGTTTTTTACCACTTTTGTGCCACGAGAAAACAGGGGGTTTGGTGATGAGACTATTACACTGCAAGGTTAGCAAACAGTAAGTTATAACTATAGGATTTCACATAGGTGAAAAAAAATTACAAAATACAACAGATTCCATGTCTGTAACATGCAACAGAACTTCTCATCACAAAGTGTCAGGGTCCTAACATACAATATTGAAATCAATGCTAAAAAGCCAATCCTAAAAAATACTTGAGATGTTTTGCAAGCATTTGATAGTTTTTTTGGTGTTGTTGAATCAAAGAATGTTGAATAAAATCTCATATAAATCGACCAAACCTACCATGTCATCCAATAAAGTGCCTTTCGATCTCTCTCTTTACCCTGCAATACACTTTTTCCCAAGTTGGCTGCAAAATGTTTCCTTCTTTCTTTTCTGTAGCTGTTTTTTCCCTCCCTCCCAAGCTCTCTTGCTCCTTTCTCCCTCTCTCCCTCTCTCCCTCCCTCCTTCTCCTCCCTCTTTCCTTCCTTTCATCCTCTCTCCTTCTTCTCTCCCTCCATCCTTCTTTTCTCTCCTTTCCTTCCTCCTTCTGTCTCCTTTAAGCCTTTGCCCTCCCCATGTTCTTTCCAATGAATTCACTCACTCTCTGCCTGCCTCTCACCTCATTCTCTTTCAGGTAGATTTGTCTGATTTAGGTCCTGCTTTTGCTCCAAGGAATCTATACGAACTACCATAGGTTTCCCCATCTCCTCCAAGTTCCCCCCTCCTGAACCTGCAAATTCTCTTGTGTCACCACCTCTCAGACAGCTCTGTCACTGAAGTTTTGCAAGTTCACCTTATCAGCAACTTACTCGGCTTTTTTTTTCTTTTCCTCTTGCCTGTCTGATCTAGTTAGACTGGCTGGAGCAAATGACATCTGTCAGTCAACATCCTTTCAAACATCCTCATCCAAAAGCCACCCTTAAAAAGACAGCATTTCCAAGGAATTCTACCTGTGAATAACTTACTTACATCTGAAATTTATGACCCACTGATTTCAGTGACTTGTACATTTTCCATACTGGGGGCTTCCCTATGACCAAATACAATATCTATCTTCTGGTGCAATATAAACAAAGCTGAGCTGGAGCAGTTCTTTTGCTGTGTGCAGACAGGAAGATTAATCAAGTTCTTCAGAGACAGAGTAATTACTCTATTTGTGCTGTATCTGAATTTGTGATGCAAATGGACACAGTATATCGTCAGAGCTTGGGAAAGCACCTGAATCATCCAGGGAAGCTCTGGTTACCACACCCTCATTATTAAGAAATAAACAAACAAAAACCCCTAAACACAACTCTCACTTTTAGGGCACTCATGGTCTTAAACTCATGCCAGAGGCAGAAGCCAGTTACCCTATTCTAAAGAGCAATCCTCTCAGATGAAGATATTTCCTCCTCTGCTTGTCTTCTAGCACCACTTACTAGTTTTGAAAATTCACATCTCATTTACAACTATCATGATCTACAATAAGAGAACACATGGCAGTTCATTTCACAACCTAATTTGTGCTAGTTCTATCCAAAATCCTTTCAGAAGAGAGATGATTATGTAAAATGAATTAAAAAAGCAAATAATTCCATACTGGCCAATTCATACACCTTAGAACTCCTTACAACTAAGGCTCAGACCTTTGACGCAGCACACAGTATACAGAAGCGTTGAATGCCGAATGCTAGTATTTCAAACATCATTGCCTTCTGCAATACACAGCAACTCTTGCCTATGCTTTACGTTGCTACAGGTAGCTGCTCATTTTAATGGGTGTTTCTCCACTGCTCCCTTGCAGTAATTCCCAACAGAAGTAGAACAAATCCCTGACTTTCATGAACCATTCTGGCAGAAAGTTAAAACACTTGTCTGTTTATGCTGATTAGCACAAAAGACTATCCAAGCATTATCTGCAAGGAGATGGAGAGCTGAAGAAAGAGTACAGAAGCTAGAAATACCCGCGATCATTTTTACCTGGAAAGAGTGCCCAACTTTACAACCTTGCCACATACTGTCTCTGGACTTGGAGATCTATGTGTTTACTTTCCTAAATACCTGTACTGTTAAAGGTAAGGAGCAATCAACAACAAACATGTCCTGGATTGACCAAAAGTAGCAATGGAAACAGATAAAGCACATATATTATGGTATTTTGGAAAAGTAGTATTGCAATAATTTCAACAGTCTGAAATCTGATAACATTCTGTTCATAGTGAAGGATTTGCTGTCAAAATCTAAACAATTTGAGACTTTCTTGTGTGCAGGACAACGAGGTTTAACTCATGAAATTTGTTCAGTTGACCCACTCCTGATACCCTGATAAAACAATACCTAAATAGGTAATGTAAGAGCAGTAGTGGAACAAAGCTAAAACAAATAATATATCATAAACGAATTACTATACCATACTAGCCTCAGTTTGCTTCTACCACGAGCAATCTATTTTCAGCAAAGTTGTCACACAGCCTGTGTTTCTGGCAAAACCAACTATCAGCATAAAAAAGATCAGTACTTCCAAATCTCTGTAACTCCATCAACACCTTGATTTTCACCTGCCATCAGGTATTAAATGTTAGGTCTCCGTCCACTGTAGGTACAAAAGCCTCCAGCATATAATTTTGAATGCCAAGAGAGAGCCTGCAGCAGTGAAGAGTCAATACCCTGTCTACACACATGCTTTCATTAATTCTTTTGTTCAGGTATCACTATTCAGATGTCCACATAGATCTTACAAATAAACAAATAGGACCTCAAAAGCTTTTAAGGAGACTATTTTTCTATCAGCATGGAGCTCACATAAAGTAAAGAACCTATGCAAGGGTCTAACAAACTAAGTGCGCTGCTTCACACTGACACTATGTCACTTAACCACATAGTGTATATGCTTCTCTGAGAATAAAATTCATGGCCTTGGACTTGGACACATATCAAAAAAGATTTTATGTTAGATATGAATAATATCAAACCACCACCCTTTCAAACTGCCATACACACTGTTCTGGCCGGCTTATGTAAACAGTGAAAAACACTGGAAAAGCGTATTCTACCTGACATCCCCTGTAACCAAGATCTTCAGAGCAGTGGACAGCATCTGAATTTTAGTCAGATTGAAATTAGTTAGTCACTACACTGTAGTTTGCAAGTACATCCACATCGTAGTTGTCAGCTGCAAATACAGGGAACAGCATCCTAGAATTTAAGTACCAACACGCAAATTTAACCATCATTTACATCTTGTTTCCCAGACAAGCCACTAGAGGGTGAGACAATTGCAAAATTGATAAGATTTGAAAAGGTCTGTCTCACGGCAGGCATTGAAGCATGCACCGCTATGCAAGCAGGCAAGGCAGTCTGAGGAAATGAAGTCTCGATAGCTGGTGTGAGCTTACCAATACTTCATTTTACAAGCTGAGACACAGTCATCATAGACCATCATGCAAGCGGAAGTGTGAGTTTGATGGCCACGCAGCAGTGATTTTTCTTAACGTACCAGAGCTGAAAATTTACTATAAGTGTGGGAAAGATTATTTCAGTGGATTGGTGATAGGTCTATCTCCTTCAGGTCACCAATTCAAGCACTGAGCAGGTCACTAATGACTAAATGTTGTTAGCATTTGATGTTAACAGTGTACTCAAGGGGCTTCGTACAAGGAGAATAATTTGATGTTTTCTGTCTCTGCATACATTGCTAAAAACCTCCATCACAAAGAAACCTTATTAATGTTTCTGTTAGCTCTAAATTCACCATACATGACAACAGTAGGCCAATTTCTTAAAGAAATTCCAGCTTCTTGGTTGACAACATTTTTATCTCTGTAAAATCAAATTCTGACCTGGCAGAAGTGGTCACCATCTCACTGAAGTCCTAGCTGACATCAGAGTTGAAGTGTGTACTACAGGTCCAAATCATACGATGGAAATACTTCGATACAGCACCTTGTAGTCTGTGTGCAACTGGATTACGTAACTCCCAACTATGGCCGTATATCGTACCTAAAGAACCTACAATTTCTTCTATCAAGTCTAGAAATTTATACATATTAATTGATATTTTACAAGTAACTCTGCATTGCCAATTGCATACAGATGCTCCAGTTCAAAAGGAATGACAGAGAAGATTTTAAACCAGCCAGAATAATCTCTGCGAAGTTACACAGTGGCTACAGACACGTTCTTGAAAGACCTATCCCTTTTCGGATGGTGAAGTGAAGAAACTGAAGTATTTTTTTTTTGTAGCTTGACTACTGATCTCTGCTTTTTTTTCTTTTCCATCTTAACCACTGCAGGAGGGGTCATCACTTGGAACATACATGTTAAGCAATCTTCCATTTTTATTGACATTGAACACACATAGCGGCATCTAACAAATGGGGCAAGCAGCAGTTTTTGCAGGTTCAAGTGGATTTGGACAGGCAAAAAAAACCCCATCACCTTCCCTCGCCTCACAGCATTTATTTTGTTCAACCAATAACGAAAGAACTTTCATTCATGGTTCTGCCAACACAGGAACTTTCACAGAAGTGATGACACTTGGAAACAACCTTTTCCAGAAAGTTAACAAATGTATTTATTCTTACATTGTTTCCATCCTTTTCTGCTTGTGGGAGGTTCTGACATTTGTGTAATTTCTTTTGAAACTGGTGGGTTTCTGATGGATTATAACATAGATTGTTTAAAGACACTATCTTTCCTTTATGCTTTTACACTACTTAAAACATCAATAATTTACTTATTAAATCAATTGTTTTGTTTTTCTGTTTCACTTTTATTTACATATGGTCTCTAACTTACAAAAAAACCCCACATTTAGGAGAGAGAGAAGATAACATTTCCAAAGCTGCCACAGACAGAGGTGGTGGGAACAATTATCTGTGATCTGAATGATTAGGAGACAGACTTGCATAAAGACGGGAAGCTAAAAAGCAAGCTCTGAACCTTGCATGATGAAACAGTGGAACAAATTTCAATGTCAGCAAAGCAACAATATGGCATCCAGTAAAAAATCTGCATGGGGGGTGAAGAATTCCTACCCAGATTTCCAGTGCTATTATCTGGTGGACAGCCAGCTGAACATGAGCCAGCAATGCACCCAGGTAGCCAAGAAGGCCAATGGCATCTTGGCCTGTATCAAGAATAGTGTGGCCAGCAGGAGTAGGGAAGTGATCGTGCCCCTGTACTCAGCACTGGTGAGGCCGCAGCTTCAGTACTGTGTTCAGTTTTGGGCACCACAGCGTCGGAGGGACATTGAGGTGCTGAAGCATGTCCAGAGAAGGGCAACAAAGCTGGTGAGGAGTCTGGAGAACATGCCTTATGAGGAGCGGCTGAAGGAATTAGGATTGTTTAGTCTGGAGAAGAGAAGGTTGAGGGGAAACCTTATTGCTCTCTACAACTACCTGCAAGGAGGTTGTAGTGAGATGGGCACTGGTGTCCTCTCCCAAGTAACTAGTGATAAGACAAGACGAAATGGGTTCAAGTTGTGCCAGGGGAGGTTTAGGCTGGACATTAGGAAAAAATTTTTCACTGAAAGAGTTATCAAACACTGGAACAGGCTGCCCAGGGAGGTGGTCGAGTCACCATCCCTAGACATGTTTAAAAGTCGTGTAGATGTGGTGCTTGGAGACATGGTTTAGTGGCAGACCTGGTAGAGTAGGGTCAATGGTTGGACTAGAAGATCTTAAAGGTCTTTTCCAACCTAAATGATTCTATGATTCTATCTGAGATGTACTTTTGCTTACTCGTATTATACAAAAGAATGATGCATTTGAATGTCTAAATGCACTGAGCTAGCATGACGAAAGCAATGTGGTAGCTCTTATTACCATGGAGGAGCACAGGAAAAGCAGCAACAAGCAGCAACAATGATTGATTAGCATCTTTAAGAAACCACTTGCGTGTGCGGGCATGCACTCATCTTTCAATGCTTTTCCTTCCTCATGCAGGAAAAACATTTTCCATGTGTATAGGTAAGGCAGAAGACTAAGATACATTTCATAACCTAAAGTGATACTATAAACATGCTGGGAAAATCTTATCTGGCATGCCTCTGTACTTAGCAGTTCTTTTGTTGTGGTTAATAAATGGCAGGAAGCTCAAGATAAGGGAGATATCCACGTATGGACTGGTGATGTAAGACAGGAGACACTGACTTATTTTCTAATTAAATAAATTCACAAATTAATGTTTTTGAGTTTTTTTGATGTCTAATGACTATCAGCTGCCTTCTTTTTGCATGCAAGAGCCCATATTATATTCATCAACAGAAATCTATATTAGTGTCTATACTTTGTGCAAAATGTGATGCCATGTTAGCGTATGTAAAACACACTTTTTCCTTAAAGCAATTGATTTATTATTTTTGAACAGGGATCTCCCCCACCTCTCTAAGGATGACAATCTCCTCTGCAGTTAGAAGTTGCACCTTTATTTCTGCTGCTCCACATAACCCTAATTTGTTTCCCTCCTCATCTCTCTGCGTCAACTCCCTTCCATAAATCCTTCCTTAAAAACATTCTGTATCTTCAGTTTTAACTGATGCTTGTTGTGAAACATTATGTGGTGCTTTGCATGAAGGACACAGTGTACGTGCGAACAGTACTATTTCATAGGTGGCCATCAGAAAATCTGCATGCAAGACCTCTTTCAAGATAAAACTGCTGGATTCCCTCCTTAACTAGTGAGCTTTACCATGCATATAACCCCATATATCCTCTACAAATGTCTTTGTAGAACTTGGGAGGGTATTAATACAGCTTTAAAAATTTCTGCCTGTTTGGTAGTGTCAGCATAAGAGATTCTGCGCAAGAATTACTGTCAGGAGTCCTGCCATAATAGCACTGCCCAGCATCACCAGTTGATCCTGCTGCCAGCAACTGAGCACTGCAGGGGAAAAGGAATTGCAATTAAAACAGAAGCACTGGGAGTGCAAGTATACACACAAACACCTACCTGCTAGAAATATGAAGACCATAAGCTTTCAAATACATTGCACACAGAATTATATTAGAAGGCAGAGGAAATGGTGCAAGCAAGATGCATTAAATGTGGATTGCAGAGAAATTCAGGATATACCAACATTGATCTTTGGAAGATGTATATATATATATTCCTATATTTTTCTATGTGTATTTATTAATTAACCTGGTTGCTGATAAATATCTTCAGGATGAATTAATCAAAAATATTTTAAAGATTTAATCCTTAAATACTATGATTGCAACATCGTACGAGCACTCATTTTTAATAAATAAAAATGACAGGAGCTTGACCCAGGGGTCTGCCCACATTTGCTGCAGGGATTTCATCTCCAGTCCTGGACTCTACTCAAAGAAGACAAACAAAACCAACAGGAAGCCTAATTTCACTTTAGTTGACTGACATTAAAAAGAGCAGTCAGTCCTTTTTGGCTTACATCAGAGAATAGTTCTGTGCATAAATGGTCTTTGCATTCTTCCACAAAGACTACCTCTGCCTTTGGTCAAATCTCTTAAGTTTTGCTACATGTTTTCCTGACTAGGTGAGAAGGTGACATAAAGAAATAGTTGCAGAAGTGTCTTAAATTGCAGTCGAACCCCTATTCTGTACAAACATTTTCCGTTATCAGGGGCCACCCTGCTTGCATTTTAATTCAGCCTGCAGAGTGTCTTCTTATATGCAGTCACCTCCTTCAGCCTCTTTCAAACCGCTGCTTCTAAAAAGGCAGAGCAGAGGAGGTCTTGCTTGTATAACTGAATTTTGTGGGTACCACTTAGAAACCAGGAAGTACAGAGAGGATGTAAAGTGCTACCGCATCTGATTGTTGGTATGTGATAATGTGCAAAACCAGACTTTCTGCAAACACGTCTGCAGCATCCAGCAGCTATTTTATTTCCTACTTAGTAAAACTGCAACAAGAGAGTAAACCCTATCCCAAGACAATCTAATACACATTTGGATTAAATCCGATCAAGATTTTTCATATTTTCAGGGACACTTAACACGTTTTAATTCCCAGGATAATATTTCCATTCTCTGCCATTTTTAATGTAGGCTTTGCAGCCCTAATCATGGCTCCTAACAAAGCAATGGATGTCTAAAAGGCAGATATTCAGGTTAATTTACTGTAAGCATAACATAGATTGGCACATCCTTCAGATGTAAGGAAGGGCTTGAATATTTCTCTAAAAATCTAGCCTAATACAAGATAGTTCTTCATACTAAGCTTGGCTCATTTATGTCCTCTGACCACACATGTTGCAAAGCCAGCTCTGTGGTAAACTCAGCCAGACAAGTCATCTAAAAGCTTCCTTTAGAGTGCCTGGAGAGATAAACACCATCACAGGGCTATTTAATTCCATCCTTAAGATAGAGGTTTAAAACTTTACACAATTAACATGATGTGAAAACTTGAGCAAGAGTTTCAAAATACGATGCTTTCTGAAAAAAAACTGCTTTGAGCCAATTCACATAATAAAGCTAAAGGATAGCGCCACACTGCACAACAAACTTACTCAAGACAAGTGGTCTGTGCTGTGGGTGGGGAATTGGCTGATGCGCCGCACCCAGAGCATGGTGGTAAATAGCTCTTTTTCAAACTGGCAACCTTTCACACGTGGGGTCCCCCAGGGATCAGATACTGGGCCCAATGCTGTTTAACATCTTCATAAGTGATCTGGATGATGGGATCAAGTGTACCCTGATGAAGTTTGCCAATGATACCAAACTGAGTGCGGAAGCGGGTGCTTCGGAAGGCAGAGCCACCCTGCCGGAAGACCTGGATAGGCTGGAAGAGTGGGCTAACAAGAACATTATGAAATTCCACAAGGAAAAGTATAAGGTCTTGCACCTGGAAAAACATAATCCAGGACTCTTTCTTATGAGGAAAGGCTGAGGGACTTGGGTCTTTTCAGTCTGGAGAAGACTGAGGGGGGATCTCATCAATGCTTATAAATACTTAAAGGGAGGGTGCCAGGAGGATGGCATCAGTCTTTTTGCAGTGGTGCCCACTGATAGGACAAGAGGTAACAGGCACAAACTTGAACATCGGAAGTTCTATCTAAACACGAGGAGGAACTTCTTTCCTTTGAGGGTGGCAGAGCACTGGAACAGGCTGCCCAGAGAGGTGGTGGAGTCTCTGACTCTGGAGACATTCCAAACCCGTCTGGATGCCATCCTGTGCAACCTGCTCTAGGCGAACCTGCTCTGGCAGGGGGGTTGGACTAGATGATCTCCAGACGTCCCTTCCAACCCCTGTGATTCTGTGAGTGCAGCACAGGCTGGGATCTACCTGGCTAGGGAGCAGCTCTGTGGAAAGGGACCCAGAGGTCCTGGTGGACAACAAGCTCAATATGAGTGAACAGTGTGCTGCTGTGGCAAAGAAAGCCAACAGGATGCTGGGTTACATCAACAAGGGCATCACCAGCAGAGAGAAAGAAGTCATTATCCCACTCTACTCAGCGCTTGTCAGGACGCATCTGGAGTACTGTGTTCAGTTTTGGTCCCCGCTATACAAAAATGATGTGGACAGGCTGGAGAAGGTCCAGAGAAGGGCCGCCAAGATGATCAAAGGACTGGGAAGCCTGCCATACGAGGAAAGGCTGAGAGAATTGGGTTTCTTCAGCCTTGAGAAAAGAAGGCTTAGGGGAGACCTTATCACCATGTTCCAGTATTTAAAGGGTGGCTAAAGTATTCAAAGAAGATGGAGACTCCCTTTTTACAAGGAGTCACATGGAAATGATGAGGGATAATGGGTACAAGTTACTCCAGGGGAAATTCCGACTGGACACAAGTGGAAATTTTTTCACAATGAGAATGATCAGCCATTGGAATAATCTCCCCAGGGAAGTGGTGGATTCCCCAACATTGGATGCTTTTAAGATTCAGCTGGACAGGGTGCTGGGCCATCTTGTCTAGACTGTGCTTTTGCCAAGAAAGGTTGGACCAGATGATCCTTGAGGTCCCTTCCAGCCTGGTATTCTGTAGTTCTAGGATGATTCAAGTTATAGTTAATTCAGTACAGAAATCAAGCAAGATTAAACATGCCCACATTCAGTTGGAAATGAAAGCCAGTGGCAGAACATTTTCACCAGTGTATATACTTAGACTTGTCCTCTAAAAATACTTCTTTAATAATTCTCATAACCGGTATGTGAACAATACATTGTACTGAAATACCCATGGTCAAAAATCTGAAGAAAGTGAAGTGCTTTCCCTTGGCTAACAAGTCTACAAATAAATAAAAATTACAGGAATAAAAAGAGTGTGAAAACTTAAATGGCCAATTTAAAGTATTAACATTTCTTGTATCTGCTTTCAACTTCATCTTCAAACTGCCATAAAGCCTAATTGTGCCTAGAGTACTCAAAAGTCTCTTTTTTTCTGTTTCAACTTGGGTGCATGTTTGTGGGTTTTTTTACAACCTCAGGTCTCAGTCCTACTCTCGAAAATATGGGCATTCACTGCTTTGTACCTTGCCAATTTGGCTAGGATCCACTTTAAAGTCTGCATTGTGACTGAATAGATGACACATATATAAAGCTGTGCCTGCTTCTATCTAGAAGAGCTGTATCAAACCCTTAGAGAAAGTCAGAAACTAATAGATACATACAATGTAACGTCTCGCTCACACATGCACCCTTCTGCATGCTACTACAATGGTGAAGTTTTATCTCTTTTCAGATTCAAAACTATTCTTTTTGAGAGTGGGTCCAAACCAAACGGGGCTTCAGTATGCCTGAATTTTGTAGTTGGGGTCTACTTTGCTACTTTGAGTATGGAAATGCTTTTTTACAACTCAATTTAAAACCGTTTTAGCATATTTTTTGTATGTGCTACACATTTGTTACCACGTAAGAAGAATCACTGATTTTCCAGTTCTTTGTGTGAGGCATCGAGAAAGCACGAAGCCTTCCTTGCCACTGATCTGGGAAGATGAACCATCACACGCACTGCTTTTTTCTTAGACTCAACGCTACCTCTTTTACTGTCTCCTGTGTAGCTGGTGACCAGCAGGGTCCATCTACCTTACTATATTAATCTGGTTTTTTACATTTAATTGCCACATCTAGTTGTGAACTAAACAAGCACAGTTCAAATCACACAAACAAGTAATGCAACACAAACTGTAAGCTACAATATAAAACACAATACACAATACCCATATCAAACACAAATTTTCCAGGACTAAGTTGCACTGAAGGCTGCAAAACTAACACTAACTTTCCCACAGAACATGTCAGTTTTCAAAATCTACAGCAGAACACCAGGAAGTTACAGGATTATTTTAAAAATACAATCAAATTCTGCACATGTGAAAAGCTGTCATTAAAGTATCCTTTAACTATCATTACTAGTTCTGCTAATTTAAGCATTATTCAGCCAAAAAATCCACAGTCTAATTGATGAAAAATAAATGGGAAGATTATACACCTTGACGGGGCTTCATTTAACAGAGCCCTTTGGACCCAGTGAGACACAGAGAGGATCATTTGTACCAGTGTCACCTTTCTACTATAAATCTAGATAATATGGAGGTAACAGGCAGGTAGCAGTGAGTATCCCCATGTGCTCCCACAGTAGTACTTGGAGCCTGGTGGGATGCAGTGGTGGATGGGGAAGCAGACAGCCCTGCAGTGACATGCATACTCACAAAGCAAAAGGCAGTGCTACATATCTGAGCAGGCTTCCTGTGGCAGGCTTTAATCCAAATTAAAGGATATTATTATCTCAGCTTGCAAAACTTTTAAAGGAATTCAGAAACAAACCAAAAAAAAGCAAAAGTCCAGTTTAAAATACAAAATTACAATAGTCTTTGTTTTCATCTATTTAAAATATCAACAGTTTATAACACTCCAGGAGCAGGGTCCATACATCATTCACTGCATGTAGCAAGATTTCTGCTGCTTCAGTGTGCAACGAATTCTTGGTCCCTGCACCTCAGTTAGACGCAAACCCACAATATGAAGAGATTCTTACTAAAAAAATTTGAATCTTCTAACTATTACCACCTGTGTATTCAAAGGGGCTGATAATTTTCAAGTAACTAAACCTGAGCATTTCCTAAAATCCATCTACATTACTGAAAAGAGATGTCCATAGTCAAAATTTCTTGGGTAGTAGCCAAAGCTAGGCTATTATGCTTACGTGCATTTAAACCATGGGAATTTTAAGTTTGTTCTGGCATTGGTCATTCAGCCTATTTTAATGCATTTCTGGGATTTCAATGATGCACATTTAGCCTGCTCTCTGTGTGGGGCTGATTTTCACCTCAGAGCATAAACCACTTAATTATAACATACCTCAAGTTTCCAAACAAGAATCAGAAGCTCTTCAGAAATACCTTAGGAATGATTTTGAAGCACTCTAGCAAAGAAAACAAAAAATGAATAGCATCCTTCTAGCTGAGGTAGAAATGGAATAAGAATCTGTAGGCATTAGAGCACAGGAGAGTTTTAAAGAGGGATTTGAAGGAGAATAGTAGAGAAACACTGAGCTAATATAAGAACGGTCCTCTCAAAATGAAGACAAAGCACAGAAGAAAGTGCCTGGATGTTTTCCTATAGAAGTCGGCCTTACAGTGAGTTCGGAGGAAGGAATCAGCTCACTAATCAACATGAGATGACAGGGAAGAGGAGGATATCCTACGAAAAGCTTTGAAAGTTGAGTGATGTATGTTGAAGTGGTAGAGAGAAGGCTAGAGGACTAAGAAGCAGGTGACAATTAACTAGAGCTGCAGTGGTCAAAGAAAATGTTGACGCTTACCTGAACCCCCTTATTCCCATTTCTTTGAGTAAAACTAGTAAGAAATCAACTTGCATATGTAGGAGGAAGAAGCAGCATTACACAGTAAAAAAGAGACATTTTCAAATTCGAGTCTAGGAAAGAAGGACCATAAAAGAGGTTTCCACAGGTTGCTTCCATTCTGATGAAGTTGAAAGAAGCATAAGGCCAATGAGGGAAGTCTAAGCAAATAGACTGGATAAGATGCTGTTCTGGCAGCCCTAAACTTCAGAACAGAGATTGAATAATGGGGAAATGAAGTCCAGAGAGACTCATTAAGACAAGTACCAAAGAGAAAAGACATCTGCAGCACAGATAACCCTAAGGACTTCAGGATCCTACTTGGGGAAGGACTATCATAACCCAAAGGCACAGTTCCTCTACAAGAGCACAGAGATCTCTAAGCTTTAACACAATAGGTTAGTTTTAATTGATACTCAGTTTGAGCTAATGCTGCTAGGAAAACAAAAGCCAGGCTCTTTTCTAAACATCTGAGGGAGATGCATGTGCAAAAGGGTGGCCATCATTGAATACTTCACTTTTTGCCTTTAATTAGATAATTTATCTAAGTTATTTAACATATTTTCTGTATTTCCTTAGGGAACAAAAATGGTAATGCAGCTTAGTTACAAAAGTAATGTGTGATGAATTTGTATACACACAAACTCAAACACACATACCCCTCATTAATATGTTTGTGATTGCCATGTGATAACCCTCGGGACCTAACTCCTTCCTAATTTACCGTATTGTACTGAAACTTTCTTGCAATTGTCTGCACAAAGTTTGCTTCTAAGAAAGCAATAATAAATAAAAATAAATAAAATAAATGCTGAGACTGTGTGCTTGCCTGTCAACCAAAGTACGTTCACTCCACCTCAGTGAGGAGCACGGCACGTAGCCCACATCTGGCTCCTTTCTGTCAGTATCTGGGCTAGCCTAGCTATAGTTTAAAGATAAAACATCTCTATATTTCACTACAGTATGTCTCATCACTGCGATTGCAATACAGATATACACCACTCGTGTCTCTATCTGGATCTCCCAGTCTAGCTATAAGCTTGTCAACATTTTAGTTTATCTCCTATGAGGGTATTCCCTTCAATTGGTATATGGTGGCTGGCATTTCAAAGGTGAGCTCAAGGATAAATCTTGCACTCTGGCATTTGTATATTGAAGATTTCTTTTTACACAGATGGGAAAGTGTGATATTGACTGAACTAATAAAAGACTACTTGAGTTTAGACTAGAGTATAAGACATTTTCTTATAACAAAGACACAATTCCTTTCCCCTCTCTAGAGTACAAGCGTCTGTGTGTGTGCACGCGTGTCTCCACCCACCTTTCCTCTTTCTCCAGCATTTTCTTTCATTTGGCACTTGAAATCCAGAATGACTTTTTTAAAAAGTAGCTACCATTCCTATCTCTCTATTCATTCTTTAGTGACTTACATCCTAAGCAAACTTCATTTATTTATTGTTCTATAAGAATAAGCAGTGGTGTTTCAATAAATACTTCTCTATACTAAATTGTATTTTTGTTCCTAGCCATTCAGACATACTTTCTTTGCTAAAGACCTTCAAAGAGCTATTCAGCTACAGATTTTCCCAGAACTAAGGAGTTAATTCATTACTAAACATTGTTATGATTATCAGAAGTGATGTTATTTGGTATGATATTATAATTAGGTAGCTTGAATAAGCTTCAGTATGTTGCAGCACTGAGGAGAAAATACTGGTCCAAACACAATGTTAGGGACCATATTTAAGGCCGGTAATTAAATGTACAAATAGGATTTACCTTATTTCACAGTTTTTACACAAGGTTCTATTTAAAAGGAAGTAAACACAATTAACCCTTAGATTAACAAACTCACACAGAATATTGTTTCATTTTGTAGCTAGCAATACATGCCATGTCTTTGAGTAAATGGCTTAGATGCTTCCATTAAGCACAAGGCCTGTAAGAAAACCCAGCTTTCTGGTATACCATAAAGTCATTTTCCCTTAAACACTTCAAGATGTTATCATAGGAAAAATACATTCTCTCTGCAATATCAAGACAACTGTAATATTGGAACTACTTGCTAGTACCAAAAAATTCTTTGAGAAACCCAGTTCAGAAATAAGCCCCATATGCCGAGTGTAGAGCAAGAACTGCCTAATGCTGCAATGAAATTCCCAAAAGCCATTCAAAGAAACACGCTTTTTCAATAACAGAAGGATATACGTGATGCTTCTACTATAGCTACTACTGTATAAATGCTGAAAATATTTTTAGGAGTTATGTAAGTAAATAATGAATAAAATTAAGTACCTGTATGATTTTACATTTTGTTGCTAATGTGTAAAGTTTTGATACCTTTTGAATATGGGAACTAAAGGATTTATCTCATTCTCAGTGAAATATCAGGTTTTCAAATTATTATTGTTCCTAAATGTTGAAGTTACATTTATAAATATAGTGGAACATTCTATAGAACATCCAAGGAGGCAAATGCTCAGTTTTAGTACCTGAGGAATATAGATCCCTATCTCCTTATTAATTCTATTGAATACTGTGTGATTCATGTTTTCTAAGAATGAATTAGGAAATTTTATACTCAAGACTTCATTTGATCCCCAAAGGTTTAGATTTCCAAACTTGCAAGACATCCACAAATAAAACTGAAACTGAAGTTAAAGAAGAGGGAAAAGAGCACTGATTTTTATTTTTTCTTTCTGGGCAGATTCTACATTCTATTTTCAGAATGAATTATGTGCTTCAGAGAATCAGCATGAGCAGCAGGCATCAGTGATTTAGTGGACTTGGACTTTAATACTGGACCTTTCATGTCCCTGAAAGGTCAATAGTTAGAATTGAATTCAGCGACCTATGAGTCGTATAACAAGTATGGACAAACCTGACCTTCCTTCACAAGAAATAAAGAAATTAGTGGCCAATAAAAGCCCAGTAGATCCAACATGCGGTATTCCGTTAGATTTAGCTTAGCTCTCCCACTCTGACTTGTTCTATCCTTAACAATTTCCTTATTCTTGCAGTCAATATGGAAAAGAAAGCTATAAACAAAGCAATCGTGTTTACGTACATGGTAACCAATTGGTTCATGTCATTCCTGTTAGAATGTCAGCATTTACTAAAGTTGTTGATATGTGTATGTGCGTAAGACAGAGAATATCGCTGAATATATTGTTGATATTTGGTAAGTAGGGCAGGTGGTGAAATGGGAACAGACAGTTTGCTCTCATTTTCATTCTGGGCTATACCAGGAGAGTTAGAAGGGTTAAGCAATGGTTAAATTAGGGCAGAATTTGACCCCAAGGATGTTAGAAAGAAACTGTAATCAACGTTTCCTTACATACAGCTTTAAAACCACAATCCTTATACAAGTCTGCTCAGTGTCAATCCACAAAGTCAATCCCTATGCATTAACTTCAAATTTAAAAGCAACACTGAAACCGCACTGAACATGGGTTTGTCTGGAATATTTTTTCCCAGACTCAACCCTTCTTTTCTACTTTTTGTAGTGCTTAACACTTAACAACATATAAAGCAACTGGTGTCAAACGGGTGCAGCCCCTAGCTCTCCTAAAAAAACAAGCTTGACACCCCTCTTTTAAATAATGTGTTTTTATGAAAAGGATCAGGGTACCAGAGTCCTTCCTGAAATTTACAAAAGAATCTACATTTCATTTGCAACTCCAGAAGGCTGAAAACAGCAAAAGACAGGATTGCAGATTTTTTTCTGTCCCTGTAGAGGGATGTCAACAACCTTCTGAAGCCAGAGTGCATAAATCGCCTGTTCTCCAGCCTCCTCCCACTTCTCATCCCCAAACGGGCAGCTGGAATGGATTTCTTCCTCCTACCCTGCACCGTACATTTACCGAAACACAAGGTCAAAGCTGTTTCCATCATTCCCTTCTTCTCTGGTGCTACTGTGAGATCTGGTGCAGAGAAGAAGCAGCTTCTAAACTATGCTTTTACTTGGGAAAGAAGAGGGAGGAAGAATCAGTAAAGAATACATGGACGAAAGACTTCCAATTCAGAAGTACGCCAGGGAAGAAAATGGTGGGAAGACAGAAAATCTGAGGGCAGGGGAGAGAGAGAGAAAAAATGCCCGAATGCTATTTCTTTTTTTTTCTCTCTCTCTCTCACACACATGGCTAACAGTCTATTAGTTGAGGTGGATACCTAATCCCAATTCTTAAGCTTCTACCAAATACTTTAATGGGAGAATTTAGTTAGGGGAATAGGAGTTTTGCTTTTCTGATTATATACCGGTCTTTACAAGCAGTTGTATGTTTTGGCATCTCTAACTCTAAATAATATAATATTTAGCCTACTCTTGGGCACATAATCTCAGTTTATGTTCTTGTGATCAAATCCTCCCTGATACAGTCTAAGAAGCACATCAACTCGTTACCAGTCATGGTTGGGTACAATGAAAAAGCAAGTACACATTCTGCTAGGTACAGCCCATGAAGGCTTTTTAATTTGCTGGCAGTGAGAGGATATTGTTCACCTCATCTTCTCAGTAAATGATATACTTCCCCTGATATAGACGAAAATAGGCCTTTAGAGGGACTTCTACCAATTCATCAAAATGGAGAACTGAAAATGGCAACCGATGTATCGGTACCGAAGAGAGCAGCAATACCTGGCAGTTTGTACAACTCCGGGTCATGGTACAGACTTTATTTGGCTTTCTTTGCCTGTAGTCCATTAAGTCATATGCAGGAACACTTTTCCTCACCCTAAATTGCCCAAGATCATTGTGGTATCCCATACAGAAACAATATATGACAGTCCCTGTGTCTTCTTGTGAATTCAGGCATTTTCATGAGTCTTACAAAAGCACTGTAAAACTCAGAATCTGGCCTGTGTTCCACATTTTGCCCGTCAAAAATAGGATACACATCTGTCCTGGTTTCAGCTGGGATAGAGTTAATTGTATTTCCAGTGGTTGCTGTTTCAGATTTAGTATAAAAGGAATGTCAATAATGCATATTGTTTTAGTTGTTGCTAGGTGATATTTATACTGTTCAAGGACTTTTTTCAGCTCCCATAGAAGCTGAGAAGGAGCATAGACAGAACAATGGAATAGCCAATGGAATATTCCATACCATAGATGTCATGCTCGGTATATAAATGGGGATTGGCCTGGGGGTAGGAATCCATGAGCACTGCTCAGGACAGGCTGGGCAACCAATTCACCAGGTGGTGAGAGTGACTTGTGTTGTATTACTTTATCTTGTATATTCTTTTACTGTATTATTATTGTTATTTTCATTTTTCTGTTATTGTTCTATTAAACTGTCTTTATCTCAACCCACAAGGTGTTCTTTTTTCTTTCCTTTCCCCTCCTCTTCTCCCTCTTCTCCCTACTCTTCTGGGGGGAAAGGGGAGAACTGTGCAAGTGGCTGCGTGGTCCTAGCTGCCAGCTGGGGTTAAACCATGACAACATCCTTTTCTTTTCCCCTGGCACAACATACTGAGATTACTGTTGGACAACAAAGAAACCGGTGACTGACACTACAGGTTCCCCACTCTTCAGCAAAAGTATGTTCAAACTGAAACCATTTCTTCTCATGTATTTGTGAACTCTGCTCACCACAAATTGCTCAGAGATGAGTAACACAATGTACTTCAAAATTCTCTATCCTGGTTTAGCACATTTTGTAAGGTGTGCTTTGATTCTGAGTGAAATTGAACTTACAATGCAAGTGGTTTATTTTGGCAGCACCATGCTTCAGCAGACAATTCGAAAGGTGACATGCCCATTCACTTTGCAAGGACTTTTCCAGTATTGTAATTGTAACATTTCATTCCTCCCACACATTTTATTAAGCAATAATACTGATCATATAGTAAAAAAAAAAGTTCTTTTCCATTACTATTTCTAAATCTGTATTCTGTTAATATGTTCATTCTCCTTTTGGGCATGCCTATCACAAGAACTCTACTACATGTTTCTTACCATGAATACAAGTCAGCACACAAAACATATTTTGACTTAATAAACTTGATTATTTGCAATTAGAACAGCTATACTTTGCTGCATCTGTTAAAAGATACATGCTGTACGAATTATGCATCTACAAGGAATTCTCCAAACACAGGATGTATTTCATCTTTCTTTGCATGATTTTATAAACAGCTCAGAGCAGCTAACACTGAAAAAAACCTGCAGACAGTCAGATACTCCAGTGAACAAATGATATATATTACTTGCATAAGAGCTACTGGCCAAGAATTGTTTGCCAATATCAAACAACAAAAATTTTGAAGGCAACAGTCAACTGGCCACAGACAGTTCACAAATATAGTACGAAAAAATTCACTGAATAAATTATTTACTGTAAATTATTCTCCTGCACAAATAAGTTGTTCTTGTTCAGTTCTGATCTCTAAAAACATATTCCATACCAGTTTTATAAAATATAAAGTGCCTAATAATTACAACTTACGTTGATAACCCACTTTGAATCACCCCAGTCTGATTTACTCTGATACTGTCAGCATTGCATTTTGAAGATAAAAAGATAAAGCGTATATAATCTAGCCCCTTTTGATAGATTCTCCATTGTCACAAATCCACACTGAGTTCTCAAATACTAAATTTTATATTCAGCTCTCTGAGTTAGCTAAAAGATAGTTAAAACCATGAGTAGGCAGAAGCTCCCTATTCTCTGTGCCCCTGAGAAAGCATATTGTTTATTCCACAAGTGCATGAAACAGTTGCAATCATGAAATGTGGAACAGCTCCAATAGTTTGCAAAAAGTGTTTGAATAACTAATGTACAGGGCTTAATTATTCCAATTTGAGAGACGTGCACACACACACATACTAATAAGCTTTTCTATTACGTGGGCATTTCATACACCGTTGTATGCTTATGAATAGCACACACGTGTCTGTGTTACATGATCTTGTTGCTTGGTTCTTCAATATATATTTTAAACTATTTTTAAAAAATTAAGATTATTACTAGCAGGTATATTGTGGCTGTGATCTAGTAGTTAAGACATACCAGTATCTATAAACATAAAAAAACTCTATTAAAACAAAACCACATGCTTAGTTTAACATATCTATTATAAAGCTACCACTAGACTGTCATCAAAATCTTATCAGGAATATTATTTCTCCAGCACCTCCCTTAAATCCACTCCCTCAAGCTTATACTCCATCCCTGCAGTTTCATCTCATTGTCAAACTTCCTGCAAGGATATCTGTAGAGAATTCAAGTTCTTTAAAATTAACCTCAACTAGAGATTTCAGAATTGTTTGAAGTTAAGCAATCACACTGTAAAGTAAGTAGTATATTTTCAGTAAATAAAGATTCAAGAATATAAATTTATGGCAGGAAACTGCAAATTTTTTATTACCATTTCATAATTTACTCAAGGGACCATGCAATATAAGTATCAATTGAGCAATGACTATAAAAAATTGGCATGTTATTAAGTATTAAAAATAAAAAAGTTTGAATTCCTTTATCTGTCTGAATATTCAGTATCTACATATTGAAGTCACTGGTCCAGTTTGGGATCTAAGTCTTTGGGAAGTATCTTTCCAGTTGTGTGACTTTCAGGGACTCCTAATCTAGTCAGAGCTTCTGTCTGTCAGCACACATCAACTTTCAAAACCAGGGCTGGGGTGCCTTGAAGGGGAAGGAAAACAAGCAGCAAAGCTACCCACAAAATCTACTTCTTGTGTGGGTTTCTGAGACCTAAAACATGTATAGTATTTTGAAGAAACTATATATACACATATATACACACATATAATTGTCTGACACTGGTATTGTGGAAAGTTGAACGAAAGCCCCCAGGCTCAGAGCCATTCCAAAATACGCAACAGGCACAGTCTTTGGAAGCTTTGGCTCCAGAGAAGAGGGAAAAGAGGTGGCAAGGCAGGTCTCTCCACCCCAGTCCCACCCAGAGAAGTGGACAGATAACAATGTATGTGTTTAATACCAAATTGTGCCGAGTGGTGTAAGGATTTGGAGTAGGTCCTGAGCCCAAAACAAAGACCTTGGAAGCAGGCTTGGCAGACAAAAGGCTGTGGCAGGAAATGTGTGGATGTGGGCACTGCAGTGGGAGGCTGTTCTCTTCACTTTTGTCAGGCTCTGTCTGACTCCAGACCATCAACAGAAGTTTTCAGTACCCCTTTGCACGTGATGGGGCAGTACCTCCTGGAAGGCAGAGGAAGGTCCTCTTTTGCAGGATCACTACTATTTCCTCACGTTGATCATGCTATTTTTATTCTTTTTCTTCTAGCTTGCTGGGCTCCCAGGAGATGATATGGCCAAGGATGTATCTTTAAAGAGCAAGTTTGGGCAGCCAGGGAACAGGGTGAAAGTCTACGGCTTATTATTACCATTGCTATGATGTATTAGCACATATGCCAGCCCTCTTCTTAGCAGGACACCATAAGATATTCATAGCCTTAAGCTACGGGGAATAAAATGTAATACATATATACATTAAGACAGCTGGGCCTTATGTGGATCAGCCTCATCAGACATAAGCTGCATGTAAATTAATCTGTAAGGTAGCCTCAATGTAAATCAAACTACAGATGAAATCTAGTTATCGACTAACAAATTACTCATTATGCGAGTAATCATCTGAATTATCTGAACTTCGAAAGGCCTTTGTCCCTGAACTACTTCTTTTCACATGCGCATTGAAGTACTGCTTTTGAATGAAACTAGGGACTGAAGAAGTAAAAAGACAAGCCTCTGCCTTAAGACTGTGTCCTGTTTCTCAGATCAGGGAGCTATGGCATTACAGAGACCGGGTACAAGACTTGAGTTACATTTAACTTGGAGAGGTAAAGAGTCCTGAACACTGCCCAGAGCCTTAATCCTCATGTGCACCCACAGGCAAAAATTCTGTGTGGGTAGATAAAAGCAAACCGTCTTACATAATTCCTTGCCTACGTGATGTTCTCACAGCACCCTTTATAAGCAAAAGTAACAATTTTTTGCTCCTGTGTTTCCCTGCTACATCCTAAATTCGCTCATGCCTAGTCTTCCCGGCTGGCATTAACTGGTTTTGAGCTCTGAATTTCTATCCACCCAGGGCAGCGCTCGGCTCACCAAGCGTATTTCACCTGTGCTTTTGGTAAGATACAATTCTAAGCTGGCGTCTGACAGAGCGGATCAACATATTAACACATGAACCCTGCTTGCACTATGGCGTGATTTCTAGCCTCTGTCTCGCAGCCAGTTTTGGGAGTCTGTTGTTCCAGATAAAAGGTGCTGCTCTTCAGAGAGATTATGTTGAGGCAAAGGGAGCAGCTCTCCAGACTAAAATTGCAGAGCTGCACACAGGGCATTTTTTTAAAGCTGTACAAAGGAGTTATGAACCTAAATTCTGTTAAAAGAAGGAGTTGCACTCAGTTATCAAATGATGCTCTTCTACATACTAGCAACATTCTCATTCTAATTAATTTCACACCTTTAAGCACCACTACAAACGTTTCAAAGTAACATTCTGCATTCCTTTTGTATATTTTGTTTTTGCTTAGAGCACATCATATTTTTTCCTGTATATTCTGCATATTAAATATACTGCAGTGTGACCAAAGGAATGTTTCTGAACGCATTTTATTAAAGACTAGTTTATGCAACTTTTATAGGTCTGTGAGGAACCAGATCTCCAATACAAATAACTGATATTCGGTTCCAAGAATAAAATTGTTATTACTTTCAATTTCATAATTATCATACATTCCTCTTGTATCAGTTCTAGGCAAGAAAATGTTCCCTTTCTTTTGAATGAACGCAGGAGGGACTGTAACTCCAGAGACAGGACTTTGTATTTTCCAGGTTGGTTTCAGTGGTATTGCCAGTAGAGCTAATGGTGCTCCAGCAAATACATGTGCTTGCAAGTGCAGAAAGTCTTTTTTTTTTTCTTTTGTATATTGCATTAATCAGAAAATTATTAATTGTTTTCTTTCGCACCAATGCAATTGGCAGGAAGGCAGTTGTTAGAGAAACTAAAGGCCTAACAGGAGAGACACAAGGAATCTGTTAAATGAAACAATGAGTATGAAAAGGTGTAATTACTGCAACATACCAGCCTTTCTTATTTTTTACTGTTTTAATTACTCTCTGCTAAATAATTCCTTTCCTTAACTTGATTTCATCATCTTATCTCTATTTCTCATTCAGATATTAACCAGTTACTCTGTTTTCATATGTGGAGCAGTACTCTTTCTACCAGTTTGTCTTTATTACAATTCTTTTCCAGTTCAAAAATCAGTAGGACTGCTAATCCAAGCAATATTCAGAGGCGACTGATGACCATTTTATATGAATGATATCAGGCTTTTATGAAAAGTTATATATAGTACATAAGGGACAAAACAAAAAAAATAATTATGCATGGTATATTAAGAACTCAAATATTCCAGTCTTCAAAACAGTGTTGTGTGATCTGAAGGTAGGCATCAGGATGACTGAACACGGCCACCTGAGTGTTGTCTATGCCACAGGCCTCCCTGCCTCATCACTACATTTACAGTCACTCCAGACCAGACTGTTGTAGCCGTGAACAAAACTCATAAAACTAAGCAGCCTAGATGTTGCTCCAGTTTCCTTCAGGAAGCAATTAATCTTCTGGTGGGAAGACTATGAAATGGCTAACAGAAATCTCTGCATACAGGCCTGAGAGAGTCCAAACTTTGGGGTTTAGCTTCCAGGGTAGCACCTGTTTGAACTGTTGTTCTTAAGGACACTGAGTAAGGAAACTACTCATGGTGGTAACACCTGGATACCAAACACATATTTATGTAAATGGAGTGAAGACTATTTACACATATGCATTTCAAGTATCTTCCTTGCCATTTCTCTGTGCACATCTGTGTGACAAGAGGTTTCTTGTTTGCTCTAAGCAACAGCAGAAATCAAAAGCAACTAAACTGAAGCCAGTGTGTAGATACATGGTGCAACTCCTTATTGGGTGTAAGGCTGCTCATTCAGGAACTGATTTAACGTGAGTGTTGAGCAAAACACTGCATCAGGATTCTTCATTTATTAAGAGATGCTGGCAGCAACTGGGTTTGTGCAGCTCTTCAAGGCCTCAAAACTACGTCTTCCATGTTGCTGAACTACTACATAATCTTCGCACCACTTCCAAATCTGGTAGAGACATGAAACAGCTCTCATTTCTCCCTGTAACCAAGTCCCTAATCAGACTACCCCCTCATTTGGAGGATGAAAATTAGGCTGCTTATGTATTTTCCATATTTAGATTTTTTTATTTAAGTGTGATTAGTATTTACATGAGTCCAAATATGACTGAGATTATTAAACTCCCCTAAAGTTCACTTGATCACGTGCAGGTATATGTCCGCATATAGTGCCTACCAATTTCTGTTTCTCTCATCTGCACACAGAGGAATGATAAAACATATAATAGTATCTCTCTAATGTGTATATTTCTTGTGCATATGCACCTTATGCAAGCTCCTTCAAACAACGTAGAAAAGGCAAATCCTTTAAAGACAGTCAAACAGATCCCACACTTAACATTTCTGTGAGGCTAAAAAAGATAATAGATTTGTGAAAATATAGCAACGAGAATGAGGAGAAAAAACCTGACATAAAAAGCAGCAGAGTACTCTGAGTACAAACTGTGGGAAATCAGAGGGCTCCAGTGATGAAGTTAAATAAACAACTTCTAAAGTTCATCACAAGTTAAAGTGATAAATAGGAAAGTTTGATGTAGAAATTAGAAGATGTGTTACTGCAGCTGGGGCAATATTTAGGCATAGAAAAGACAACACCCATGACTTATCCCTAGTTGTCATTAGA
Source organism: Burhinus bistriatus (assembly GCA_013397275.1). Lineage (NCBI taxonomy): Eukaryota > Metazoa > Chordata > Aves > Charadriiformes > Burhinidae > Burhinus > Burhinus bistriatus. The sequence goes on along the minus strand of VYXH01008747.1, from coordinate 104,286 downwards.
AGAGGACAGGGGTGATGCCCTGGATTAAAAAACCAAGTAAACTGCCAAGAAAAAAGATGGAGAGAAGGTCAGAGAGGAACAGAAAAATAAGTAGAGACAGCCTGGGAAAGAACAGAAGCAGAGCTGGATTTGGGAGAGATCAGGTGAATTACCCAGTGAAGGTGACACAGGATGCAGTGATACAGTCTTGTCTCCTCGAACAAGACAACAGTCTTGCCGTAGCAGTCTGAAAACCTAGACAGTGTTCAAGTAGGCAGCTGAATTAATAATGAAGCTTTTAATCAGACAGAAGTAGCCAAAAGATATACATTGCCTTACAGCTCAATGTAGAAACCTTCAGCCCTTCTTCAGTGTGAGGTTCTTGTGGCCAACTGGGAGACAGTGTTCCTATTTTTTGGCTACTTTTAAAGCTAGATATAAACTTGAGGCACTTCCTATTGTGAAGACAGCTTATAAATACAAATTCACTTGCAAGTAGCCTGTAATACTCCTTCTGGGAAGCTGATCCAGAGCCTCACAGATCTGCTGGTCTGAAATCCTCACGTCCAATTAATTCTTGTGCCAGTACTGCCCTTTAGCTTAAACAGCTCTTCTCCCTGCTGCATGTGTGTATCTATATTCCAGTGTATTCACTGAAGCAAATACACTGCTAAGTGTCAGCTGTTGTGCAAGCACGGATCTTCTCGGGTTCCAGCTAGGGACGTCAGAACCATGACAACCATTTTTATTTCTTCTAGTTAAGTGTGTCAATAAGGGCCTTTGGCACACAGTTTCAAAGGTGTGAGAGATCAAGGCCTTTGAGACCATGTCTGAAAGCTTATCCATTCCGCGGGAGCTGATACACCCAAGTTAACAGTTTCTCTGATATACAACATAAGATAGTAGAAGGCAGGGCACTTTCGGTGAGAAGGTGTTGTTAATTTAGAATTGCTTTGTAAGCTTAGTTCATTAACCTCTAAGTCATACCATAAAACCCTTTTGTTCTTCCTGACTTTCTCTTGGGTGAAGGATAAATGAAAGGGAGATTGAGAGAGAGAGATCTAAGTTTCAAGGAAGATCTGGGCAGACTTCTGATTTGTAATGGTATTTTCCTGCTAACACTCAAACAGTCTAAGCTCTGGAAGGAGACTTCTTAATTCAACACAAGAAATAAACCTCCGTACTGAGACTAAGTCAACTACAGGAATGGAACCCAGCACACATCTCCCAAGGGGGATTGCTATACAGTCCACCAAATGCACAAGAAAGATGTCCACAAAGCCACACCCCACAAATATTCAATTGGCAACACCTTAAAATCAGCTGTTGTTAGAAGAAATGTATTTTCTCCCACTTTGCAATGTATGCAGTTAACTGAATTTTTTAAGGATCTTCTGATGTAGCAAAGAGCTACAGTATGGCCATTGAACACAGCATCAATGAAAGATCAAATCTCAGATGCTGAAATTCTACAGCTCAAAAACAGTGAAACGTAATAAACACAGGAAGATCTCAGAAACATCTTAGAGGGTAGGTGCAGTACCAGGAAACACAGCAGTGACATTCCTGCATATATTGCAGATGGATCTATTTTACCTTCTTGGTATCTGTCACTTCAGGTGTATCCACTACTATATTTCAGCATACACTGGTGGCACAACACAACCTGATAGGGTCCTTTTATAGAAAGAAAACCAAAATTAATAAGGAAAAAAGTTCAGGTGTGAAAAATACACTTGGACTTGTTTTCACACATCAGAGCCAAAACCAAGCCAAATACTAACACATGTGTTTAAATCTAACAGAAGCTAGGGACTAAATAATAGCAGAAATAATCAAGCAAATGCGTGTGAAACCATTCTTTGTGTGTGTGTATACACAACAGCACTGATGGTCATGCAAGTAAGTCCTCCTCTTTTTAAAAACAAGTCCTTCATCTGTGTGGGTGTTTGTATTACTTGTTTTACTTAGTCAGATTAATCCTACAGTTTTATTTCCTTTTCCTGTTGTTTTCTGGCCATTAAACCCTCATGATATTTTCTTATGCATTTTAAGGATTAGAATATTCTTTGTTAATCTAATAATCACTGTAGGTTTTTAATTCTCTTTTTATAACCTTTCTAGTCACTTTGTTTTCATAGATAAATGTACTTCCCCTGAAAAGTACAAGATTGGCAGTGCTTTCAACCCAATATCCAGCCCATATTCTATTAAGCCTGGGTGCCTCATGTGTGTTCTGGACGGTACACCTCCAGGAGCGAGAGGCTAATTCATTCTTCATGCTTATTCAGTCCTTGGCTTTTCTACTGATACTTCCAACAAGGATGCCAATTAGTGCTAATTAAGGTAGTGGATTTTGTGATATGGAAGCCTTCACTAGAAACTGGACTGACATCATCCACTCTTTTCACAGAAGACATGAAACAGCTGTCAAATGATAATTCCTAGTGGCACTCTCATCTAGAGAAAGCCTGGATTTGATTTGGGCACAGACAAACACTTTCAGAAGGCCTGTAGTTTGGCTTCACCTTATGAAATGTGATTTTTGTAACCAAGATATCTGCCTTTATTTAAAAAAATTGAAGATTTGAAAGAGCTGTCTATGGAATGCTACATAGTGCACACAGTTTTGTGGAACATACTTAATAAAACGGATTATAAAAGGCTACAGAAAATATATAAACCTGTACCAATCACATAGATTTTTAAGGCAGTACCCATAGAATTATATTAGTCTTATCCTCACTGAATTAAACAGAAGTTTTCCATGTGAGTGAAATATTCAAACCTCTTGGTCAGCAAAATTATGCAAGAAACTGCACAAGGCAAACTTTTTTTCTCTTGTCGTTGGGTAAGATGCACAAAGGAGAAAGCAGTCCCTGTGCATGTATGCATGTGTTCAGATTTTGATGCTTGATTTCTTTTTCAAATAACAAATGTAGAGAAATAAAACTTTTCAAAAGATTTTTTTACATGCATATGCGTCTGTCTGTCTATCTATCTATCAAACCAGCCTCAGGAAAGTCTAAGATGTTTGTGAATGCATACTTCAACAGTTGGACTCCAATTTGATTTATGTGATAAAGGGGGTGGCAACGCTAAATAACTGCAGTTATCCAAACTTATTAGTTCTTAACCTCATTCAACCTGTAAGAACTAGACTTCAATAGCGTCAAATTGCATGGGGACAAAACACATAAACACAACTCATTTTCAATTTTAATCATGCTTTCTGTGCTATATTTCTTTCTATTTCGCTGTCACAAATTTTCTCTAGCCAAACTTGCTTCTTCTCTCACTCTCTCAACCCAAAGGGCAGCATTATCATGTAAGTTAAAGCACAGAATGTATCCTTGAACTTTCATTCTGAAAACTCAACGTGTATTTCCTATTGCCTGCAATCCACTTTATAACCACAATGCCAGTTCTTTTAGATTGTTAATGTGTATATATTGTTAACATAGCTCTTCAGCACAAATAACTGATCCACTCTGATACATTACTTCTAGAAATGTGAAAGTGGAAGCTTTGGTAATACAATTGTGTGGTGGGTTCACCTTGGCCAGTTGCCAGACACCCACCCAGCCACTTTCTCACTCCCCTTCCTCAAAGCTATGGGGGAGTGAGACGAAAAGGCTCATGGGTTGAGATAAGGACACTGAGATCACTTACCAACAAGGGCAAAACAGACTTGATTTGGGAGAAAATTAATTTAATTTACTGCCCATTAAAGATAGACTTGGATTGTGAGAAACAAAGACGAAACCTAAAATACCTTCCCTTTACCTCTCTCTTCTTCAACTTCACTCCATTTCCTACTCCTCTACCTCCTGCCTCCCACATCCCGAGCAGCACAAAGTGATGGGGAATGGGGGGCTGGGGTCAGTCCATGGCAGCTCCCCTCTGCCGCTCCTTCCTCCTCACACTTCTCCCCTGCCCCAGCATGGGTTCTTCCATGGGCTGCAGTCCTTCAGGATAAACCTGCTCCTGCATGGGCTCTCTACTGACCACAGATCTTTCAGGAAATATCCACCTGCTCTGGCATGGGATCTTCCACAGGCTCCAGTACAGATATCTGCTCCGGTGTAGTCCTCTCCATGGGCTGCAAGGAAATAACCTGCTCCACCATCATCTCTTCCATGGGCTTCAGAGGAGTATCTGTCCTGCCACTTAGCAGCACTTCCTCCTCCTCCTCTGCCCTTGGTGTTCGCAAGGTTGTTTCCCACACGTTTTTTCCCTCACTCCTCTCTGCCTATGCAGCACTTTTGCCCTTTCTTATGTTATCATAGAGATGCCACCATCTTGGCTGATGGGCTCAGCTGTCCCCTGCGGTGGGTCCATTGTGGAGCCACCTGGAACTGGCTGTGGTCTGGCACAGCAGACCCTGAACGCCTCCCAGAGAGGCCACCCCTGCAGCCCCCCACCAACACCTTGCCACCTACACCCAATACACATGTTAAGATGTTGATTGTCTCTTTTTAGGCTTAACTGAGAGATACTTGACATTGACCCCATTATGCAGCCTTGCCTTCAGTTTAGAAAGAAAGACCTAAGTGATATTTACCCCCCAGTAGAGACTGTAACACTTGGCATAATTGCCTGAGACAACTCTGAGTCTCTACCACCATCATAATAAAACCTATCTGAGTAACACAATGGTCTTTACTTAACAAAATTGCTCCTTTTTTGATACCAAGACCTCAATAATAATAAAGTCTATACAGTATTTCATTTTTCTCCTTCTTATTTGTTGTCTTTTAACAGATCTTCCTCACTGTGTCTTTTATACACAGCAAAGTTACACCAACATAACTGCTAAAAACTACGTCAGCCTCTGCAATACTCCTACAGTAGCATCTGTGAGCTCAGGCCAAGAAAGATTAAACATTGTATTCTGGCCTTCTTAACAAAGTATATTCTGTAAGCAAAAAAGACATGTTAGAATCGCCAGGGCTAGCAGTACTTTGGTGGAGCTTCTAACACATTATTTGCATTTCTTAAATAATAAAAACAATGTTTGCTGTGACATGTGTTCTACACTTCTGCCAAAAAAAACCTGACTCTTGCTTAATGCTATTTTATTGGAATTAGACAGATGTGTTCAACTTGTTAGTTCACACACTTGATTGTTAGTCTTTTAACCACAGATTAGACGGATCATCACATAAAACTATTAAGTTCCCTATAAAAACTATAATTTTCCCTACATAAACAGTGCTTACTACTATAGTAGTCACTGTTATGCAGGTTGGGAGGGGTAGGAGAAATTAAAACAAGTGAGTTTTATGTTAAGTTTCCAGTAATCATTACATTTCTTATTCACTGAATTTTGCAACTTCATCTAGACAGCTTTGTAACATCCTAACAAATATTTTCACATTAAAACGCTAACCTAGATGAGGCCACACTCAGGAAACAATCCCTAAGGTGGAAAAGGGGGTCACAGTATAGACTTAACCATCTGCCAAAGTGGATTTACAGTGACTACGGCTAGCTAAGTTATTCACTGCAAATATACTCTGTGTGGAAAATAGCCCTTTTTTCTGCCATGTAAACTGACCTTGACCCTACCAACAGTGTTCAGTATTCTTAAATCTTATATCAGAGAGATTCTTAACAACAATTTTATCCCTGGATTGGTCTTGAAATGTACACTGCAAGGAATAAGCAGCTGAGAGTGGCCACTTAGGTCACACAGCAGCAGCTCAGTGCCCTGACCAGAGAAGGAACAGAACTGACGCTATTTGGGTATGGCCATCAGCCATCTGACAATAGTAATGAGAACATGGTACAAAGAGAGTCCACCAGCAATGCATATGTTAAATCTGTTCACAAGATACATTTGTCGAATAGTTTTGAATAGCTAAAAAATTGAGAAAAATCTGTTCATACACAATTCACGAAGAAGGAACAAGGACAAATTTGCCAAGCAAATTGTTTGCTATGCATAGATACCCAGCTGTCCTCATTATCTTATTTATCCTGTTAAAATCTCCCTTGCACTCTTACCTTCTTGCCTGGTTTACTCAATGTCATCCCTTCCTTTATCATGCCATGTTTTCTCAAAGGCACAGTCATGTCTCTGTCTAAAAAACTTATTCTTCCACTGACACTTATTTTAGTTCTTTTTTTTTCTTTCGGATTGTTTGGAATGAAATCACAAAACTGTTAAATATATAGTAAAAGCTCATAGAAATCTTCTCATTGAGTGTGTGACATTAAGTAGCAAGTGCCAGTAAAATGGCTGCTTCCTCTGCAGACAGATACAGTGATTTGGATTTTAAAGGCACAGAAACTAAAGGTACTGGAATCTTCCACTAGATTCAAGGAAGCTATAGGAAGAAGAATAGGCTGCTAAAAGGAAGGATAGGCAAGTATCAACATCTATGCCAACTCTGCCACAGTCTTCCTGTACGACTTTGGGAAAAACCACATAGGTTTCTCTCTGTAATGTAGGATAAAAATATATGCCTGTCTGAAAGAATTGTTGAGAAGATAAACACATTAAAGACTGCTAGATGCATAGAAGCCATAGTAATGGGGATTACATTGAATATAAATAGACCACATCTGAGAAGGCATATGTGCATGGATGTGCACACATACAGGGTAAATGAGAGGTGTGAGAAGGAATGCTTTGAAAATTGACACTCTGGCATCCTTTACATTTTGGTAAGAGAAGTATAGTTATCTCAGAAAATTAGGACATTAGTCCCACTTGGAGGTATCTGTCCCATGGAGTAAGCAATACAACTGACCAACAGTCAGGTGTAGCGTTCAAACATCATATGGATTCTTTGCAATATATGTTATATATAATCATACAGTCTTTTTTCTACTTCTTTCTAGTATTGATATGGTTCTGATACAATCATATTTTGAAAAAGGGGAAAAGGCAATAATGCGTGGGAGTCAGACAATGTTAAAACAAGGAGAGCAGCAGGTGACAGAAGTCAGCAGAGACAGATCATGCAGGCTGTTCACCCCGCTGGGACTGGAATTGCTGCAAACGCTACAGCCAGAATACAGGGCTTCACTAATTCTCAGCGTCTGAATCATAAATGCTTTCAATTTGAAGCAACATTTACATGCAATTTAGCTGCACCGGTTCCAATCTTGCTCTTTTTTCGTAGCCAGTCAGCTTTATTAAAGAAACGTTAGGGCAGAAGCACGTAGAGCAAAGTGCATGTGTAACTTGTAAACAAGCCCTCTGGAACACCTCAGAATGCATCAAACAGCCCCTGGTGAAACAGAAGCAAATAGCATTGCTCTGGATTAATAGCACAGGGCTGGAGGAGAAAAGAAATCACCTACTAAATCTTAGCTGCTCAGTTTCTTAAAAGAGGGATAAACATTTTGCACATTAAATGGGTATCAACAGCTTGAAAATTACACGTCTGTTAGAAAATTTTATAATCACTATATTACAAGGAGCCCATAAAATTACTGTGACTATAAAAAAACCCTAATAAAATATTTCTTTCACTTTTTTCCCAGATTTCTTCCTTAGAGCACATGACAGAATTTAGTGGACAGCCAGTCTAAGTCTATTAAGGTAAAGACAGTGAGTCTTAAATCTTTCAAAAAGCAAAATACTCAGCTTGAAGATCATTAATATCCTCTCTCTGTTCAATGGGACTATTAATATTTTTCAGCTTAAGCACATGCTAAAATGCTATACCAGGACATTAGATGCTTTTTTTCTTTGGCAACTACATCTTTAAGTATTTCAAATGCCAAACAAAGGTAAACAGAAAAGCTGTAATAAACACGTTTTAACGACTGAATCCCAAATAATAAAGAAAAACACATTACATGCAAATGAATTTATCTTTCAAACAATATTTAAAGATTTTTTTTTTCCCTTTTACTTACTTGATAAATCCAATTTCTGTACACAGTAGATATAGTATGTGTGTGGATGCTTGTGAAGATATCAGCTATCAGAGGTTAAACTTTGTATGTCTTGAAAATTAACTTAATTTAATGGCATATTTGTTACTTGACATAGTGTACATTAACTCATTGCTGCTTTAAAGTGCCTCAACCCCAAACTTATGCTTAGTTACTATTCTCTTTGCAGTCTACCACATAAATCATGGATCACTGCTCTTCCAAATGATTACTGCTCACTTGTAGTCATGTCCTCTACTGTCTGTCTGCCAGTCTCTAAACTCTCTGCTCTTCCTCAACTGCTTTGCCAAATCTAATCAGGTCACTTATAAGAAGATATGAAATAGCATAGGTGTATTCTCTCTCTGGCCTCTCAGGACCAGGGAGAATGATCTTTTGTACCCAAAAATGTCCTCTAGAGGCCACTGTCTGCCCTAACATCCATATCCAAGAGGTCGGATATTTCTTCCTCGGCACACTTTACACACACTCCAGGAACATTCCTCCCTCCTAGTCCCCTTAGAACTTGGTACTTGCTCCTACTATGTGACCACCCCAGTGACCTGCTGCCTGACACCAAAATGCATGTAAACATTTATATTCACTGTAGATTCCTTTTTTCTACCAATACTTCTTCAGTAAGTTTAACATAAACACTTCTTTTTATGACGATCATATTTATAACAATATTATGAAATAATCAAGTAACAACATAAATTTTCTGTTCATCAGAGGCAACTTCTTCAATATCGGCAAGGGCATTTCTGCCTTTATTGACTGCCTGTTTGTATGCATGAATGTGAATTTCAATGTTTTTGTGAAAAAGAACTAAAGCTAATTACAAGGTCTTCCAGTACTTGCAATGAACCAAAACAAAAGTACTGGGCCAAGCAAGGAATTGTACTTTATTAGCATCCAAGCTGCCAAAAAGTTTCAATAACATTATAACCCAAAATAACTGTTATATCATGTAGTCGAAGGTCAGGCATATCACTGTGCCCTCAAGGATATCAGATAGATGATGGTATTTCAACCTTCTAAACTACTTTGTTTTACAGGAAAACGCAAAGGGTAGACCTTTGCCACAAATAAGCAATGCCTTCAGAAATGGCAGGAAACTGTTCAGCCAGAAGACATGAAGATGATTCAGCAAGTGAAACAAGCCCCATAAGCCAGAGAAATCCTCCAAACCTCCACCATGGAAGAGTCTATTAATGACATTGGGAAAATTCCTCTCTGATAACTTACTTGGCATTCAGTTAGACCTTGAGACTGCAATCAACATACAATGGCCTGGCCCCTTAGAAAGAAAAACTCGTTTACTCCTTTAGAACATTGCTCTGTCCTGTTCAGCATCTTGTCTTTAACTGTGCCAGATCACAGATGACTCAGGGATATTTCAGAAAACATTTGTCTTAATCAATTTTTAAAAAAATAAACAACAATAACATACAAAGGGCTAGCTAATTGCACTAAGTCCTGCACAGTTACAGTAACTTGAACGCATGAGATGTAATGCTAACATCCAGGCCTGATTCAAGAATAACATGAAAAAAAAAATTCAGGTTCCCCATTCTACACACTAGTCCATTATTATCTTTCACACTTCACACTACCCAGAGCACATATGTGAATATATACACAAACCAGAGACTATATTCTGAAATTATTATCTAAAGACTTCTTTCTTTCTGGTGTCTTTGTCCATGGCAGCAGGGTTGGAACTAAATGATCTCTAAAGTCCCTCCCAACTCTAAGCATTCTACGATTCTAAGACTCTATGATTCAGCTGCTCCTCTCCTAAGCACTCTCCAATTCTGTAGGAATAGTCTTTCTATATAGATGGGTTAACCTGCATTTGATCAGATTCAAGTGCACTTTGCTTTGTGGTCACTATGACACCAGGTGATTCTGCTCTTTCTGCAGTAGTAACACATCCTCTGCATTAATCTCTAAACTGCTTTGAACTTTTTATCAAGAAAATGGTTAGTTCTAACCACGGTTATTTATACCCATGTAAGAAGCTGGTACAAATGTTAAAACATACCAGATCAAGCATGTATCACAGAATCATAGAACAGCTTAGGTTGAAAGGGACCTTCAAAAGTCATCTAGTCCAACCACCCTGCAATGAGCAGGGACATCTTCAACTAGATCAGGTTGCTCAGAGCCCCATCCAACCTGACCTGGAATGTTTCCAGGGATGGGGCATCTACCACCTCTCTGGGCAACCTGTTCCAGTGTTTCACCACCCTCATCATAAAACATTCCTTCCTTGTATCTAGTCTAAAGGTACCCTCTTTTAGTCTAAAGCCATTACCTCTTGTCCTATCGCAACAGGCCCTACTAAAAACTTTGTCTCCATCTTTCCTGTAGGCCCCCTTTAAGTACTGAAAGGCCGCAATAAGGTCTCCCTGGAGCCTTCTCTTCTCCAGGCTGAACAACCCCAACTCTCTCAGCCCATCCTCATAGGAGAAGTGCTCCATCCCTTGCCTCCCCTTCCTTTCAATAGTTTGAGTATCATTCTTGGTGTTCTATTTAGTTTGTAATAAAGAAATGTAACCAGGCCTTGACCAGACATAGTTACAAAGTTACTAATTTCAGATCAGTGTATCTTAAATCAGATCAAAGAATGAGGTGCATCATTTTGGCTATAGGATATCTATTATAAACTATCTGCTAATATTTTAAAAATACCCTTAAGAATTTTGCCATGTCCAGAAATTGTCCTCCAAATTAAATTGCCATGAAAACATAATGGTTTTTTTCTTTAGTCTATAGACAGATATTAAGAGATAATTTTATCAGTACTATATCTAGAATCCTCTGTCTTCAGTGTCGGTCTTAGATACATGTCATAGATGACAGAGGATGCTTGAGAAAGTCTGATCATTAACCATTACAAGCTCTTGAAAGATTATAGGTTTAAAATCTACATAGTCACATGCATGAACAAGTTGTTCTGGAATAAGAAGTTAACTCGATCCACTGTAATTGCATGAATGTGAAGATTTATTTTACAACAAATATAAATTAAGATAATTCATTCCCTACTGAAGAGGCCGAGTCCTCATTGAAGTAAGTGAACTACCTGGATAACCTCATAGTTGCCAGAGGAACGAAGAACACACACAGGAATAATGCAGTCTATAAAAAAAATTCTGAAATTTTCCTTTGATGGCTCCTTCACTGGCAGTTGAACTGTTTGGACACTTCTCTTTCTTTGAAAACGCTGAGGAATATGGAAGAGAAGAAGCAGCATCTGTTTCCGGTACAAAGTTATCTTGCTGTTATAATGATAAAGATCAGGCCTAGGTTCAGATCTACTCAACAGAGAAGAAAGGAAGAGGAAACACACGTGCCCTGTAGTATCCTAATTGCTACTGCCTGGAGTTCTGCATGTGGTCCTGCTCATCTGATGCATTGCGAGTTGAATGGTTACATCACTCACCTACTCACATACATTAGCATTGCATCAGCATTCATACTGATGTTTATCACTTAAAAAGAAAAGAAAAAAAAAGATCTTGAAAGACCTTGACATTTGAGTAGTGCAATAGTCGGCATCTCTCTTCTTGCAAGGAAGACGAACAGTTTGATGCATTCAGATGGGTAGCTGAGAAAGGTAAGTTGTCCCAGATCACTCTACAGGAGATTACTACCTAGTTGATAAGAGGCCACAGAAACTAGCAAAACTCACCAGTGACAAACACATTGCAAATATAGACTCATATATGTATTCTGCTCCAAGAAGTATAAACAGGTCATGTAAAAGACTAAGCACAACACATATTCTGAGTTATTACATTAAATGCAACCATTTATCCCGTGGATATCCATTAGATACCCATTTCATAATATCTTGCATGTTCAGTAGAACATGACAACTCAGGAAAGCCAGTGAAAAGTACCCAGCTGGAATTTGTTGGGCTCAAAGCGTAAAATATTAAGTGAGGATCTATGTTACATACTACACAGGAGACCAGACCTAGGATCTCATAGTCCCCTTCTTGCCTTAAAATCTCTGAACTACAGCAAATAGTTGCAGACTTGTGGGTAATTTCTATTTCAGGTGTAAAGAATGCAGGTGAAGATCTGCACTTTGAATTGAGCATTCGTGGAAAAAAGCTCAGAGATGGTGTATCCTTTCGATAACCAGCCATAACCTTTCCTCTTCCCCTTGAAAACTGGGAAATTTGTTTTCCAACTTACTGCGTCAGATGGGGATCCCTGGGGGATTACAGTGAACGAGGCATAGATTTTACCATCACACAAGAATGAAGAATTAATCCCTTTGGCTGAATGACGGTCTTGGAGATAATTAAGGGAATTCTGTCACCATCAGACAGTACAAAACCACAGCTTTTACACTCAGTGAAAGAAGGGAACCAATAAGATAAGAAGAGACTTCGCAAGACAACTGAGTCCAGCAGCCTCGCACTACAAGACTGCCAAATTCTACCCAACACAGGATTATACTGAATAAAATATTCATTGAGGCCTTCTTGTGGCCTCCTGCCAAGTCTAATAGCCTTTGCTGGGCCCTTGGTAGAAAACACACAAGAACCAGAATCCTCAGAGACATGCTAAAAAGCTACATTCAAGAAGTCTGCTCTTGACTGTGTTCTTACCATCCCACCTGAGACTTATGGGAAGATTTCTGTGAGAATACAGGTCTGTGCAAAGATTTAGAACTTGGACTTCCCAAAGTAGTCCTACTAGTAGCACTGCTTTCAGGTCTAAAATTACTTTGCATTCAGAGCTGCCCTTTGCAGCCAGGGCCAACTGTTAACTTCCTCTTCACCACTTTTTTTAAATCAAGCTTTAGTTCTGCATGTCTGAGGGCAGAAAACTTTATATCGAGGTGCAAGAGCATGTTCTTGCAGGCTCTGAAATCCATGTGGCACAGTGTTTTAATGCATTGGTGTTTCACCTCTAAGCATTTGGTGCCTGTGCAGTTTAGGATAAAAGACATAAATGAATGTAAAGATCTTACTTATAGTCCTTGGCTTTATCTGTCACAGAAGCACTACTCAGTTTGCAGCAAAATGACAGCTGCTATTCAACAGTGGCATAGTAGGGGAACTGTCTTGCCAGCACTACAGTGCACGAGCAGTACTGCTTGGGGGATTGCACACTCCCACCTGCACTATACTTAGTTCTAGCCAACACTAATCATTTCCAAGAGACATCTACTAACATGTATTTCCTCTCAAAATACTGACTAACGGTGAATATCAATACAGCAAACTGATAGGATATATGACTTGGATATATCTCTTTCACATAATGGAAGGATTTAACTTTAAGGAATTTGTGACCTATAAAATGTTCACTGCAATTAATGATTAATTAATTACAAAAGTGCAGACATTTGTTCCAATTACAGTTGTTATCCTTATTGTTGCGAAAAAGCAAAGCACTGGGCTTCCTGTNAAACAAATCATTCATTGTTAAAAGCCACTTTCTCTTCTGGAGCCCTTTCTCATGCATTTTCAGTGCCCCTTGAGCTCAGGCATCTGCCACCAACACCTCTGCTCATAGCAGGGGAGAAGGTGAAGGGCTTCATCAGAAGCAGGTGCCAAAACTCTCCTTGCATGGGCTGGGGCAGAGTGATCATCCACTCTCAGCTGCGGTACGACCTGACTGCTGCCCTGGAATCTTCTCCAGCCCCAGGAGGTTCAGGGACAACGTGCTGCTCAGAAAATGAAGCCCTGATTCTGCTGATCGGTCTGTCTCCCACACTGCAGAAAGTGCTGATGGGAAAGCAATCACACAAGCTCAGAGGGCCAGATTTTGCACTCAGTTATCCTTATGTCAGCTCAGCAACAGCTATTGCATTATACAAGGCAGAAAGAGGACCTATTTTTTATAGTTTCATGTGGTCTTTTATTCAGTTATTTTCTGTTTTCAAACAAGCATTATTGCATAACAGAAACACAATTGATAGTTGCAAATGGTAGTTCTGAGCAAAGAAAATAGATACATGGAAAATAATAACATATTTCCAACACATCTGTGTGAAAGACCTGATCTATAGGTCTTGGAGATCTTCCCAATAGCCAATGGCCACTGGATCAGGCCCAAAGAACCAAAAATGAGGTTACAGGCATCTTTAAGCCACCCTGTAAAATGGAAAAATGCAATGCCATCAGAAAAAGAAAGGAACAGGAGAATAGGGGGAAGGGAAGATCTGGGTGCATGTGTATGTGAAAGCAAAGGAGCATATGCAAGAAAAAATGTCTAACAGTATACAAGCTTGTTTAGTGAATTGAACAAACTTTTCTGTACTGTATGTGTTATTGATGCTTCTGTGATTCATATTGCCAAATTTTATAAAAGATCTTAAAGCATTAATTCAAGTGTTACAAAAATAATTTAGTTCTGTAAGCATCTTGGTCCATTAAGTAAACATCATTCTAACTCCTAAGAATTTATTGGGGCCTCTATTTTTTATTTACCAAAATTTGCAGATGGCAATGGGAGTCCTTCCACTGTCTTCAACATTCTTTGAATCTAATACCTATGCTGCAGAAGCTGAACAACTTGTCCAGTGATCCTAACACAAAATGGTGGGCATTTTCTTTTCAGAGTAACCATCATAAATTGGTCAGTAAAATCTTTAAAAGATGCTGGACTCCGGTCGTGAAATCCTGGTAGAATTAAAGTCAATAGCAAAACTGCCTGTGACTTCCAGAGTTTCACCTAGAGTTTACACGCCCAGGTTGTGCCTGCCACATTGCTGAAGCCAGAAGCAGTTCAAGAGCACCAGAAGCATAGGTGAGCTTTCTGGGTGGCATAGCTTTGGATGTCTGAGTAAAGGAATCAGTCATTGGAGAGGGTTTATAACAGCCAATAAGATAGATGGATTTCTCTATTTCTAATGCAATTATCTGAAATATTTAAATATGAATATGCAAATACCTGTACTCTGATTGGGATAAAAATGCAAGGATTTCCTTTTCCTGCATTGTTACCCAGCAACAGTTGCAGTCTTAGAATGACAATCAGCCTCCTGAAACCAATCAAAATCCAAAAAATTGCACAACTGGGGAAAAGAGTTATGCAGTATTTACATATGCAGCATGACAGCAGTTTGATCATCTTAGGCAACTCAGTTTTGGCACAATTTTGACATAGAATTGCTTATAGTGAGCACAGCAACCCTATGCAGAAAAGTTCTTGTCACTAACAGACTACTATGCTAAATCATCAATGTAAACACGCATGTTTACCTGCTATCAGAATTTGGTCACAGGATCCACAATCTCATTTAACAATTGCTTCACTTGTCCTGATGCTCTTCCTGCCTTTTGCAGAAATTCTTCTTTCTTTCACATATTCAACAGTCAACTACCATCTTGTGTTCTGTCTCTCCTCACCAGCTCACATTATTTGCCTTCTCTATTTGTCTAAAGAATAAAGGATCAATTTTAAATACTGACTATCATGTGTAGAGTTTGCCATTCTCTTTGGACATGTACAGCGGAGACCCAACCAGTAATCAAAACAGGCTAACGGGCAACGAGCTGTGCCACTACTGCAAACATGTATAGGTGCTGAGATACGTTTCACTTTTGGATCTCTAAAGTCCCATCGCAAATATTGGATGTATGAAAATTGTCATCCTTTGCTGCAATTGAAAGAAGCGGCCTGCTTGAAGATCAGTCCCCACAAACTCACGGTTCCAGTCCACATCCCTTGAGTGGAAACTAGGAAAAAGGACACTTACTTACCATATTTGAGGAACCTCCCCTTAAGTCCTAAATTGGTTGATAACCTAGAGCGAATAGATCCCAGTGACTGTAAGTAGCTCTAGTATTTATTTGGAGATTGACTCAGGGGGACCATTGCACCATGCTTACAATTCTCATGCTTTCAGACCACAGCTGCTTCCTTTAACTTGTGAGAAAGAAGGGAATCTTCCAATTCTGAACCTAAGAGCAGCTTCAGTTTTCAAAGATCTGGTCTATTTTCCAAACATATTAGCTAGAGTAAACAAATAATGAAAGGTAGTTATGTCTCTCTCTAAAATTGTCCATTATTATAGCCCTAGACTATCACAGGTACCTTTTTCTTCTTATATTTCTCTGACTTTCTTTTGCAGTTATGCAGTCACAGGAAATAGGACCTCAAAAGGTCACCTAGGCCATCCCTTTGTCCCAAAGCAAGATCAAATATATCAAATTGTACTACCTCATTACCAGAAGTATTTTTTTCTATTTTTTAAGATTATTTTTTTTTCTACCCCTTATCTGTAAAACTGAGTAACCACATAGTTTTTCCTAGGGTACAAGAAATAAACAGTGTCATGCATTCCAAGAATGAATAACAACTGTATCTTGTAACTACAGAGACTGGCATATTCCTACACTTTCTTTTCAAGAATATTTTTAGCAAAATCATGTATTCAGGAATCTTATAATTAACTAACACTTCTGCTGAATTTTCAGCTAGCCACAGAGATCCACACCCATACATTACAAAAATCAAACATGATATTACCACTGAAATTGTCTGGAGTGATTAAAGTACACTGAGTCTTCAGTATGCAGTATACTGTACATCAAAAAGATGTCCTGGTTTGGAATAGCTTAATCAATCCCCTCCACAGGATCACCTACATACCTGCATGTGAGGCAAATGGGAATTGTGCCTCACCTACAATTATAATAATGTACTTTTATCTTACCAACAGTGGGCCTAATTCTTCTCTTGAACATACTGATGCAAAACCTGACTGATGATGGAGAGTTCAGTGGTATGGCATCAATACACAAGATGAATATACAGTATCTATAACTATACATAAACCAATCTCTGCCAGTTTTGGCTTTTTACTGATACGGAGAATACAAAGAGTAATTATGCTGTTTGTTTTTCCAAAACACTGCCCCATAATTGTTTCACTGAAATGCACAGTGAGACACAGTTTAAGTTGTATTTCCCACAAGTTAGCCAGGTAAGCCAGCACCATGTTCTCCACCCACAACTGACCTTGACTCACAGTAAAATAGCAGTCTTGTGTCTACAGGATGTCTAACATGCATATGTTATTCTTGCTAGTAGCCCAAGTCATGAAACTGAACACCTTGTGCTAAGTGCTGTAAAAACACACAAGGAAAAGATGGTCCCTGTACAAAAAGCACACCTGCTTTGTCAGTCATAAAGCCTTAAAATACAGCTTCAAGTGATTTCACATCTCACTATCCCCTATGACTCTGTCTTTCTCTCTTCTTGACATTGCTGAGAACAATCTCATTTTGACTATGAGTGCAAAACAGATGTCACTGCATGTGTGATATCATGTGAAAAAATATCAAAACCTTAAAGGTGAGTGAAGATTTTATAAACTGCCAAATCATGTCAAACCTAAAAGTATTCTGAAGTTAGAAATGTGCCTGAAGGCCTGATATAAGAAGTAGAACTTTTTGTGGAAGAAGCTCTGTCTTTTTAAAAGGACATCCCAAATTCTGATTTTGAATTTAAAATATAAATTGTATTTTTTTTATTTGTTAATAAATTTGTAGTTCTACTCTATGTTCACACCTGACATTCTGCCAGGCCTGCAGTCTCTTCCAAGTTATTCAAGTTCTTCTTGTAGCAATACCTGGATACTTTCAAAAGAGCCAGTAAAATCATTGGACACACTGAATTTACACTAGTGCTACAAAGAGAAGAGTTTGACCCTTAATGTCCTAGCTGTGTCCAAGGTGGGGACTTTTGTCTCTCTAAAGTGAACTGAACCAGTCTGTGTCCTATGCACAGCAAAGGAAATAGAAATTTATTTTTTTCCATTTTATTTTTGTATCAGGCAGCTCAGCATCATCTTTGATCTGTGAATCCAAGAATGCTTAGGGTCAACACTGACTAGCATAAAGGTAAGCAGGAGACAGAGCAGCTTGATGTTTTGTTACAGAAACATAAAAATTACTTGCTTTCATTATTCCACAGTGTCACTACTCATATTAAAACCAATGTACTCCTTAATACAAAATAAAGATCTACTAAACAACCAAACAATCTGAACTGTCCTACCCCAGTTTTGATTCTAAGTTGTGTTTACTGAAGTGCACAGCTCCCCGTTTTGTCCCACTCCTCTGGACATCACGTCTTTTTTCACACTTTTTACTTTAATTTCTGTGATTCTATAAAAGAACTTAAAATGGGAAGGACTTCTTTGTCCAACCATGGTATCTCCCCATTGGTACTGAACTGATTCCTACTGTATCTTTTCTAACTTGCAATAGAAATGTGTTTCTATGATTAAAAATAGAATTTCCTTTCCCAAATGACTTTTCAGAACAAAGAAAGTAGGTAGAAGGTTTTTTAAAAGATATTTTTCAGTGACACTGGCCTTCAGCTTGCATTCTCCTCCCACCCTTCTGACCTGTGCAGATGTTGTGGATTCCCTTTCACCACCTGATCCCACAGAAGAGTCATCTTTTGGCTCTAGGGATATTTCTATTCCCAGTGATATGTGGATGTGCCAGAAATAAAATCACCTGTGCATGGCAATATCAGGTGAAGTCAGTATAGCTATAGCAGCATACTCTATCATCATATTTAAATAGAGTCAGAGAACCTGATTTAAATACACTTCCTTTTTTTCTCAAAGCTTCTCACGTGCTTCCACAATACTTGCATGCTACTGTATAGACTGAACTTAGGACTTTATGACTATCCTGATTTGAACCCCTCTGACAAGAGGATTGGACTGGACCTCCAGATATCCTTTCCAATCCAATTTTTCTACGATCCTGTATATTATATGCAATATGGTCTCTTTATCAAAATAAGCTCTTGGATAAGCTGTTAATTACAAGGACTAGCTGTCACAAATATTGTTTTATTTTTGTCATTAAATAAAACACTGTTACTTCTACAATCCTTTAATTTTTAGATCAGCATATAGAATTTTAACATTTCATTAAAGCATGTTAGGTACAAATGTTTTATGCCACTTCATCATAACATGCTATCCCAGGTGCTTAATAATCAACTTGCTCTCAAAAAAGCCTATTTGCAAAACACACAACAAGAGGGAAACATGCATTATGCTTTATTCAACCAACTGGATTGCTTATCTTAGCAAGTCTATCAATGTAAAATTTCGTGCTCCAGACTCTTACCAGTTTTTTAAGGGAAAGAAAAAAAAAAACAACAACAACAACAAAAGACAAGTGAGGATTTACTCAACCGCCTTGCACCTTCTACAGCTATTCCAGCACAAAGTAGGTGATTAAAGCCAGCTCAGGTATATTGGCACACCCTGTACCCATACTTGACCATTTTGATGGAGACATAGTCTTACTGGCTTATTGACAAATAAGTACACGACAGAAAAGAGAGAAAACTCATTGAGTGGAATGAGAACGGACTGATACCTCTCCACCCATTTCACCAGGCAAAAGCTAGTAAAGAGTCATCTAACACCTTTACTCTGGTTATTCTTTTTCAGATTACTTCTCAGGTGGTACCATCAATCTGAAATCTCCTCAAGCAGTAGTGTCTGTCACAGATCTAAAAAACAACATCATACTATTTACCACCATCAAGGGGAGCCTGTTCTTATTTTCCCTCCTCACTTTCTTTTCCTTGCTGGCCCATAGTAACACTTTTTTAAAAAAAGCCTCTAAAATTAGTGAGTAGCCTGGGTTAGAAATGCTAGTGCTAACACTTGCAGATCTGCTCTCACGCCACACGGTGAATTTGCAAAATGTCTTTTGTATTAGAAAAGATGCAAGGACTATCACTAAGATCTAAAAAAGGGCAAAAGGGGCAAAAGGATCAGGATAACAGTGTACTGCAACGCAGTGTACAACAAAGCTATCTATAAGTCACAAAAGCACTTCACAAGACAAAAGAAGTTGCACAATGCTACACAAGCAATGAGGTGTATCCAAATCTATTTTCTCTGCCTTTCTATCTCTGCCTTACAGTGACAAACCAGGAATCTCTACAATTGTAAATAAACCTCAAGTGATTAGTTATTTTGTTGAAAACAATTTTTTGACCATGCAGGCTCAAATGCAGATGCCTAATGTCGGAGAATCCCCTTCCTCTCGTGTCTCCTAACCAGAGACATAGGGCTTTCAAGCAGTGCCAGCTGAGTGCTTGGAAAAACAAGCCACTTAGGCAGAATTTAGGGATGCACGGATTTCAATCCCACTGAACTAAGTAAACTTGTAGGAGACGGTACCACATAAATCTTTTCCATTTCAGGTCCAGAAAAATTTTAACATATGAGGTTAACTTATTCATTCTTGTTAATTTAAAATGAGAGGTTTGGCAAATCAAACAGTAGTAAAGTCATATGAGTTTAACTGGATCATTTGATTTAACCAAAAGTATTCTGGATTTAATTGTAATTTATCTTGTAACATAAGTTAAGGAAGTACTAAAAAAGCCATTTCTAATAGAAAATCAAACTATTTCATTCTGGAAGGAGAAATACTGTGATTTCCCCCCTCCCCCCATTTCTGCCCTGCTTACAGTTTTTTATAATAAGAACTCAAAACATTCTCCAGTTTTAGTGAATATGCAGTTTGTTTTGTCTCAAAACTTCATTTAAGTAGTGAACTTGATCTGACTCAAGTACTTAGGCCCTCCTTCTGTAAACATTTAAGTTTAACCTATAAGTAGCAGATGAATAGACCTATGAAGTTCAATATGAGCACCCAGGTGAGTATGTCAAACAAGAAACAAGATTTTTTTCTGCTTTGTTCTGTCTATAAACAGACATCTTGTTTTCTAAAGCATAAGATTCCTCCCAATGTTCCTGGCAAACATCTGCAATTATTAATATGCAATGTAGTTGGTTCTCAAGACTTTCAGCAATGCATTCAAACTTATCTATTGCCTTGTATGATGCATATAAGAGTTTACGTACTTAAAGAAGTTGTATGCTCTTCATTTGCATGTAGATTTTTTAAATTATGTGAGTAAAATCTCTATGCACAGTTCAAGGCAGCAAAAAAGCTTCAAGGAAGATGAAGGAACAGCAACAGCTGAATATATTTAAAAGACTATTTTCCGGAAGCAGTCAGGATCTTACCACGAATGATTACGAAGGTATCAGTTATGCACTGCTTAGTAAAGAGAAAGGTTGATTAATGCAGATATCCTATGCCCTTCAGTTTGATACTGTTTTGACCATCAGTGTCTCAGGCTACCTGTAAACAGGTGCAGCAACCTGCCTCTGGAGAGGACAGTAAAACACTTCTTGGCTTATGTAATGGGTGTGATATCTCTTGGGGATGATTGTTTTTAAGCTTACCGCAACCAAGGTAATGGTTGATCAAGAAACTACTTACAGCAATGACATGCCAAACTCAAATTTTATATTCAGACCTTTGGACAAAATGATAAAGTAATCAAGAATTCAATTGATAAAACAGGGATTAATAATAATATTTTAAATAGAATTGCTTTGAAAGCCATACTGGAAAAGTAAGTTAACAGCTGAAAAACCTAGAAACTAATACAAAATGCATTATTCCCCTGAAGAAATTCTCAGTGACTTCAGTGGAACAGGATTAGGCCACTGGCTCTGTAAACGTAGCCATGCAAACGTATTGTCTCCTTGTACTAATATAGCTGTCTGGCAAATTCTTTTTGCTGTTACCATGGCTCTAACATTTTGATGTTTCAGCAGAAAAATAACAAGTATATGTGTGAACACTAACTGAGACATTTTTAGTCATTTTAGGGTTACAGTTAACAGTGAGGTCAAAATTTCTTCTTTAAAAATGTTAAGCTATGATCTGAAATCTGTCATTCTCATACATGAAAAGTCATAATATCTATCAACGATAAATTTTTCAGGAAAGCTACTGATTTTGTTTTCTCAGTTTCCAATCCTCAATTTTTTTCTTCTCCATCCCTCAGCTGTGCAAAATAAGGGACAGGTGGGATCTCCTGACTTACCTGCATCCTTATATCAAAATACTACAGATGAGTAAGAAAAGGCCTCTATTTCTCCTATAGCTAATTATTTTAAAGTCCAGCCTACAGCAGAAACCTTTCCCAGTAACAGCTGTGCCACTCAACAGCTCTTGGGAACGCAGTTTGTCTAAGACTCATGCTATCTTGAATCATAGAATTTTAGAATATCTGAAATTGGAAGGGACCCATAAAGATCCTCGAGTCTAACTCCCTGCTCCTTGCAGGACTGCCTAAAACTAAATCATATGACTAAGAGCATCGTCCAGTTGTTCCTTCAACTCTACAGAGGTACTTACAAAGGCCCATACAAATACAGTGTTCTCCATCAATGACTCTACTAGACAGAAACATTTCGGAATTAGACACAGTTAATGTAATTGGAGACATTTTTGGGTAAATACTTGGTAATGCACTGTGGGACCCCAGAACTCTGCGTAAGGAATTTTAAGAGTTTAGAGTCAGCTTCCCCCAATTCCTGTTTTCTTTGTGCCTTTTTTTTCCTTCATTTCCCCATTTTCATACTTCCAGTTTTCCATACCCAGTCTATAACATTAGAAACACATATGGAACAAATCAGTGCAGTTATTTTGTCTCTTTTATAGAGTAGTACCTGTTTTCCCTGCATGTGCCAAGTTTCAATTTTACCAGCAGGTTTTTCAAGAAAGAAAGAAAATTGAGGAGAAGTAGATGATGGAGGCAGAAAATAAAACTTGCCATGAAGTACAAATATTCCCCAACTAGTTAAACACAGTAAGACACATGACATTTAGCCCTTGGAGCAATCATGGTGCAAATCTGGCATGGTCAATAGCAGAAGCAAAGCCTTTAGACACAGAAGATTATAATTCCAGTTCCTGCAATGGTGTGCTGAGTTTGTATCAACCTTTCAATGGAAATGCCTCAAAATCAAAAGCATTTATACCCTCAGAAACTAGTGGTGTACTGGCTCTAGGAACCCTGTAAACCCTGATGATACCAGTGGTTAGCAACTTGGTGTTGACAAATCTATAGTGAACATTATTATTATAAAGGTGTAAGAACTGTGACTCTTGCAAAGTATAGGAAAGCAAGAAAATTAGCAAGCAAGGTATCCCATTTCCGCTTCTCTTAAATTCCAAGTACATAAACACAAGTAAGACTTTTGAGTAGCTGCATGAAGTGATGACGGCTCACTAAATTCTGTGCAATTATGAAATCTATGTAAAGTTCACATTTTTTAGGAATCCTTTTGCAATACAGTTCTCTAGACCACAATATTTATAAAGATACAGTTACTTCATTAACTGTAATTCTCAAAAAGCTGCTCTATCTTTTCTTTCCTAGTTCCTGAAGTGATTTACCTGGCATCTGGAAACAAAGATATAGGAATCGTTCAATGGCTTCCGATGTAAATTAAAAATGCCTCTAAAAACAAAAATGAAGATGCTTTCAGTGAGAGTAGAAAGATTGGTGATTCTGAACACAAAAGAGCAATTATAGGAGTCAATCCGAATACAATTTCTGGAAGCCTCAGAAGCATACTCTGATGTGTGTTATTGGCAGCACTGCTTTGAATCTGCTTGTTCTGCTCTTTGAGTAAGCTATACTTATGACTGCTAAAAAATTGAATTTTAAGTTAACCACATTTTACTGAATTTGGCAAGAAGTGCAGGTATAGGAAAAGGGGTGTTCCATACCAGTTTCTTAAACAGAACAAATACATCACAGTTTTCACAAAATAAAAATTTATTAAGCGTAACAAACAACATATAAAATGACAAATAAGAAGTGCAGGGTGCATGAGTCATTAACATATGTGCACTTTTGTCATATGCCCTTATTTTCTACTGAAGTTGGCTGGAATTAACACTGTGGCAATCTGTGCTGGCTCTTGGGCAAGTAGGAGGCAAAGAAAGAAGGTATTTGGGATGAGACCTGCTCCACAGAGCCATCTATGAAGCACAGGAGCTGCTGCAGTGAAATGACTGGGTGTTCTGTCCCATGCTGCTTTGCAGTGCCCACATTTGCTAAATCAGGATGCTCAGCCTTCAAGGTAACCTATTCAAGTGTGCCTTTTCTCCAGTATGTTGTGTCACAAAGGCCAAACAGACCTATGGAAAAGATATATCCTTCTCTTTCTTTTCTTTCTTCTAATCATCATCTGCTCCTTCTCAGCCAAGGTCACTGATATGCAACAACAAAACAAAAAAGGCATTGTTAGATTGGAAAGGTCACAAATAAAAATCTTTTCCCACATACATTTTTTCTCATAAAATATGAAATGGGTTAGCCTCACGGTGGGCAGGTCAGAAAGTCTGTCGATGGCTACTTTAAGTCTACCACCTTTTGAAGAGCTCGTGTACAGAGTATGGATATATACCAGCTGTAAAAACATGGTAGTAACTATGACTAAACAAGCAATGATCTGTTCGTAAAGTGCAGAGACCCCTGAGAAGGTTCTTCAGAGCAGCTAGAGTTCACCCAGACACACGTTACCAGCATTTTTGTAACAAGCACTTCAGAGCTGATAAAGTTGAGGCAGTTAACACGTAAGAGGAGAATTAAAACAGGCCTTCCTAGACACTCACTCTCAAAGTTTAAAGAATACATGCTGAAAAATGCTGACAGTGTCCTGAAGGTAAAAAAGGTGATGTTCATGCAACGATCAACCTGAAAATCCACGAATGGAAATGGATAGCTGCTATCATTTAATTCGGTGAGCAGGTTCTCTGAACCAACAACAAAATGTCTCTGCTTGCTTTCCCTGAATAAAAAATAAATGTTTTGAATTTGGTTTCCTCTCAGAAAGCAATGGACTGCATGTATGAAGGTTCATATTACATGTCTACATTTTATCCACAGAAAACACAGTTTGGCGACCAATTACAAGACTGCTTGCAAACAGTCTTATGTTTCCCATCTGTTTTAATGGCATACTAAGGTATCTGGTTGAATGCCATTGGTTTTGTCCCTGCATGCAAAGAACTGGTATTTAATCACAGAAATTCTACATGCCCACATACATTTATGTATATTTAGCACACATTTATGAATACTGGGTGTGGTCTATTCTATCTTTTTTTTTTTTAACTTATGATTGACAGTGTGTATAGGAGTGTTGTTAAAATAAACTGGCTATGTGAAAGGCATTTTCTTTGTTCCCTGTCCCCTTCGAATTAGACACTATTCTAAGAGAGGGATGGAAGAACTGAAGAGAAGAGATAAGTTCTCAGGGCTGTGAAAGACAGTTAAAAAAAAAAAAGAAAAGAAAAAACAGACTAACAGAAGTAGCATATGCAAAAAAACCTACCTGAGCTTCCTTTGCTTTTCCAGCTGGTCTTTGGGTTCACGAAGTACTCCTGATTTTCATCCAAGTATGCCTCCTGACTCCTCTGTGTACCCGTTCTCAACAAGCTTGTTGTCCATATCCATTTCCGAGGTTCTTTTTCTTCTCTTTTTTGAGGTCATATATCCAATGGTCATAGAGTTCCTATTTTCTTTAGCATAAAATTCTGTGTACTGGTCAACAGGACCTCAGATTTTTCACTGGCAGCTTCCTTTTAATTGAATGTTTCATTCTTTTTCCCTGCCATAACATTGTTACTCATTCCTCCTATCACAGCCTCTGTATCTTTTACTTGCAATGTCCAAAAACCACCTTAGTTCTTGTGAGAATGCTGCAGCCTGGTCTGCACCTGAGGACTGAATGGAATATGGAGGTCCAGTAATTCCACACAGAGTAATACCCTTAAGCTCATGTAGATCCAAACATGCAGCGTATTTTAAAAGCTTGAGAAAAACGATTTTTTCATCACTGGAAGTGATGAAACCTGGAGTTTGATGAAAACTGGAGTTTGAGATTGGGAGCAGAATGGTCACAGCCAAAGGGTCAGAGAATTATGAAATTCTTTATGAACTTAAGTTTGTTTCTCTTAGTAAGTAAGTAACATACCACCTATGCAGGCATCTTACCACTGATGGAACAGACAACTTTTTCTATGTGTGAAGATAGTTTAACTTGACCTACGTAAACTCTGTATGTTTCCTGGCAAGACCCAGAAAGGACTTTGTGTCTGCACATGCTGAAAAAACACAAGCATTACTTTGTAGTGTCAATTCCAAGCTGCAGGAGATTTTGTAGATTTTTAAATCAGTCAAACTATGCTGCATAACCAAGACACTGCAGAAATACCATTCTGAATTCATAACAACTTGTCTTAGACATACCAAGAGCACTATAAAGATACACAGAAAATAAAAAGCCCTGCACTCAATCTTATCATTTTCTATGACATAACAGTTCTATTTCTTCCTAAAGAGGCACATACCCAAAAAACAATCTTGAATATTTATGCATGGGACATGACAGCCACGATGTATGCAAAGCTGTTATAAACATAGTTTCATACTCAAACATGGGACTTTTCCTCTCAGACAACAGAGGAATTGCTAATATCTCTGAAATGTTACTAAAACAAATCAGCATTGCTTATTTAGAATGTGGACTGGCATAAACTACTCAGAAATTCAGAAAATTAAGAATTCGATTTAACAACTAATTCTGGGGAAGGAGATAAGAAATAAAGGGATGAGCCACTGACTCACAGTATCACAAGAGGCCTGGGGAACCCCTTTCAAGGGTATTCCTTATGCGAGAGAATGCCCTGCTGCAGCACTGGAAGGAATGCCAGAACATCTACTCCAAAAGAAAGAACAAGCAGTCCCTATAGCTTATCCTCATAAGAAAGCTTAGATATCTTCTCCTTCTGCATTTTGGCTATTATATTTGAACTGAGGAATTGTTCAGGAACTGACAAAGATAGACTAGGTTAAATGCTGTAACATGGTACTTATTCACACCACATTAGGCAGAGGAACACTAAAATTAGGCATAAAATTTTATTCCCTTGGTAATATCCTCTAGTATTGGCTAGAGACAGGAGGAGAAAAGGGAATTTCCCTTGGAAAAATAAAGCAAGCTAATGATATGTAATATAAATATTGTGGCATTACATCTTTTAAGTTAGTATCACCATTTCTACTGGGGGGAAGGAGAGAGGAGGGGAAATATAACATCACCAGAGAGACTGGAAAAAAATAAGCCATTCAGTGAGCAGTCTAAAGGCTCTTTTGAATGGTTACTATACTCTCCTTTACATTCTGTCTGTAAACAATCTTATTAATTACAAAAACATGAGAAAGTGAGGAGATGTTTTCTTTTGATTTTACTGGAGCCACATGAGAAATATGTTTGGCCTATCACTCTGTAAGAAGATACTACAGGCATGATCCAAAGCTCACTGCTGTCTTTCCTTTGGGCTCAGGAGCAGGCTCATGCAAAGTAGGAACAAAACAGCAGCCTTCTTAAAACCTATCATGAAAATAATTTTTAAAAAATTGCTGCTTTGCACTGATTCTTTTCACCACTGCACCTAGTGATGGACAGCACTTGCTGGATTCAGACTGAAACAGCTTAAGTTATGCCAAGTATACATACATCCATAGTATACCATGCCCTTTTTAATCAACTTCTTAATTAAAAAATGCCATGCTGATATAAGCTATGAGAGATGTAGACTTCTAATACTTCGCAAAATAATAGACCTCGGTGCTGGTTTGGTTGAAAATCTGTGATCTTACAGATGTTTATGAGTTAGCCTGGTGCAGAGCTATAATCAATTTGGTTATGACAGACCCTCAAGTTACATAAAATTTATCCTGAAGGAAACTGGTATCTGAAACCAATTGCCCAGATCCATTAGGCTGGTGGGAGTTTCAGCAAACCAAAGGGTCTACTGGCAGACGAAACATTGATTTCTTAATGTTTACAACCTACCAGACAGTTCTATACCAGACCTGATTTGATGGATCTCTACGTGGCGCCCTGCAGCTTTGGTTATTTCCACAACCAAGTTGGCAAGTTTTGTTACTTGGTGACTGTGTTCCACATCTGCAGCTTCAGTGCAAACATACCAAACTAGTATATACACCGCAAATCTGATCTGAGATCAGATTTTAAATCCAATCTGATAATGATGTTTACTGTTTTCCTGACTAAAAGTATGATCCCTTTTAAGGGATCAAAAATCCTATTGTGGTTTTTGTCTGCCCGTCTCCACATGCTACTTCCCCTCCCAACACAAGACGTTCCCCCTTCATTTCAGTTTCATTATATTTTGCTGCTTTTTCCTCTACGGCTAAAATAGGCAGAGTGGTTCTAATCAAAGCAAAATACTGTGAAGGATTCTAAAGAGATAATCTTTGTCAACAGCCTACAAAAGCTTTGATTTGCTGTCCTTGTGACTTTTTAATCTAGCATATGTGGAGAAGATGATGCTATTTGGTCTGTACCCATTTTCATTCCATAGAAATCTGACTGCACTTCTGCTTAAAACATCAGTGATAATCTTATTAGGATTTCTCATCACTCCTATTATGAGAAAGAAAAGGTCAGTAAGTAATCTACAGCCATAAAGTTTTCTTGTACTGTACTATCAAGAACTTCACATCTTTATCGGAAGTTGATCAATATGATGCAAACATCTAACAAGTTCAGGCAAATTGATATTAAATTCAGTTCTTCTATAAGGATATTCAGTGTTGTATATGTATTTAACAGCAAAGTACTTTTCCACCACTGAATCTCTCAACAAAACAATGACTGTGCTCAGAGTTGATAAAGAAATAGGTTAAAACACAGAAAACTTTGTTTTATAAATGTGCTTCTGGAATGCACTTAAAAAGAAATGCACATGCTGATTTCCAGTGGAAATGCTGATGGATGGGGATTATATTTGCATTCTTTTAGAGTCCACATAAAAGCCTGACTGGTGCAGAAGAGCAGTTTTCAAAATAGTAGCTTTTTTGCCATTCATATAGCAAAGTTTCTATGCCTAGCTAATAAATTGCCGCATATGTATATGCATGTATGTGTATGTAATCAAAATACTCCTTTGCATACCTCATTCATCTCCTCAGCACAAAAATTAAACAAAATGGAAAAGAACAGGAAAAAAAAGAGACCCTCAAAAATGGTTCTTAACAAATCTGGAAAAATAATACACCTCTGAATACAATGAAGTAGCTCCTCTTCTTTCTTAATTGTCTTTGTCTCCAAACACACAGTTGCTCAATTCTATAATATGTAAGATACAAGATTGTAGAGTAAAACAACAAAGTCTTACTATGAACTATGAACTACTACAATAAAATTGATGCCTTTTTTGGAAATGTGGGCATATAACTGGGTATTTGAATCTGAAACAAAGAAACCACTGCAAATGTTTAGTATTTAACTATTGCTCTTGTTGGTTAAAATAATGGGGGGGGGACACATTCACTCTCCAGAAAGTTCAGGCTGTAAAATGCATGCAAAATTTAATCTACTCTTAGATTCGTTTAAAATGTACCTAATTCTGCATTTACTCATTGTAATCACTTACTCTTCTCTTTGTTTCACTTGATAAATCAATATAATTTTTTTAAAAATATAATCATTACTTTTTTTCCCAGTGAAAAATCCTGTTTTATTGCATACAGTCTTACATCACTCTGTATTTCTAATAGGAGTGTTATGTTGCCATCTCAATTGTTTTTAAATGTGTCATATTGCAAACAAGTATAAACATATATATTCACCAGACTACGCCACCAAGTTTAACCTTATCATTCCAAACTTGGAGAACCTTGATAAATCATCAGGAGTACCTGCTAACTGCCCACTAAGGGTTAACGGTTTGTTCCAATTTTTTGTTTGTTTGTTTGCAGAGTGACACGACAAAGACTTTTATTTGTTTGGTAATTTTTTAAAATAAACTATCACACAAAACTGAAATGTCAATTAAAAAAAAAAAAAAAAAGAAGAGAGAGGTAAAAACTAAATCTCTTTCAGAACTGT
The DNA here is from genome assembly GCA_013397275.1 of Burhinus bistriatus. Classification (NCBI taxonomy): domain Eukaryota; kingdom Metazoa; phylum Chordata; class Aves; order Charadriiformes; family Burhinidae; genus Burhinus; species Burhinus bistriatus. Next base: position 74,591 of record VYXH01008747.1, on the reverse strand, counting down.
GTACTGCTGTTGTCCAAAACAACATAATTAAAGGTAACAAAACCCCCACATCTCTCAAATTAAAGCAAATCATTCATTAAACTGTTCTACAATAGTCACAAGAACTATGTAAAGACAATTAAAGGATAATAATTTCTACTTAACCCCAACCTTAACTGCAGTTTCAAAATTAGGTCAGTTAAAATGAAAATCACCATTTTTAAAGAGATTAAGAATCATCAAAATTTAATAGAAATATTCCTAAATGACTACACGAAAAAAAAGCAAATGTAACTAAATGTTAAAGCCCCCCATATTTTATACACAGCATCAGAATTATATAAGAAATGCCTATCAATGGATGCTGTGTTCGAGAAGTGGGATTCCAGTCTGACTCAGTGTTATTATCTGGCAAAAAAATATGCAATTCAAAGATAGCTTTTTTATTTTCTTCTTTTGTTTTCTCCTTTCAGTAGAGAAGCCTTTATAAGGACACATACATAATGGAAATATTTGGAGCTGAGAGAATCACTAGTAATTTGTCAATCAATAATTTCAGTTTTTAGCATTACTAGTGAGTTTGTGTTAAATAAGCATTTTTTTTTTTCTTTCAGCCAAGAGAATGCATACCACACCAATCAAAACTAATCACATCTGGGCTTTCATTGAAACAGTAGTTGCTAATTTTACAGGTCTGCCTACATTGTTCTAGAAAATAGGAAGCCGAAATCTGACATTTCCAGCAGTCCTTATCAAAACAACAGCCACTGAGAGCTCGATCCCGTTTTCACTGGAAGCAATGTCAAACTCCCCGTTGACTTCAGGGAGAGTAGGATCGGGCCCTGAGCTGCTCAGCCTCCTCCAGCTCTATGCACAGGAGGATGTGTTGAGGAGCTGGGGTGGGAGAAGTACAAAACCCAGCTATTCTTTTGTTAACTGCCCAAAGAGTTGAACTTTCCATTACTTTGTGAACACCAGCAAAGTGCCCTGCAAACAACAACGACGATAAAAGGACATATTTACCTTGAGGGAATAGCAAAGAGAAAGCCGTAGAATTGCAAAACAAAGTAGTCCAAATGAATTATCTATGCATGCAGTCCAAACGTAGGCCACAGTCTGTCAAGCAGTCGTCTCGGCACCAGCCACCCTGCCTTCCATCTTATGAGATTCACCCAGAAAACTGACAAACCTGCTCCACGACAACAAAACTCTCCTAATGCTTTTGAACGCCCACCATTTGTTCTCCATTCATCCAATCAACTTTCCACTGCACATCTTCTCCTGCGACTGAGGCTCAGAGGCAGGATCCCTTCTCATCTGTATGCTAATTATTTTGCCACATGGACAAAAGTAATAATGCTTTCAGACAGGAAACCAACGGGCCTGAAGTCGAAGGCAGAAATTAATAAGTTGCCACCACTGAACGCTGAGAAGATGGGCATGCGTGCAGCTCTGTGGCTGATGGATCAGCTGTAACCTCCATTTAAGAGCAGCAGCGAGGCGACGGGCTGGAGGAAGCCTCAGCAGCGTAGCATGCATCAACCCCAAGTTCCCTTAGAGACCACATCACTGCAGCAGAACAGCATCCGTAGCCGATTGCTGACTTACCCCGCCTCAGCCCGCATCCTTTAAGGGCTGGGGCCGCGCTCGGCGCCCTCCCCGGCACCCCGGGCCGGGCTCCCCGGCGGCGTGGGGCGCCGCGGCGGCGCTGTATTCCACCGAATAGAGGGGAAAGCAGAAACGCCGCAGCCGCCCAGACCGCTAAAAATACTCCCCTGCTGCTGCTACTAGCGTCAAATGGTGTCTCCGTTATAGAACA
>VYXH01008747.1:41543-62798 GCA_013397275.1 Burhinus bistriatus | reverse complement strand
TCTTACACTTAATTGAAAAAAATGTTTTGTTTTTTTTGTGGTTTTTTTTTTTTTTTTTTTTAGGACACAAGCAGATTTCCACGCAATGAAGCTATTAAGGTGCTACTGCTTGCTTGGCTGATGCTGTATTTATTAATATCAGTGAAAATCAACAGTGGCAATTACCCAGGGATACAAAGCCCTTAGAGTGCCACTAATCCTTACATTCCTTAATCTTCCCTATCTGTTCCTAGCACTGGCATTTAGCATGCCCAGAAACACCAGCCCAGGGCATTATGATAGCCACTAAGCCGGAGCGTTTACTGAGTGTATGTGCATTGGGTAACTACTTTTTCCATCTGAAGCTGAGTGACCTTCTGGTAATTAATGGCTGGCTCCTATGAAATGGCCAGTTGGGGAGGAGGCTGGACACCATGGGCTGGTTGGCTAACTAAGGTCTTTGCAAGCATTAACCAGAAAAGTTGGTGCTAACAAAGTGTTCAGCAGATACCGACCGTTCCATTAGCTCAGTCCCCACCTCCACATCCATAACAGTATCTGAAAAACAGTCCTTCCCAGTCCATAAAGGTCTTGCCAATTTACTGATAATCTCTGATATTTTCCCAGCTCCGTGACTTGTTAAAGCAGCAGGTTAGTATTGATCATACCATATTCAGTAAGGGGGTATAAAGATCACTTTGATGAAACTCAGAAGAACATCTTGCAAATACTGCTCCAGCACAGCACAGGGACACAGTGGAAAGTACACCTTAATAAGTGGGCTTCACCCAGACAACTCAGACAAAACGCAATACAGGCAAGGCTGAAGCAGACCTTGTCTCAGTCATAAGGTATACACAAAATACTGCTCACACTGTACCCAAACCAGTAATTTATGTGCAAGTGGGGCATAAATATTCTTCAGAATCTGTAAAGTGGTGGTGCATTACTTTGTTCTTGCAGCTATGAAGTTTTTATACTGAAACTGGAAGAAGGCTGACATCGCTCCAATCTTCAAAAAGGGCAAGAAGGAGGACCCAGGGAACTACAGGCCGGTTAGTCTCACCTCTGTCCCTGGGAAGGTAATGGAGCGACTTGCTCTGGATGTCATCTCCAAACATGCTGAGGAACAGGAAGTTGTTGGAAGTGGCCAACACAGACTGACCAAGGGTAAATCATGCCTGACCAATCTGATAGCCTTCTATGATGTTATAACTGGTTGGTTGAATGAGGGGAGAGCAGACATCATCTACCTTGACTTCAGCAAGGCTTTCGACACTGTCCCCCATAACATCCTCATCAGGAAGCTGAGGAAGTGCGGGCTAGATGAGGAGACAGCGACGTGGATTGAGAGCTGGCTGTGTGACAGAACTCAGAGGGCTGTGATTAATGGAGCAGTGTCAAGTTGGAGGCCTGTAACCAGTGGTGTCCCCCAGGGGTCAATACTCAGCCCGATCTTGTCCAACATATTCATCAATGACCTGGATGCAGGGACAGAGTGTATCCTCAGCAAGTTCGCTGATGATACCAAACTGGGAGGGGTGGCTGACGCTCCAGAGGGCTGCGCTCCCATCCAACGTGACCTGGGCAANAGACTCTTTTCAGTGGTTCCCAGTGTCAGGACGAGGGGCAACGGGCACAAGTTGGAACATAGGAAGTTCCATTCAAACAGAAGAAAAAACTTCTTTACGGTGAGGGTGACAGAGCACTGGAACAGGCTGCCCAGGGAGGTTGTGGAGTCCCCTTCTCTGGTGCTTTTCAAGACCTGGCTGGATGCAGTCCTGAGTAATGTGCTCTAGGTATTCCTGTGTCAGCAGGGGAGTTGGACTAGATGATCTCTAGAGGTCCCTTCCAACTCTGAAAATTCCGTGATTCCACGAAACTGCCTAGTGTCTGGTCCCCATGAACCAATGAGCAAACAAACATGTATATGAGTGCATCCGTATGTGCAGAAATGCCCTAGAATATTGAATAACTGGTTGCTGTTAGCCCCCAAGCATCTCTTTTCCTCAAACAGACTGTCCAAAATGTCAAAAGCCATTACAAATGGGGAAAGAAATCACAGGGATCAAACATCCAGTCCCAGTCAAAATGCTGGTGGTATGTTCCCATACATATGAGGGAACCATTTTACTGTCTAGAGTGATATGAACACTTAGCATTATTTTGGAGAGGAAGTACCTAAAATAGCAGGTATCTCAAGGATGACAGCTTCAGCATATTCACACTTCAGCTTTCATGTGAATATGTAAGCAGTACTTCTGATACTTAGCAAAGGACTGACTAAGTAGTATTTTCATCAGTGTTGCTGGCCTGAGATGCTCAAAACTACTGATTACGTCCTCAAAGTGTTTCTGTGTAGGCACGTAGAGTTACAAGCAAATTTTGCTCATGTTTTAAGCTGTCAGAAAGTGAACTGTGTCTGGTCTGGAAGTCAGTCAGACACAGTCAAGTTATTAAAAGGCCTGCCAGCTAGAAGAATTGGTTGAGCTAGGTGATGATGATGTTCACTCGGGATAGACATAGTTCTAGTCTCATTAGATATAGGAACTGCAAAATACTCATACATTTGAGTTAGCTGAAGAAAAAAACCCCAACTTATTATGGAAATAGGATAAAAACGGCAAGAAATAGTTCTGAGCAGAAACATGCCTTCTTTTTTTCCCATTGACTTCAGCAGGAAGGAGGAGCAGGCCCACAGAGATATTAACAAATTGGAGAATTCAGCAAAAAAACCCCAATAAAAACAATTAAGGAAATGGAGGGAACAGCACATGGGAAAAGAATAAAAACTAAACTCACAGAATGCAAATACAAACCGAAAGAGGAACAGCTACCTCAAGGATGATGGAAGGTCCAAAACTGCAAAAAGGGAAAGTTAAAGGTACCTAAAAGGGATACATCATACACATATATGAGAAGTCAGGGTAAGTTAAAATTGTCATAGTTGAATTCCTGGGGAGGATGACAAGGAAGCATTGAATATTGCAATAATGTTCTTAGGAGAACAGTGCAAGGAAGTAAAAGTCATTTACAACTGGACAAAACAAAGCACCAGAAATTATACTATAGGGAACAATCCTAAAATGGCAGGGGAGGGGTTTAAACAATGTAATAGGATTTTCAGCTTCTAATTTTCATGATTCCTAGTTATTATTAGTTGCTATCCCTATTTAAGTGATAGTCCCCACTGTAAACACTTTTGACTAAATAAGAACCCATAAAGGGAATTAGAAATCTCAAATGGAGAAAAAGACAAGATAAACAACATCCCTTATAGAATGTTTAGAATTTTTCCAGCTTAAAAGTGAAAATAAAAAAAAAGAAAATAAATATACATAAACTTAGCAGAAAGTAATTTTCATTATTTTACAAGATTAACAAGTTTAAGGCTTTCACAGTTCTTGAAAAGACTACAGTCCAAGGTATGTGTTAAATACAGGGGGGACCATTTCACGGGCATGTACAAAACAGATGTGCAGTCTTAATTTGAAAAATCTGTTATATGCTTGCCAGACCTGCATGCTTTTCTCTTCCCAGTGATGACTCGAGCATAGCAACATGCTTAAATTCTTTGCTGAAGCAGGACCTAAACTCTTATTTCTACTAATACCTCAGAAAAGGAGTAATTCTATACTGATGAAAAGTCCTGCTGCCTACTCATACACATATCTCTTAATTATTTGCATTACTGCAGCAGTTCAAAGCTTAATCAAAGACTTCATAGGCACATAGGCAAAAAATGTGATATGAAGTTCTAAACATCTTAAAGAAGATGATCAATTAAATAAAGGATAGCTAAAGAAATGTTTGTGACAGAATTCACACACTCAACATTGAGATTAGAACATATTTCATTGCTTCTACCATACTTCCCACAGTTGTTTATAACACATTTTTTCCATTACGTGACTTAGGAGAACAGAACTCCTGCAATAAGTGTATCTTCTAGGGGGTGTGAAGAAATTAAGGGAGAAATAGCAGACTAGAACAGGATGGGGCATAAAACAGGCATCATAGAAAAAAGATTGCAGAGGAATGTATAGAGCAGCAAAAAGCCAATGAATTGTTCGTAAGAACTGCAGTTAAAAGCAGGATTCACTTCAAGGTTAAGACATACATGTAGGTGGTTAAAGTCCCATCATAGTCAGCAGAGATCTAGTCAAGACAGTCAACATTGCTTGAAGGAAATTAAGGTGGTCAGATAGGATGTGTCTACTTCAGAGAGAGATGAATAGCTCCCCAGGCTCCATCACATGTGTTTCGCCAATCTCGTTTTGCTGTAAGAGGAACTAAGATGCCGAGTACGTGTTCAGGACACCTAAATTAGGAGAAAGATTCAGCTACGGAGCCAGAGAACTACTTGTAGATGTTTTAATCTCACCATGAATATTACTTTTTCAAGCTGATTCATTTTTCTAAACAGAGGCATCTACTGCTGTCTGACACATCCCAGGTTCCAGCTGCTGCTTCAGAGGACACAGGTTTCCCCGTAGGTCTTCCTGGAAACTTCTGCCAGCCCTGTGCAATTATTTATCAAAGATGCTATTTTGAGACTGAATTAGGGTGCAGCCCCTAATGACTCTTTGCTAGGTATTTTTGTACTTCTTAATACGGAACAAAAAAAACAAAAGTGGAAAATTTCTGCCATGTTTCGCATTTTTCTTTTGCTTTGGTTTTTTTTTTTTTTTCCACCTATCTGAAATATCAATGGTTTTCTGCTTTCAGCAGAAAAATAACCGTATCACCAGGATCATTTTCATTAAAAAACCTGCTTAGTTCATACACTACCTTTCTTTTAAAACATTTACTATTTAGTTACTAAGCTTAGATAAGTTTCAAAACTATTTAATATTGCAAAAAATATTCAAAGGAAAAATTTCAGGAAACTTTAGTCAAGACACAATATAACTCCATCACATTTACAAGCAGACGAACTATTTGATGCAGGACAGTCAACACTTTAACACACAATTAGGTAAACATAAAACAGGACAGATATTGATAATTCCTGGGCATGTTCTCCAAGGCCCAACAGCTTGTGCCGTATAGATGTCCTAAGCCAAAGTCTGCACTGACACCATTGTGCTCAATACCTCAGTTGATATTCTCCTGTAAGTCTGATCAATTTCTGTTTGAACCAATGCATTCTTTTCCTATCACATACTTTTAATGCCAAAGAATTGTGCATATGATTGTGTAGTGAAATACATTCACTATGTATTTCACAATGTCTTTTTGCTTCTTTTGTATCTGATGTCTGATAATTTCTTTGGGAATCTTCCCCTTCGTTTATTGCATGGCCAATCATTCCAAAGCCCATTCTGCACACCCTTCAATATGGCTGCAGTTGCATGTTGGGAGGATAAGGAGGGAAGGCAGAGGGTTTCTTAAATATATTTGGCTCATGCCATCTGGACCAGGTCCTTCCAGTCCTAACTAGTTTTTGAAGCCCGCTATGGTTTCACTTGGAACCAGTAACCTCCAGAGATTCCTTCCAACCTAAATTGTTTGGTGATTCTAATCACACATTTAAAATTAAAGTACAAGGGCATTTTCAAAGTTAGGGTTCAATTTCCAGTTCAAAAGTCGTCATGTTAATCTTCAGAAAGATATACAACCATTTCTAACTATAATGCACTTGCTAGATTACAGGTTAGTAGTAATAATGTATGTGATATGAAAAAAAAAAAAAGCAGCACGTCTGTGCAATCCCAAACTAAGTATATATAGTCAGAAAAAAAAAGGCATGGGTCTGCTGTAACATGATCAAGTTTTTATATATGTACATACTATATAGCCTATATCTGAACTCCTGCTTGTACTCAGAATACCCCAAATGATAACTTGTTAACAAAAACTGAATTAGTACAAGAATATATTGCTAACAGAATTTATAAACGATGACATTATTAAATGCAGTGAAAAGTAATTTTTGTAGTCAAGACTCATAGGCAACACAGATATGTAAAGCAAAGCATATTGTCTGAAATGAATCAGGAACAAAATCTGTGAACTTTAAAGGAATAAAAGATCTTCAGCATTGGAAGTGAAAGAGAAGGTTAAAGTAAGTAAGAAAACAAAAGTGAAACATATAGATAACATTTTTTAAGAAATAATGAACATTGTTCTCTCGGGCAAGGATGAAGATTCTAACACAAGCATGCAATCCAAATGTAAAAGCTTTTAGGTAAAGTGAGAAGTATTTTCAAACTGCTTCTATGGTTGAAATGGCAGCATTTGAAAAACAGAAGAAAACTACAGCGGGTATCACATCTGTGTAAGACATTATTAATTCTACTGGTTGAACTCCCTCTTTTAACCCATCCTCATTGTGATAGGGTCATTTATTCTTCACTGACTACCCTGCAAAAACAATGACCAGAAGAGGGAAGAAAATAGATGTTTTCTCCAAACATTGAAAATAAATTGGTTTTAGCCAGATCTATGCAACACACAAACACAATTTAAGCCCAAACATGAGTAGTGATAGTGTCAAGGAACTCTGTGTTTACCTCTAGAATTAAATAGAAGCAGAATGTAATGGAGGAAAGGTCCAACTCCCTAAATATTCATATACTAGTTCTTGAATTCATTTAATATTTTCTATTGGCAATATAATATTATGGGAGAAAGACACTGAAGTCTGATGCTAGTTTTCCTTGTGAACAGAAAGTCCCAATTCCTGGAGGAATAGTTGCTTTTCTCTCATCTAAACACAATTTACTATTATTTTTCAAACTGTCACAGAAAAGGCCTAAGAAATTATATTAAGACACCTATAGGTGACCTTTAGGTAATACATTCAAAGACCAACTGCTAAAAAAACCAGTATGATTCTAACAAAATAAATGGTAAATTTGCAGTGGCAGAGGATCAGACTGCTTTCTGTTCCTTGGATGTTACCCTTGTATTTTCTGAAAAGTATGAATGATAATTGAACAAAGACTGACAGCACCATAAGAACTGGTGCTCTGATTGTATTTCAGTGCATATCAGATCAAAAATTTTAGCAGATAAAAAATAGCCTTACTTATAACAAAATTGAAGTTAACTGTGTAGATAACCATTATACAGGTAGAGCCTAAGAATTCTGGTAGTCAGAGCTGGGTATCTAATGACCTGGGATTTTGAAGTGCATAAATAATTCACACACGTAACTCTTAAGAAAAGACTAAAACCGTACTGTCAAAAAGAGGGGACTCTGTCATGAATATCATTGAGACTACACCTGTTGCAGAAATCCTGAGATCATGGAAAAAGCTGGATTTTTAAATGCATCGCACACAAAAAACCCCCTAAAGTTGTCTTGTGATGTACATATGTGGCATCACCTTCACAAAGTTCAAAGCCCTGATTTGATCCATCACAATTTTCAATGCAAAATATTAGCAAAAAATTCTACCTACCAATGCAAGAATAATCAGACCACTTAAAATTAGACTGATTCTTTAAAACAGTATCAAGTAGATTGTTTAGGCAGAAGTGATTTGGGAACACAAACTATATTTTTATTTAGAAAAATTAAAATTAGCCAGAGACTTGTGAAAAAAAAAGGAATTTTCTCCAATGTAACGAAGAGGACTTAAAGATTTAAGAAATATACTACTTTTAATTATGGTTAATTATGGTTTAATTGGTTAAGAAAAACATTCTAACTTATAAAATTAAATTAATTGAACTTAAAATTGGTGCAGATTTTAGTTAGAGGAGGCCCATTATTAAAGAGCGGATAGATTAAGAGAAAAAGCATTTGATCAAAACTGATCATGCTACCATAGGCAAATGAGTTACCAGCCATCAGCAGTATTACAGTAATTTGCCATGTGCTCTCTTCCAACTGTATCTAATTAGCATTTTATTTCAATATTCACAGTAAGTTATTATGACATAGCTTAAGTGAAGTGAATACACTTTACACTGCAACAGCAAACTAAAAATACACACACAGTAGACTACAGCTCAGCTGAGGTCCTGAAGCTCATTACTTTGTGGTAACCTAACCATTTTTAACATGTTTCATGTTAACATGAGCCTACTATGTTTTTGTTCCTCGGCATGTCCTCTTTTTTTCTTCTCTTGCTCCTCCCTCCTTAGACAGAATTTCAGGATTGGGAAGAAGAAAGAGGAGAGAAATCACAGACTGGCCATGTGACCAGGATTTCCAGACACCCAGGACAAGTGGGATCTGGACATGCCTTGTGGAGTTGATCTGTGCAATTGCTAACCATCTGCGTAGTGTGTGCATGCTAGATCAGATGTGCGCATATGTAGCAAGTTCAGTGTATGGCACACAGCCCATATTTCCCTCTGAGATTCCCTGGATGTGTGCCTAGCTAAAAAGTAAAGTTACTGAACAAAATTGGTCCTGTTTTACCTCAAACCAGGACACCTTTATTCTGTATACCTCGAACAACTCCTTCCATTCTCCTTTCTAGCAGCATACAGAAAGTTAAGAAAGTTGTTCTATAAAGTAAAAAGCACAGTAAGAGAACAGCAGCAGTCTAACATTTTTTAAACTTCATCAAGAACAGTGTCAACAATATTAGCTGCAAATTATTTATTGCAAACAGCAGCAACCTACTATACACATACAACAGTACAACCAGCTGAGAACAAACACCATACACTTCATCACAATGAGCATTTACATAACACAGTGCAGGCACTCAGTATTATGTCACTAATGTGACTCTTTCTGTAGTCCCTTGAGTGCCTCTGGCTTTGCAGAGTACATCCAACTAAATAGCACTTGTATGGCCCTAGGACATATGCCGTCTGGCCTCCTGCAGCCACTGCTCAATTGAATATAATGGAGTCATGCTAAATGACACAGCCCTCAGCATGGTAGGTGGAGGGGGCAGGCACAAGCACAAAGAATTAATCAAGCAAGCCAGCTCTGAATTGTACAAATTCTGCCAAGCAAATATCTATAATATATTCTGCCACTGAGACCGTCAAAATGGGCTAAATCCTCAGCTCAAGTGAAAATACTACAGATATTCTAAATTACACCACTTATGGCAATATTCACTAACAGAAGATCTTGCCTTATGTTACAGATGTTTTAAAAATTTGATGCCACAAAGAGGCTTAGAAGCCACACTTTCTGCTTTGCACTCTTTCCTCCATTCACTGAACTTCATTCTTCTGTACATTAGTAAGTCTCTGCTTTTCTGCCCAGGAGTAAAAGCTGGTCCTGTCCTGTCCTGTTCTTTCCTGGACTGTCAGTGCAGTGCTAACTTTGTCAACAGCTCTGGGAAAAAGATTTTTTACTTAACTTGTACCCTAAGGCTGTGCAAATGATCTGTAGCGAGTGGTTGTAATTTCTTCTTCTTCTTATGCTTCTGAAATATTTTCACTATTCGCAATTTTCATCAATTTCTTAATTTATGTATTTTCTGTAATTAACTCAAGTATCCAGCATAGCTATATAATTATATATTAAATAAAACCCACATTCATTTGATCAGGAATTTGCTGTACCAGAAGAATACTTAAGCGTTTTCTGCAAAGCTGAAGCAATTCAAGTTATTTCACACTGCACTGTTCCTCACTTCAAAGAAATTAAGATAAAAATAATAAATAAAAGTTTACACCATTTTTTCAGGTGGTGCAATGGAACCACAAAGGTTTAGTTTCAGTAACTGGATAAACAGCTGAAAATAAAATTACAAAATTTTAAGATGGCAAATTTTCAAATGAAAGACAAGCAAAATTTTCTCAAATCCAGGTTTGAACTAGGTATAAATTGAAAGTGAAACAGATCAGGTTATAACCCTGTCCCTGGAACTAACTTTTTATGCCTATGAATAAGGAGTTTATTTCCAAGCTCTGCTTTATTATTGACTATCTGTGAAATGGTATATAAAAATTCTTTACTAGTATCAGTCACACAGTTTAATTAATAAGTATTAATAGTGGCAGAGGTTCTAATAAAACTGGCTTCTTTTTGTTGTCACAGCTGTTCTCAATCTACCACTGTATTGGCATTGCAAAAAGAAAACCATGGTATATACCTTTCTTGAATTTTCACAGTACGCAGAAATGAATTAACATCCAAACTGGATTTCTGAACTCCCTACATTTTTAAAAATCCTTAAGGAGAAAAGTAATCCATTATTGTTAGCTCAAAATATATAGGGCATGTTTTGTCTGAAGCTGGTAAGATCTAGACTGCCACCAGGTCAGAAGTTTGTATCAAGGTGAAGATGCAGATGAACAAAAGCAGAAGCAGCTTAACAGTTACAAATGCCATTCTGAGTTTACTGTGGAAGTATAGCAAAACAGGATGTGTTTGTACAACATGAATAAGGTCAAGCAAACATACTATTATATGAATATCTTGTGTAATGTCCTTATGGTTAAACCCTCTTTCTTTCACTACAGAAATATGTTAGTGCACCTGTCTTGCACAAAACAGGCTCAGGAGGCATATTGCCTCTGAGACAGGTGCACAGCATGTGGCTCTCAGCTGGGTTAAAAGAAAAGCATGCATATGTATGTTGCTGAGCATAGGGAGAAAGGAAAATGGATGAAAGTTGATCTGATACAAAAGAGAAGCATGAAATTAAAGGACATACAACACATGGAAAGGGGACAGATGCATGAGTATACTAAAAAGAAAAAGTTCTGTGCATGAAAATGGAGACTAAGCAAAAATTAATACTCCCCTACTCACATATATTAGGAAGATGATTTTCTTAGAAAGGAATTACAGTTGTCAATAGTTTATAGGGCATCGTTTTTCTTAAACAAAACTGGAATATTTCAAAATACGGGCTCTTTAGCGAATGAACTGAAAAACAGATAAAAGAGCTGAACTCAGAGGGAACCCAAACAGAAGATGCACTAACAAGTTAGAACCAAAACCCTCTGATGTTTCTTATCACTTCATCTTTAGCAAAGTCCATCTGTATAGGAGCTCTCATTTCTGTACTGAAGAAGGGTTACACAATGATTAGAAGCGATCACATAAACAGAAATCCCACAATGAATCAGGATGACGATTCAGCATTTTCTCAGCTCACTTGAAGGAGTGAATGAATTTTCAAAAGCACTGGAGAGATTATAGTACTTCTACATTGTATTCAACTGCTTTTTGTTTTCTAGATATACTGCCTTTATTTATCCATCTCTCATAGGCAGGACACAGTATTTTTTTCTTATACATAGCAGTATATCTTTCAGTGCTTAGAGCTCTCTGAAGGAAAACCAAAAACCTGCGGTTTAATGTGAAGCTAAAATTGACAAAGTCCTATTGTGTCCCATCTTCATATAACCTGATTAGAATCTATGGAGAAATTGGTAATTTTTCATTTCACTGTCCTGTCCAAAGTCTGTGTTGTACATGAGTCCATAAAAACATAAAAATAAAAAAGCAATAAAATACTTGCTAAAGCTAACATAGGAATTTACAGAGTCAACTGAGCTTCTTTATCTATTTTTAGAATGTACATATTCTGAAAATAACGACTGATATAGCTTCATATTAAAGAATTATTCTTTACCTCCAGTTTTTCACAACTCAGTGGCAATTTCATATGTTTCAAGCCAAATACAATTAAAATCAACAATGTACAGTTAGAAAATGCAACTACAATAAACTTCGAACCAAACCCCTACCAGTGTGCACTTTAAAGATATTTCAAGAAGGCAGGGTGGCAGGAAGGCTATTCTATCTAAACACTTCAGTATTTTTTTCATGGGTTAAACAGAGCCTGTATCTTGTCTCTAGGTGACCATGCAGGTAGGAACACTGGAGTCAAGCTTATGGATATTGGATACACACAGCTATTAATTTCAGCAGTGGTCTACCTACAGAATAAAAGATATGCATTCTCCATTCGCTTCTGTAAAGCCATATTCTAAGCCAATCCCACTGCACACTGAAAACACGTAAATTGATGAGGAACTACTTAGCAGATGCAAGTCACTTCATATTCGAGTATAGGGTCAATCCAGATATGAAAATATTCCACTGTACTCCTTTTCTACATTCAGTTTTGTGGTTTGTTTGCAAGTAATGGCCTTGTACATAATAAAAGAATAGACAATAGCAAGGTAATAGGAGCTTTTGTTAGGAAAAGTTACAAAAGTTTATTACATTTGGGGAATTTGTATAAATTGTTTTCGAGTTTTTACAATCCCTACTAAGTAAATTCATTAGCTTCAGGGAAAAAAAAAAAGATCCTAGAGCCAAGTGAAATACACCTTATCCAATACAGAATGACCCACAAGGAAAATAGAAGTAAACAGTCTGGGAATCTGTCTGTTTCTAAAGCATGGTCTACATGGCATACCCTAAACTGACAAAACACAGATGAGGAAAGAGGTTTCTACCAGGAAGACTGTACCCTCAACCACATAATAATCATGTAAACCAGTATTTAAAGTATCCATTGTAATGTCTGAGATATGAAACTGATTTGTAACTCCATGCATCTGAACTCTGACATAGAACAAAATTATCAATAGGATTTAATCTCTATGTTTACAGAGGGCAAAGTATTACTGGGTGTGAAGTCAGCCACAGGGAAACAAGAAGCACATGAAGCAGGATGTGATGCAACTGTTCTTCTCCTCGGAGACCTATTACAGAACTAAGTGCTCAAATTAATTGGCCAGGTAGTATGTAGAAAAATAAAATAGACAGGCATAAAGAATCCAAACTGAAAATACATCTATTGTTAGCATTGCTGTTACATAGAAGCTACTCTGAGATCAATGTTCAATTTTCTTGGGTTCTACTAAGCAGCTATTCATAAACAGTCAACTCCTCTTTGGTTATACAAGTAATAGCTTGTACAGTCAGTTCTGACAACCAACAAATTTATGCTAGATAGTCCTCTATGAAAAAAAAAAAAGGCAATAAATCTTAAAAGAACCGGCAAGACTGAAGATGAAGAAAAAAAAACATTAACCATCTACTTCCCTTCTTCTTTCAAACCCATTTCTGACCTTACCCTCTTTTCCTCTGCCCTCCCCATACACTTAAGTCCTGATGGCTCTTCCCTCTTTCCTCCAGTGCTTCAGATTACACAGTATTCGCTTCTCAATAGAAACTCCTATTCTCATTTTCTCCTCCATTTTCTAGGTGCTGGTACTTTTCTGTTTTCTTTTTCCCTTTCCTATGAATGTCTAGGTCTTTCTTTAAGCTCACCAAGATCTACTACACACAAAACCTTCAACTATCAAGGACTTTGCTGCTCTCCTGAAGGAAAGCTGTATCAGCGTTCCACTCATGAATCAGCTAACTGTGATGAATTGACTATACACAGAGTCCCATTACCCTTTTAAAATACTATTCCCATTTCTTTTTTAAGAAAACCAGAAAATGACTATAAAAGTCCAATTTTTTTCATTCGCATAGTTTATAATAAAAATTATAATGACAGCAACGAAGTAGGGTGATTCTGCAGGGGGTGGGGAGGAAAGTGGGAAATGCAGTATAAAATAAGAAGTTCTTTTTTCCTGCAGTTTGAGGCAGAACTTTTTTGTCTCTTTCTTTGCAACCATTTTTCTAGGTGAGGTCCAGAAATCTATTCGTATACTCAAAGAGAAAACTTTTGACTCATCTTTTCCTGTTATTTCCATTCTTCCTTCTTTAAGATGACTAAATGTTCATTTGGGGACAGAAGTGGAAGTGAAGGACAAGTGCGAAGCCTATGTCAAAGACAGGAAATCTCATTCCAGGTAAATATAGACAGTATAGGGTACAATCTGAATGATGAAACAAAAAAATAATGAACAATAGCAGAGGAGGCACTGTCTTTGGAGAATTGAGAAAAAGTACACAAAACATGAAGATAATTCTTATCCCAGATCTATTTCCTACCATATAAAAATCTGAAATACCCCATTTTGAAATAATTACACCACAATCCAATTTCCAATTTGGTCAGAGTAAATGATGTTCATGAACAAATGAAGGCAGTTTTATGGTTGGAACTGTAACTAACACATGCAATATCAATGGCCGAAACACCCTGTCACACAGGCCTGTTGATACTTCCTTACTTCCCACCTAAGTCTCTCACATTTTAACTCTACTGTTTCTGTCGCTACCTCTCCCTCTCACAATGGCTTCTGGTGTTTCTAAGACCTACATCCTTCCACACTGTATCAGTTACTAGCTTCCACAGATAAAGGCAAAAATTACATCTTGACATCATTTAGGTAGGTGATATAGCCTAGTTTCAGAAGTAAAATTGAGGGTAGAGTGGAAAAGATTTTTTTAAACTTATTTAATTTTATTTCTTATTTACACGGGTAAATACCCCAGTTAACTAGCACACAAATCTGCAGTAATGAGTTGGTTGCTGAAACATGAAGTTGGAAGGACTTTAATGTGGGCTATCAAGTAGGATATGCAATATAGTATTTATCTAAGCACATCTACAGACAAAGGAAATGACAAAGTAGGGCTGTGAAAGAAGGTATTTGCTTTCATTTGGCTGCTAGCAGTATCCTGAATAGAGTATGTGTTCCTTTCAAAGAAAGCAACTGGAGAGCTGAGAAAAATGCAGCTGTTTACTTTGTCCTGGAACATAGAACTCTCTGGAGTGAATGAAGGATACCTCCTTCCCCAACAAAACCCAAGAATACTCTGTACAAATAAGCTTCTGACATAGCTGGGGCAAAGACCAGTATGTCCACAACAGAGAGGAATAAGAGAGCAGGGGCAAGATGCACAAAAACAATCAGGCTTCAGAGATGATGAAAACAAAGGTATTTTCCCAGGGATCAGACAGGATCATCTATAATTTTCTGCAACCCAGGGAGCCTCTGAAAGTTGCTGAGATAAGACCAAGACTGAAAGTAAGACCTGTGAAGACACAGTTGGTGAGAGGAATATGTGCTGTGTTCTGTTTCAGTCAGCTGATGCAATTCTCTCTGCTTTACTTACCTTTTTCTAAAAATAGGTTTTAATCAGAATAACAAGTAGGTTTTAAAGACCTTCTTGTGTATACCCAGTTTAAGGATGGGTACAGGAAGAACAATACCAGAGTACTGACCAACTCAAGAGTCCCATCAGAATGAGAATACATGCTGGATGTTCAGCATTTATATTGCTCAGGAGGTTATTAGCCCTGAGCTATCAGTAATGGCATGGTATTTCATGATAAGATGTGAAAATCGTGCAGTTTATCCTACTATCTCACATTTTGACAAAATGGAAATAATAATGTTATTAAAAACCTTAAAAAAAATCTATTTTGTACCTTTTTGCCTTCACAGCCAACTTTCCCAATTTAGCATGCTCCCAAAGCAACAGTCAGACAAAACTTTGATATGAGGCTGTCACAAGGTTACACAACTTCTGAATCAACATGGTTAGAAATTAGACATTTGGATTGTTAGCTTCCACATGCAAAATGCTATGTAAAAACATGCATAAGAACTAATTAAGTTTGATATTTTAAAACTATAAAATATGGATCTAACCACATAGCAGGAGTGCCCACCTTACATGGATGTATCATTAGAAAATGGTGCATGTCAGTGTTGCATAATAGACAGGCTTCGTGCTTCAGTATTTCTATTCTGCTCTATGCTTCATAATACTATCTAATAGGTTAAAATTCAGAGTCAATCCCCAAAATAGTTTTACCAGAAAGCATGCACTGCTCTTTGGATGGCTGCAGCTATTTCATCATCCCTAAGGAGGACAGAAAATACATGTGTACTTTCAAAAAGGAGAGGACATAGTCAGTAAAGCAGGATGATTGACTGGTCTTGCTGTATGTTTACATTTAAAATATTCATCTTCAGGTCATAACTTTCAATTTTTAAAGCCAGTTTTCACTTTAAAAAAACCTAACAAAACAAAACCACAAAACACCAAATCATTCTACAGGACCTGGGGGGTTCTGGTGGACACCAAGTTGAACATGAGCCAGCAATATGCCCTTGTGGCAAAGAAGGCTAATGTTATCCTGGGCTGCATCGGGATAAGTGCTGACAGCAGGTGGAGGGACGTAATCCTTCCTGTCTCCCCAGCTCTGGTGAGGCCATCCCTGGAGTGCTGGGTCCAGTTCTGGGCTCCTCTGTGTAATGGAGACATGGACATACTGAAGAGAGTCCAGTGAAGGGCCACAATGATGAAGGGATGGGAGCATCTCTCCTGTGAGAACAGGCTGAGAGAGTTGGGGCTGGAGAGTTTATCGTGGAGAAGAGAAGGATCAGGGGATCTCATCAATATACATAAATACCTGAAGGGGAGGGTGCAAAGAAGACAGAGCCAGGCTCTTTTCAGTGGTGCTCAGTGACAAGACCAGAGGCAATGGGCACAAACTGAAACACAGGAGGTGCCATTTGAACATCAGGAAACACTTTTTTACTGTGAGAGTGACCAAGCACTGGTACTGGTACAGGCTGCCCAGAGTTGTGGAGTCTCCATCCCTGGAGATATTCAAAAGCCATCTGGACATGGTCCTAGGCAACTGGGCCTAGGTGACCCTGCTTGAGCAGGGCAGTTGGACCAGACGACCTGCAGAGGTCCCTTCCAACATCAACCATTCTGTGATTCTGTGAGACATGGAGGATTCCTTCTCTATATAGTGTTATCACCTGCTGAACTGTACTTAACACTTCTAATTGCAATTTGGAACTTATTGCTTGGAATCACCCTTTCTGGGGGCAAAATTTTTAAGAGTAGCTTCAGCACTGAGTAGAGAGATGTTTACCATTTTAGGCCATGCCTACTACAAAGTAATTTCTCTACAGGAGAACTTTCCTTTATAGCCACCTGAATTTTCTCACAGAATGTCTCTGCTGTGCTCCTTTTCCCTGGTAGGAGTTTGTTCAAACGTTGTCAAAGGTAAGATTGCAGAGTTCAGATATTAGGAGACCTTTGCTGACTGCAGAATGTCATTGCAGATCTACGTGTACATAAAATCTGAATTAAAAGATACATTGCCTTTGTTTTATATATATGTGCAAAGGAGGAGCAGGTCAGGGATTTAAAACTATTTCAAAGAACGAGAGGCACATAAAAGAAAGGTAAGTGACATATAGAGCAGGTGAATATGATGTAGCAGATTAATTACGGATCTGCAAAGAAAAGAAATGCAGTTCTCTATTGGTTCAGTCTCAAACTACAAAATGATTTCTTCATTTGTGGAACAGCAATATGCAGAAAAGGTCAAATTGCAAGATCCTATTTTCAAAACAATAAGATACTTGAATATGGGTACCACATGCAGGAAGAGTGGTATCTTCACTGACATCACACGCTGTAAGGGACTGAGTAAGTCTAGCAGCTCTTTTCCTTCCGGTTGGTCTATGACTGCGCCATGCATGCACACACTTGCTGAGATGCTATATAACAAATCAGCTACTTCGTAGGGGTTTTCATTTAAAAAGGAAGCAGGCATGAAAGCTTGTAAGCCTTACTGATATCACTAATGATTGTATGCGCTTTGATAGCAGTCAAACACAGACACTTTACACACTGGAAAGGAGTGTGCAAAAAAGATTACCCCTTTTCCTTCATCGAATACCATGTTTAAAAACTTCTTTTTTTTGATGACAAGTATCACTGTAGAGCATAGTGTCAGTGCCAAACCTAAGCCTAAGGTACCTTGGAAAGCTTTTTCTCTCACTTGGAAAAAAATATTTTGGAAACCCTGTCTGCATTCCTTGAGCCTTTGACCAACCTGAACCTCTCTAGCAGAACACACTTATTTTCCCTAGAGTCTTCCCTTACAAGAGAGTAAGCCATCTTGGAATATATGACGATGTAATAAATGTCTATTAAGCCCTTTAAATATGTTGAATTTGAATAACAAACTAACACATGTTTTGTTACACCTGTATGTTTCACAAATAAAGCTCTATTTTCCACAAATAAATTTATGCCTACTCAAAAGTGTCATGTATTTGCAAAATACATTTTACAAATGCAGGCAAAATTCACATTTTCTACAAGAATGCGAACTCCACATACTTAATCAAATTTGGGTGTCTTAATAGGAGTTTAAAATTGTGCAATTTTTTAGTGGGATTCAGCTTTCTTCTGATTTGCTGTGAAAAAACACATACTGCAGTCATGCAACAACATGAAGCACCATTGCAGCAGATTAGATGGCAGGAAAGGGGCAGCAATGAAGTCCCAAGACAGATCCTTTAACATGGAGCCTTCCTCATATTCTAAACAATGTCCTTCAGGTTCACTCAGGCAGCCTGCTTCAGCTGTATGTGATGTTATGTTCTTGAGTGGACAGCACTTGGCAGTCTTCCTTTACACTTACTCATATGGACTAAAATCAGAGGCATTTACTTTTTTAAATAAAATGCATTGCACATTAAGTCCATATTTGAGATCAGTGGGGCTTTCTTAGTTATATTCTCATTTTTGAAAGGAAATTTAATGTCTTTCTGCGGAAATAGTTTTAGCTGTATTTTAAGTTCTGTACGGAATCTTATTTCACAACATAAACTTGTGGGTTTTGTTCTTTTTTTTTCTCCCAGCCTTTTAAGAAATTATTCCAAATCAAGGAGTGAAATTGGGGAAAAAAAAAAGTATTTTACCTTTAGGAGATAACATCTCTGCATGTGAGTTCCACTGTAGTAAAAGCCAAGAAGCATTTTAAATGTAGACTTCATTTCTACTGGTATAGTTAGCCTGTGTAGTTATGTTAACTAGAACACTGATGTGTTTTGCCAGCCTTAATCACATTGAAAATCTCACAATACCTGATATTTTACTTTAAAAGCTAGATCCTGCAGACAATGAAAAGTCTCATGTATTTAAATTTAAAGAAATCAATTTTCCATTGAAATACTTTGAAAAGAATTCTTTTTTATGGACCGGTTGAGCATCAGGATCTCTTAACACCAGTTCTATGTGCAGTTCACTGCATCCAAAGGGGCACTTCAAAGCCTTCCCAAAACTCCCACTAAAACTACACTCCATCCTTCGCCTACTCCCCCGCCCCCCCAACTCATAACTGTTAAGGAAAACAACAGCAATGCCATTTCATCTTACTAGAAGGTTAAGTTTTTAGGAACTGGGAGAGAGGAACTGAAAGAAAGTTAAGTATAAAAAAATGCTTAAATCACTGTGGGAATTTTTTATTTTCTTTAAAACTCTTATGGTTTCTGACTACTTAAGGAATAATAGCTGTGAGGGTAATTATCACTGCTTCTAGGATACTCACATCTGTGTGCTGAAGAAATAAAGAAGTGGGTTTTTTCCAGGTATTTAAAAGAATCCCCTCACAAAATTACCATTTTCAGCCAGAATGAAAAATATTACCCATGTAAAGAGCCATGCTTCTTTTCGGGTTTCATTATCCATAGAAATGAAAAACTCTAATAGATGTAGTCATTTCCCATCTAAATACAAGCTCTGTTGAAAGTCAGCAACAGAAAAAAGAACATGTTCATGTATGTACCTCTGAGCAATGTTTTACCAAGATTCTGCAGAAAATAGTACATTCACCAGGACCCCATATGTTGCTTTACCTACACGCACAACAGAAACCTGTCAGCCTGTGGGAGCAGGCCAGGGAGCTGCCAACATTTTTTCCTAGCTGACACCAGTGAACAGCCAACTCTGTTCAAATTGACCTGCACATGGGCAGGGTTCCCCAGATATTTGTACAGAGCTCCAACACATGTCTACCAAGCAGCTTGCAGAACGTCAGATTTCAGCAGCCAAAGACATCAGTTGTCCTGAGAAAAAGATGAGGAAAACAAAGAGTCCCAGAGCAGCCCACCAGGAACTGAATTAAAGGGGGCAACAAGCAAGTATCATTCCTTTCAAGGGCTAACTGCGCTGAAGGAGCTGATGGATTACTTTATGCCCTCAAATCAGTTTCCTTACAGAACAAATAATGAGGTTTTGAAGTCCTATTCAAACCCAGTGAAAAGGCAAAACTTAGGGAACAAAATATCTAAATCAGTTTGAAAAGCCATACAGAATGTCTCCTTAGGTTGTGTGCTACCAACTGCTTCACATGAAAAAAATATGAATGGAAGGAACTGGCAGATGCTTTAGAATGACAGGTGAGCACTTCCCAATTACCTTACTTGACTGATAACCTGAACGCACAGTCGTCTTCTGCTAATAGGTGCCTGACTGCTCTTTCCCATCAGGTTTCTTGCGTGATTTTAGCCACTTAGACAGACCAGGAAAAAAATTAATTTATTCCTTTCCAGACAGTGGCATCTAAACACAGTCCTCCCCCATCTCAGTGCACTCCCATTTACTAAAGGAGAAAAAAATTAAGGAGGCTGACAGAAATCTCTCAAGAGCATCTTTGGGACCCTACAGTCAACTGGAGTATTTACTATTAACTACAGAGCTTCTAGGTAGAGGCTGTTTTCACTACATCTTTCAGTGTGAAAGCCTGAAAATGCTGTTTCAGTCTGAGGTACCACTTTTGCCTCCTCACAATTCCTGTCAGTTTAAGGATACACCCTCATGGCCCCCCAGAGGCTGTTTAATCTTCCGGCTGAACTTCTCCTCTTGGACTGCCTTAATTTTACCTGATTGTTTTACAGACTTTTTAACCTCAAGGACTCTAAAAGTCCTCCCGTACCTTTACTTCTTTTCTTCCCCCAAAAGTCCTCATATGTTTGAAAATACCTTGAAATAGCTCCCTGACGCAGCACTTGGGCTCCTTTCCCCCTCTCCTCGGCGCTCCAGAGCCCGGCTGTGGTGCCGGTGGCCTGCGCCCTCCCTTAAAGGAGCGGCCAGCCCTGAGAAGATAACTTCCCAGCTGGGCTTTTCACCACTGCAGCAGGAAAATGGCGATACCGGATTTACTTACAGGTCCGTATACACCGTATACTGCACACATACCGTGTCTGCACCCACGCGTGGCAGGGTAGGGCCCGCAGGGCTTGTCCCCACCTCACAGACCGGCACTGTGCTCCGCTGACAGGCAGCAACTAACGGCGGCTGGACAGGGCACCTGTTACACGAGTCCTTAGAACGGGCACCAGTGTCAGGGGAAGGTGAAACATGCAGCTGGGGTTTGTACAGAAAGGGCCTGGGACTGTCCTCCACAGGCTCGCCCGCAAACAGCCACCTCCAGTGTGGTGAGGGTGAAGGTGCCTGGCCCTGTAAGAGGCTCAGAATGTTCTGGAAGGCAGCGGCTGTCCCCAGGGCTCCCAGTACTTCCCACTAAGACTAAGGGGTTTTGACACTGTCTCCCATAACATCCTCATTAGGAAGCTGAGGAAGTGCGGGCTAGATGAGGAGACAGTGAGGTGAATTGAGAGCTGGCTGTGTGACAGAACTCAGAGGGCTGTGATTAATGGAGC
>VYXH01008747.1:14671-41455 GCA_013397275.1 Burhinus bistriatus | reverse complement strand
AACTTCTGGAGAGAGTCCAGCGTAGGGCAACACAGATGACTGGGGGATTGGAGCACCTCCCTTATGAGGAAAGGCTGAGAGAAAAAACTTCTTTACAGTGAGGGTGACAGCACTGGAACAGGCTGCCCAGGGAGGTTGTGGAGTCCCCCTCTCTGGAGATTTTCAAGACCCGCCTGGATGCAGTCCTGAGTAATGTGCTCTAGGCATTCCTGCGTCAGCAGGGGAGTTGGACTAGATGATCTCTAGAGGTCCCTTCCAACTCTGAAAATTCCGTGATTCCGTGATTCCATAAACTTACCTTGAACTGGGCTTCACCTCAAGCAGCTGTAAACCAGAAAGTGCGGCTGCAGCTGTGAGAAGCAGCTTTCTAATTCTCAGCTCCAGCTCCTTGTGCCTCTCTGAGGTGGTGGGTGGGGCTGGTGGTGAGGCCCAGGGAGGCCAGCAGCATGGTGAGAGCCTGCAGGGGGGCACATATCAGGGACCAGGGACCAGGGCCACGGCCAGGGGACACTGGTGAGAGCATGTGGGAGACCGGAGGCATGGTAGGGAGCCGCAGTGCATGGGAGTGTGCCGAAGAGCTGGCCGACAGCCCTTTCCTGTGGGGGTAAGAGGATGGCCATTCAAGCCTCGGGCAGCTCCTTGCTGTGACAGTCCTTGAAGGCAGGACCGGTCTGCCAAAGATGTGAAATATGAAGAAAGATTTAAAAAGTCAGAGGCGTGGGACAACCCTGAGGAGTTCTTGGAAATCTGAATGCTAATTCTTAATGTGTGGAATTGGCAATGTGGCTGGCTGCAGGTTTACAGCGTATGCACAGTTTAAACAGGGGATTCCTGCTTCCCATTCTCCTGCAGTCAAGGCCATATTTCATGCATGTACGGTGAAGTTGTGCAGCCTTCTTGATGTCTCTGATGCCATGTGCCAGTAGCAGCTGGTGGGTGCATACTTTAATTTGCTGTGACTGTACCTTGTATGTTGGATTATGTATTGGATTATGTATTATATGAGAGGCCACGGCGCCTACAACACTGGAACTAGGCAAGGATGTATTTCCTACTAGGACCCCGATTTAAAAAGGCCTTCATAACATGCATACAGTCTTGCTGCAGCCTAATGCTGTATAACCTATACCCACCTGTGAGCTCCAATGCGTAAGACCGTCCCTTTCATCTGGCCATGTATCCTACTGCCTCCTACATTATAGCACAGGGAACCCAAGGTACTTCATAGTACATCATGTGAATGTTGCTTTCATACCCTAGAAAAATCTTTCTTCATTCTGTAAAGAGCTCTGAATATTCAGAGGGATCCATTGGCAGCTCTGTATTTTACAGGGTACCTTAGATTTCATTTTCCAGTATAAAGGCCTGATTCAAAGCTTTGTGAAGTCCACGACAATCTTGTTTCTAGCAGGCACAGGATCAATTTAGCTCTTAATTTAGCTCACCGACCATCCTGATATCAGGTCACAGATTCAATTTAGTTCTGACTTCCACTTTGCCTAGTTAATCCTTTCATTTGTGAATACTTCCAGCAGTTAGGAGTTAGACATTCCTGTTTTAAGATTTACCTCAGAGGATTCATATCTCTTCAGTCATGTGGTACATATTTATCCCAGACTTCAGTGATTTCACCTATTTAACTTCCCCTTTCTTGTTCGCTTTAGTTACCATGTTATTTTCAGAAGCAGGAATCTTTAGCTATGGATCATTAAGTTGGGGTATTGCACTGAAGTGCAAGTTTTTAATTTGCAGTAGTTGGTTATTTATTTTGTCTTGGAAAAACATCAAACAAAAATGCCCTTCCTGGCCTTTTCCCTGTAGATCCCCGTCATAATTTCTGACCAAGTTATATCAAACTTAGTATCATGCAAAACTTGTAAAACACTGAGAGAATTGGGCTGTTGTGTATTTTAAGGATGGAAAAGGAGGGATACAACAATGATAGGCAGCTAAAATGATTTTGGATGAATGAACCAAAATCCTAAAAGGGTGCTCAGAGAGTGTCGCTTGGAATGAGAGGCTGCCTTGCATAATTCTCCATCGTGTCATACACTGATTGGGGAAAAAAGGACGGGGAGAGAGCCATGGCTTAAGTCATGTTTTTTGCATTATTTGGGGGATATTACCTCTGTTTTTGACTCCACTTATCCCTTTGCCTTTTGTATGTGGTAAGGAACATTCAATGTAATTTTTTTTTACCTTTGTGTACAGGAAAGGCCAATGAGAAACTGATTCTTCGATTATAAGTAACTGAAGAAATACATACAATTATTTTTATTAGTCTGTTAAACTTTGAATACGTATATATTATTATCTAAACATACTTACAAACCCATGTCAATTTGTTACTTTTATTATACTATGCTAATAGTGGTTCAGAGAGTACATATGTGTATACATGACACAATGAAACTCCTGTGTCTGCAAGATGCCTAAATAAAGAATACAAACAAATCAGTCTTACTCATGCCATTTTTTCTGTCTTTGAATATTCATATGGTCAGAGGTTCACCAGGGTTTGCTTACTCAGAATGCAAGTCAAATACCAAATTCAGGTAATGTATGGCCAGAATTAGTTAAGTATGCAGATCTACTCACATATAACTGTTGGGCGTAATTGATTAACGTCCTTCGCTCCAGCTATTATTTTCGCTATGTGGAAAAAACTTACCAGAATTTTTATCACAAAATGTAGAGATAAATTAGACTTATTCACTGTCACAAAATAGCAGGTGCAAAAGCAATGGGTGAAAGGAAGTAGTCCTTTTTGAAGTTGGTAACTTTTTGAAAATTGGTAAGAATCCTTCTAACCTTAATATCTTGCTTTTGATACATTAAATGACTTGTCATTTTCTTTTGTTTTTCCTTTAAATTTCCAGGTGCAAAGATTAACAGGTATCAGATAAAGAAATCTTGGCCGCTTTTCTGACCTCTTATATTCGGTGAATTATAGTCAGCTCTGGTAAAATGAACAATATTAATCAATATTAGGGGGGAGACGAAAAGGAAGCAGAGGAATAGCTCTATCTTGCAGCAGAAACTGAGGGTTATTATGTCTAGGCAGGATGTACAAGATCAAAGCACTCAAAAAAAGGGAAAGTGACAATTTTAGCTGCACGATATCTAAAGGCCATTTGTGTTGTGCTGATAGTTTTTACATATGCCCAAATCAGTATAATCAGTATTTTATACAGTCTGTTCACTCAGTAGCACTTGACTTACTGCTCTGGTCGTTCTGCCGTTCACTGGTGTAATTTTTCATCACAAAAGAATGGATGACAGTCATATCAGCCAAATGTAGATAGCATTTTCATTTTTTAAGGTGGGAAGCAGTAGCTTATTATTAGGAAGCAACATGTTCTGTGAGAAAGACTATTGGACACTTAAAATGACTTCTGAATTTCCCCTTTTGCCTCTGACACTCATCTTTGAATTGCCTTGGTGATGTGAGCAGCCACAAAGGCAGCCTGGTTAAAGGGGGAAAAATACTGAACAGAAGAAATTGTCTGCTGAAAAATAGTCAGAGAAAGGCCTGCCAGCCTGGGATTGCGAACCTGGGAACATCCTTGAAAAGTGCAGCTGGCCTCTTTTGAGTGCAGCCAGGGTACCTAGAAGCCAGAGACATTCTGAGATACCATGGGTAAGTGCAAAAACAAGAGACTGTAATGGCAATTTATAGAATCATAGAATAGAATCATAGAATTGTTTAGGTTGGAAAAGACCTTTAAGATCATCTAGTCCAACCATTGACCCTACTCTACCAGGTCTGCCACTAAACCATGTCTCTAAGCACCACATCTACATGACTTTTAAACACTTCTAGGGATGGTGACTCAACCACCTCCCTGGGCAGCCTCTTCCAATGTTTGATAAGTCTTTCAGTGAAAAATTTTTTCCTAATGTCCAGCCTAAACCTTCCCTGGTACAACTTGAACCAGTTTCCTCGTGTCCTATCGCTAGTTATAATCTGAGAAGGTGGAAAAACACCTGGAAAAAATAACATTGCTCTGAAAGAACAGAAAACAGCATCATCTATTGGCTGTTACAGGTGAAAAAATCAAAATTAACAGCATCTTTAGGTTACTTGAAGTAGGGTGTCCTACACCCACTCAATGTTATATAAAGGACTTAATTTTTATCTAGAATGGAGCCTCTCACTCTCTGAGAACTTCCTTATTGAATCTCATGTGAACCTTCTATGAGCTTGTGGACTGTCACCGGGGATACCCAGCTGACTCCAGACTCTGTTATATGGATCGTTTTTGAAGGGAGACTCCATCTGTTTTCTTATTGATTTGGTCTGTCCTCCCCTCTTTTGCGGGTGGCTAGGGTTCCCCCTCCAGGATCCCTCCCTCCCTCCCCCTTTTTTTGATGGTGTAGGCCCCTCTGAAGTCTGTCTAATTCACTTTGTATCGATATTATATATTTTCATATATCTGTCATAAGTATATCTGCTGTTATATTGTTGATATGTTTGCTTTACTAAGATAAGTCATAGTAACCTGTAGCAGTATGTAACTGTTTGGTTGTTCCTGTTATTGGTTGTACTGCAATACTGATTGATGCTATTATTGATTGATAACATACTATTGATTGATACTATATTATTAATTGCTGATAGTAATTTGTAATAGCTTGGTATATATATATTCATTTATATTAACCTTATTAATTATATGTATATTTGCTAGTGGTGATTTTTGTGGTATTTGTGGTAACCTGTAATAAAGTAGAGAAATTTGGAGGATAAAGCCTCCATGTTCTTGTGTGTTACAGAATGCTATGAACCCACAGTTGCGATCTCTACACACCCAAAGGCCAGATAACCCTTTAGGTTGTGACGCTTCGGAAAATCACTTCACCTCCTATGTTCCTTCCCTCTTTCTATGAACATTGGAGTTAAAACTGTGTAGACATCTAACTTTCTGTGTTAGTCTTCCTTCCCTTCCAAGTGAACCACTTCAATTCTATTTTTTCTCTCTTTTCTAGATAGATTTATGAGCAATGGAGATTTTATACATCATGTCACATAGAAATGTTAAAAAAAACCACATTAATGTGAAACTTCTTGCTTCTTAAATACAGAAATTACATTTTTTCAAAACTTTCTTGCTGGCAAGAGTTTCACAAAATGGTATGTTTGTCTTGCTGTACTATGGGAAGGGGGGGGGAATTTTTATGATGATACCTACAGAGAAGAGAAAGAGGACAGAGTCTCAATCTAAGACCTTATATTTTACATAGTTTCCCATGCCTTTACATAGGAAAAAGGCAATATTTCACATGCAGAGACTTCAGTTGTCTCTTATGAAACAGTAACATGTATATTAACGTTTTTATATCTACTATGTCAGTCATGTAGAATGACTTACTACATATAACATTTTCATTTCCCAAGAGAAGAAACAGAGCAACAAACACAACATCGCTATTAAATATTGATAAAAAGAAAGGATAATATTTATTGTAAAGAAGAAAATATTCCTAAGGAAGCTAACAGTGGAATATAATCAGACTACAAAAAGAAGTTTAAACATACAAGTAACACGTTATATCCTCCCCTTCTCCTGACTTGTTTAATGCTGAGAAAAAAGAATATAAGGAATTAGAATAACAAAAAATATCCCAATCTAAATAATTACTTTATGAATGGTGAATTAAATTTCAGTTCAGTGAGCACTTATGTTATGTTGTAAGAACAAATCCACATGTGAAATTCTGTGCACAGAGATTTTTCTCTTTAGTCTTCAAAGAAATTTAAACAATTTCAAGGGAAAAGATGCTTTGTAGAAACTCCATGAGCTCAATAAAGACAAATGTGAGTGGTTTTAGCAAGAATAAGTGTTACATTTTAAATCTAATAGCTTTTTATGGTCAAATATTTTTTTCTACCTTTTCAGTTCTAATGGTGTTGACCAGATAACCATAATTTCTTTTGGAAAAATTAGAATTGTGCTAATGATTTATCAGAATAACAGTATTCAAAGGTCATATATTTATCATATGTTAAGAGGAGGTATGGTGGTTTTGTTAATATCTTGCTTCTTTGTTAACTATTGAAAATAAATCATTTTATTATTCAGAAACCTCTTTACTACACAAGTTCTCTTAAGCTTACTTCTGTATGTCAGTTTAATAAAAATAATGGCGCTGGTGATGTTTTACCTCCTCATTTGTCTCAAATTTCAGGAAGCATGCGGTCCAGAAGACGGTGCAGTAGCTGGAGAGATGTTTCCACTCGGGTTCTGTTATGGACTTGCTGCAGTAAATTTCCTTGTTGCTGCTTCCCCTCCTTCTGTTGTCCAATATTTCAAGCACTTCGGGGCAGATGCATTCGATTATGTTTCTATAATCCCTGGCACAATTAGGACTTAATGTTATTCTAAATCTGTAGGAAAATTTTAAACTTAAAAAGCACAAGTAAAGTAGAGGTAAGCTTTTCTATATTTTAAAATTTATTATAGCTTAGTAGTGTAAAAGCTTATACAGGTATGAGGTGGCCTATGTTATATGAACTATTAATTAGGTACTCTTCATGGATTCAGTACATACCTATGAAATTTGCAAGGCAGTGTGTTTGTGTGAAAAAAAGTGCAGAATCATAGAAGCTGTAGAGCAAAGACTGGGATCCACAGGACATGATAAAGCTTTAAATAGCCATCATGAGAAGCAGAGAGACACTGAAAACAAATGGAATGAATTTATCACAGAAGATTTTAAAAGGTAATAAGCATGCATAACCAGTGTGAGAAAAGTTTTGGTTTTTTTTTTTTTTCTTTTGATAACCATAATAGATTTAGCACTTTGTTTTTCATAAGTGTTTTGTTGTAAAGGATTTCCTTATTGCATTAAGGAATGTAATCTTAAAGGCTAATTTTAACTAAGGCAGGCTCTTCTCCTGAGGCTCTATTGACAAATGGTCCTTCTGAAGGGCAGTTGAGAGCCTAATTCACGTGCTTTGAATTAGTTTACTGAAGGAGCCTTCCCTCCAATGACTGTCTCCCCTGGGAGAAAACAAGTTAGACAGACCTCTCCAGTGTAAGCTTAGTCTTTGGTGAGTAAATGGAAAACCCTGTTAGCATTCAGACTACGATTCAGAATAAGTCCTTTAAGTCACATAATTTCTGAAGATTTTTACTGAGTTTTCACAGATCGACAACAGAAAGAGTAAGATTTACTCTGGAATCAGCCATCTCCCACCCCCTGCAAGTCCTGTGCACATCTTACAGACAGTAATATTGGGCCTCAGATCTTTCAGCCTTCTGCTTCGGTCTCCTTTGTTTTTCAGCAGTCTGAAGCACACCAGCAGCATTTGATTGCTATGTGCTGAATATTGCACTGGTCCTGATAGCAAGCAGTAAATGGCACTTCCTGATCATAGTCTTTCTACTGACACTCCATTCACAAAAACCTATCTAGTAGGGGTTTCTTGGAATCACAAAGAGATTTATGGGGACCCCATATAAGAAAGGGAAAAAATGAAAATCATTCTAATTTTGTTTGACTACCTTACCTAGGAAAAGCTTCAAAATAAAGCAACAGGACACGTAGCAATGCCTTGCTGGATAAGACCTTCCCCCATAGGAAGGTATGTTTATTAGCTGAGAATACTTTGTCCAGGAAGCTTTTGGAGATAAAGCAGTAGTGTCCATTGCAATTATGTAATTACAATTATGTTACCTTGGTTATAAATACTTGGATCTGCTAACAACAAACTCGAAACACATTCAGACGCTTGGTTGGGGATGTACTTCCAACAGTTACAAGTCTTTGAGTGACACTATGTGCATGAAAATCTATTAATATATATTGTGGTTATATATAGGTGGTGCATGTGAATATAGGCATGGCTCAACCTCTTACATATGGACGGCTGACAAGGGAATTTAACATGAGTTTTTTCAGTTCTTTCTTTCATTCACAGTACATGAAATGACTCAGCCATGAAATCAGGATTCTTGCAATTTGGTGAAAACATTTTGCCTAATTATACAAGTGCACCACAGAATTTTTACAGTTACATTGCTTAATATGTGTTTTCAGTCTTCGTAGGGCTGCTTAGTAAACTGTCCTTAGCTATGATTGTGACACTAATTTAATAATATTTAATAGAATACTGCTAATTGATACTGTAACAATTACCTTGATTAAACAACTTATGTTTGCTTGCCTACTTTGCAAGATAAACGTTGTTGGTACAAACCACTGTACATTTCTTTTGGCAGTGCAATGTGGCTAACCAGCTTTGTGGCAAATCAAACAAGAAGATGGCTAACGTTTTCACCTTCTTGTAATGACAGAAAAGCTGGCGTTGACCCATAACATAGCACAGGGTATTTACGTCTTCCTCTGTCAGGAACTTGGAACTGAGCGGCAGTGCTAGGAGGTCAGTGTCTCAGCTCGCCACGCAATGGAGAAAATGATATTGCTTGAAAATACTAGGAAGGTAAAAAAGCTAGAGGAGGGAAAGGTAAGGAGGGATAGAATGGGGAGGGATGCCTCTAGTTTACTGGATCTTTCAACTCTGAAGTCATGTGCAGTCTGTGATTTAGTCAACCACTAATAAGACATAAGTATGTTGAAGAGTTGAACCTAAGCTGATCAATACACACGGCATTTCAATTTACTTTGCACTGTGGATGATTAACTTCAACGTTCATGTAACAGTTGAATTTCATTCTGACTTTCTCTCTCCTTTTATTATCACTGTCTAAATTTAGATCATGAGTTTCACTGCAGTATAAAGGAAGAAACAACAATGCATTCTAAAAAATCCACATAGAAATAAATAAAGTTACTGTGAGAGAGAATTGCACTCCAGTAATCTGAGTGCACAGATAACAACACAGCTGTTGGGCCATAACTGTACATACGTTTCTCAGCAATGGAAGTCCCCAGTTTGGGTAATACCTGGGCCTCCTACGCTCCAGCTATTCCTGCTGAATTTTGCAAACAAATTATATGCACACTCACTGATGTGCACCAGGTTCAGGGAAGATGCAAACACTTGGGTGTCCAAATACTGTAGAGGAGCACCTAGGCACTGTGACCCCTCTGACTACAGACACTGAGACCCTCTTTTGCTCCAGTTGCTAGCACCACACACCCTGGGAGAACAACACCCCCAGCTGGGCTCCAGTTGCTAGCCCCATACTCTCCCATTTCCCCCAGTTGCTGGCACCTAGTCCTTACAGCACTCACATATGGGACAGGGAATAAGATTACACAAAGAGATAGTTAAGAAATTATTTAATAAGAAGGTAGGGCAGACTGTGGGATCAGGTGCAGGGCTGTCAGGCAAGTGTAGTGGCCAGTCCCACTTTATATGCAACTGGCTCCTATTATACACCTTTTGTCTTATTCCTCTCCTTGTTCCTCCCCTTACACATTCCTTCATAAATTTTGTATAGTCCCACAGTCCACCCTCTGGTATCCCAAGTCCTCATGTTCCTCTTGTTTCCCCCTTCTTATCACTTGTAAAGTCCAGGCGGACCTGGCTGCCAGCTCTCCAGAGCTGTGCATGGAGTTTTTTAATGGGCCATCTATTATTGACTGGAGAATTTTGGTCTTTGGCATTGTCTGCATTATTCCTTCTTCACTAGGTTTGTGTCTTTGTGTGGTTTTTGTTGCTTCCCTCTTTACTTATTATCGCCTTTTGCATTGAAAAAGTGCTTGGCTGGATTACCTCAGTGAAGCAGACAGTCTCACCTTGCACACACCCTTACATCCCTGACCACTAAATCAAGAATAGAAAAAATTGTATTTGAAAGAAATTATGGAAAGCTAGAAGTAATTGGTGAAGTACCACAGCAGGGAAAGTTTTCAGTAACACTAATGTATCTGTGTGGTTATGGATCAAGTCTGCTTCGTCACAAGCTAAAGTGCTATTGAAAACTTGGTGGTCAGTAGTTGGTTATCTCTTATTTAATCAGTGTCAGGGTAGATATTTTTGTGGTTGGTAAATAATAATCTAATGGGGAGTGCCCTCCACTTTTGCATCACTTAAACAAAAGCTGCAATTCCAGATCTCAATTGCCTGTATTGTCTATAGAGTGGGAAAAACATTGATCTCCTGAAAATTCCTTTCTGTTCTAGTGTTCATTCTGAGGCGAAATTGGAAATAACAGGTTGTGCTAGGGCAGTAGCCTTTCCTCAAGAGACAGCATGCTGTTCATAGGACTCAAACTTGTTCTCAAGCATAAAAAATATTTGTATAGGATATTGGTTTCTAAAGTGTTTTTTTTAATCACTAGTCCCACCGGGTAATCACTTTGTTCATGAACTAGTTGACCACTAAATATGAATCTCTATGTAAAGACCCAATATTGCATTTTTATGGATTGTTCAGTTATAATCAGTGCATAAATAGGAACTGTTTGGAGTTACTCCCATATAAAGGACTGCTACAAATTCTGGTAGACACGTTCTCCATGCACTACGCCATGTACAGAAATGTATTCAGCAATCCATAAAAGACAATAGTTAATGTAACCACTCAGTCAAGTTAAGAAATATGGAAGCTAAAAAAAGCAACTTGAATCACTGTAACAGTAAGAGGAAGCTTGCAGCTCCGTACTACACAATGCAAAAGTAGACATAAAAGAGCTGCTGCCTTTTTTTTCAGCCTGCTGCAATACGGCAAACAAGCCCCCGAATGTCTGTCAAAAGCATTTCTCTTGCACTGAGACTGACTTTTCCAGTCATAGAAATATTTGCAGTTTTAAAGGTGAGATAGTTACAGATGTAGAATCAGTAACAGTCAAATGAAGAGAGGACATGGTGACTACAGATGTAGAGAAAACTGTCTATAGCCAAAGGTAATCTTCGTGGCATGTGTTTCAGATGTTATACTGAGAAGGAAACTCTACCGTGTATGTTGTTATGCTGTATTGCTGACATGAAGCTTTAGCTGCTGATGTAGCCTTAATGTAACCAGATTCTTTTGACTCCTGGATAAAGGAGCCATAATGCTATCATCAAACCATTCAAACAATCCACTACTGAACTTCTGGGACAAAAAGATGCTACATCTTACATCTTTGTGTGTTTTCAACATGATATGTCCTATTTGGGACAAAAGGCTTATGTCTATGTGTCTGTGTACAGAAATCTCACCTCTGCCATGGGTTTGTTGTGTGGCCTGGAGTAGATCCCATACTTTGCGAGTGAAATACTGGCCCTGCTACTAAGAGTGGGAGCCTTGGTCTTCTCTTCAGTAGGGTCAGAACTTCACCCTACATCTCACATTGTGCAGCTGTATGATGGAGACATATACCAAGTCCCTGCCTCCATCACAAGAGTATTGGAAGTTGAAGTGTGAGTAGGTTCACTTCAGTAAAATTAGTGAGTTTTCTTAACTAACTTTATTTTTTTAAATGCACAGAATTCTAAAAAAAATTAAAGTCAAAGTATCTGTTTTGATCATGAGAATTACCTGAAGAAAACAAACCTTTTCCATCTCCACCTCTAGTCACAGGTTTTTTTCAGTAGTTAATCCCTACTGATAAACTAAGTACAGTGTAGTCAGGTGGATTAATTCTCTCATAATGTATGTACACTTCATTTTTGCATACAGTCTCTGAAAATAATGTATTACTTTCATGGGGCCTGAGTCAACATCATTTCAGAGACTAACTAAAGTCAGCTTTTCATTCCATTTAGGGCTAGTTGAATATATTGTACTGAGCCGTCTTCTTCTTCTTCTTCTTCTCCTCCTCCTCATCATCATTGTCATTGTCATCACTTTCATTATTTTAAATGGCTTGGTTTTTATGGAAAACGTTGATTTTTCAAAAGCTAGAGAACTTTTAGTGAAAGAAATATTTTTTAAAAAACACTTTTTAAAACTTACCTATTTATTTATTTATGAGAAAAGGGTGAAGAAAATAAATGCTGCAAATACTATAGTCTGTCTAATGGGGAATGTATAGTCCTTTATGAACTACGTTCCCAAGCCAGAATGCATCTTCAGAAATGCACCAGTCAAAACAAGAGACTATGGTGAGTCATAGAAGAGGAGAGACTAGAATGAATAGAAAGAACGGGAGCATGAAGATCTAATGAGGACTTTGCATCATCCAAATGCAAATGCTTGAGTTTTTATCACAGTCTTAATTAGGGTGGTTTCCTGCCCACCATTTTCCAGCCACATTAGCCTATGTGGCCAGTAGTCAGGTATACATGGCTTTTTATTCTGTATTGATAGTAGCTTCTTCTTTGGGTCATACTGCTAGAATCTTTATTTTTATTGAAAGATGGCTTTGAATCTTACCTTTTTTATTTGTTTTCCTGTGGGTGATTGGAAGTGGCTGAAAGATTACAATATGTGTTAGATGTATTATGGAGTGATCTGTACCTGGGAGAAGGTAAGTAAGTATAGCAATTTTCTGGTCTCTTCAGCATGGCGAGTGTCCTATCTACTTTAGTGGAACATTTAAAATGGTATTAAGACAAGAAACTAGTGCGTGCAAAATAAATATTGAGAAAGATAAATTAGAAAAAGAAAACAGATGTACTATGACATTAAATAAGAAATTTCTGAGTCTAAGGTGACCAAGAAGTTAGGATGCTAGAACAGGGAAAGGATGTAACCTTCTGAATATTGTTAATAGGTAAAATTAAGTGCTTTTCTTCGTATCTTCACACTTAAAAAGAATGTTTGCAAGTTTCAGGAAAAATAGGAAGTAAGTTGCATATGGTATCTCAGTGAAACTCACAGCACAGAAACTGTAGGGTTGTTAAAATATTATAAGAAAATTCAGAGCAGGAAAGAAGGATTCCAGAATAAAGAACAAAAAAGGGCATAATGATACAAGATCATGGTACAGTTTTGGGAGATCTCACTTAGAAAAAATACCTGGAGATGTTCAGAAATTTTGGGAAGATAAAATAAAGTACAAATTTCTAAAAACATATATGAGAAGCTGTAACACATTGTGAGGGAAATACAAGAAGGAAACTTTTATTTCTTTCTTCCGTTTAGATGAACGTAGCCACTGTTCAGTGGTTCACAAACCATCTAGTACTAAACTGAGATTACAGGAATGTGACCTTGTAATGTCAGAAAATGAAAAGGATAGGAAACAAAGAAATAGATAATAACAATAAATATTTGGAAATAATTGGCTCCCTCTGTTAATCCCTGCTGTATCATCTCTAATACTTTTTCTTATCTACATTTCAACAACTTTTACAACCTTTTATGCTTTAAAAGACATACGTTTTCTGATATTCACCCTCTTTTTAACACTTAATTTAATCTCAACTTTTCATTGTACATTTGTAGATTGTATTCAAAATTCCTCCTTCGTACTTACTATTTTCTGTTCAGAATCTTAGGATTTTTTTTGTTATACCCTTTTGTCAGTGACTGAAACTTTGTTGAAGAAAGTTGGCAAAATCTTTTCCTGAGTATACATGTGAGAAATAGTTATGATGGTGTTTGTAGTAAGATATTGCAACAAAATAAACCATCGGCCAGACATGAGTTTGATCAGAAGCAGATCTGTGTCATGCTATATTGTTATTCATTGCAAAGGCAGAGAGTTACTCCTATTTGGTTTGGTTTCTCAAAGGTATACAGAGAACCTGAACAACATGGGAGTGGCACACAGACAAAGCCCAGAAGGATCATTTTGATTAGAATGTGGAAAAAAAAAAAAAAAAAGAAAGGTTGAGAACCCTGGAAAAAGAAATTTTCCCCAGTTTCATTCCCATTGCCTTTAGTGTCATGAGGGAAATAATACGACTCTGCAGTTTCTCCTTATAAAACTGACGTGTAAAATTAAAATACTGGCTAACTGTTCAGGTTAGAAGTAGCAACATTTGTCTTGGTCCTTGCTTTTTCAGGACACAGCAATCCAATTCTTTTCATATTTATTGGTTACACTTTAGTTTCTTCACTACCTTGACTGGTGTTCTCTAAACACTTTATAGATTTCTGGCATTTCTTGGTGGCCATTGCCTAAGAACTCACCTCAGTGATCCCACTTAACCATTTATAGAAAGAGTATCAGTTTCTGGATATGATGCTACGTATGTAGTCTGAAATGCCTGTTATCGTCATGTGAAATTTATCATGTTTGACTGTCCTTATATTGCATTCAATATTATTGCTTTCTAGCTATGGTTGGTCAATTTGAGAAATACATCCACTTGGAAAGTACTATTTGCATTTTAGTATATACTTTCCTATTTTCAAAAGTTTAGCTTTGTGATAATTACTAGTACACTTTACTGTAGTAAATGACAAAAAGAATATTGACTTTTAGCAAAAGCACAGTAAATATAGATCTTTCATTTTCAAAATAAAGTTTCATTTTGTAATTTGAGATCACTTCTATGAAGATCAGTTTGGACTCTTCTCATCTACTTGAGTTTGATTTGCTGAACTGGGCTCTTTATTTTATATCTTTTCCTTCCCTAGATCTCCCATCTTGCTACTAACTTACGTCCTTTTAGTAATCTCTGCAAATTTATGTTCTGGTAGGAATAGCATTTTCATAAAATAATCTTCTGGTTATAGTTGGACTACTCTCAGGAATTAACCCTGCTGATAATTTTTTGTGGATCTGATTTTCAGGTACAAAGGCCAAAGGGGACTATTGGGTCATCTAGTCTGACCTCCTGTACCACACAGGACATTACGTTTTACTCAGCTATCCTTTCTGAAGCCTGCTTGCTTGCTCCTAAGTTTGGATGTGTTTCTTCTGAAGTCTGTATTGATTTGGGGCATGAAGAGATGGGGAATTCAGCATTTGCCTTAGTATCTTCGCAAAGTTAATCACATTCCTTTTGAAATTTCTTTTATTTGGATTTCCCTTGCTCAACTTTCAGCTATTGGTTCTTGTCATGACTTCCGCAACTTGTTAAAAAGACCCTCTGTATATGGTATTTTTATACGTGGGTGGTAACTAATCACTGAAATTAAGTCACCTCAGAAAAATATGTCTTGGTAGACTAAATCTGTGGAGCTCTTTAGACTAAATGTAAAGGATCATCCTCAGACTTCTGATCATTTTTTGGCTCTATTTTTCATTCCCTTTCTCACTGTTTTGAACACTTTTTTTTTAAGCAAAAAATGAGTAGTTCAGCTTTTGGTTCTGAATAAGTATACATTTGCTGCTAAATTGCCATTAGCTACACTAAATCAATGTGGCTTTGTGCTAAAATTTGTCATATGTTCCTATTTATTGTTACCTTTTATTCACAGAAGATCTTTTGGATACTTAGTCTTTCATGTGATGGTGCTCCTGTCCAAGATAGTTTGAATTCAGATTACAAGAATCAATAAGAGACTATAACTAGCATTGTGTCATTCCGTTTGGGTTTTCTGCTACCTTCCTGTTATCTTTTGCATTACAACATAAGTTCTTAAATTCTGAGTTGGTACAGGATATTGCAAAAGTTAAGTTCATGATGAGGATTCCTCCACAATGCAGTAATACATGAAGTATATGTAATAGAACATCTTCAATGTGCAGAGTATATATGTTACATCGAGTGTTACTGATTTGGCAATTCAGTTGAAAAGCTGCAGCCAGAGGCCAGATATGCTAGATAAGAGGGAAAGAATCTCAACTGGTGTAAATAATGACAGCTTCATTGCCCATAATAGAGCCATGACAGTTTATTCCAGGGGAGCAACTGACTGTAAGAACTTGCATCCCTGAATTATTCTGGTTTCAGGAGCTTCAAGTCTCTGTGAAAGGACAATATTATTATTCCTCAATGATAGTGTCAGGTGGATTCAATTTGCTCCAATCAGGCTAGGAGATGTGTTACAGCCTTTTTGAAATTAAGGTCACGGACAGAAAAGATTCTGTTGAAAAGACCTTAGGAACAGGATTGGGGTAGAAATAAATTATGTTATTTTTACTTACTTATCAATGACAGATATTTCCTGCAAATAGGCACGTGCAGGTTCTTGATGTGTTTGTTTCAGTTAGAGTTTTGTAGGAACAAAGATTTTCTGGGATTCTGGGATTCTTAATTTTTCATCCTGTAGTTTGTGGGGGTTTTTGTTTTGTTTTTTTTAACACATATAGTCTGTTATTTTACTGGGAAGCTAGTCTTGCAATATGACAGTTATGTCACTTTTTATTTCACTGAAGAACAATACCATGTTTGCTTCTCTGATTCCTCTGATATTTCCACTGTTTTCTATGACTTGAATTATTTAGCCAGGTCCCTTCTTACCCAAAAAAAATGTATTGCATTGATTCTTGATGTTTTGTTGTTGGTTAGTCCAAATAGGTTTTCTTACCTTTTTATCAGTAGCTATAGTTGCAAATAGCTTCCTTGCTTTTGATTGTACTTCCCTCTATTATTGTTCTTTACAATGGTTTCCCATGGGTTGTGTCTTGCCGGAGCCCCAACATGTGAGTTGGACAGTACATTACAAAGAATAACAGTGTTGGAGAATGCTGAGGAGGAGAGAAGATCAAGACAGAGTCACATGATTTTTTAGTGCAAAATCTTAATGTGTATTATATATTTAGAAAGCTTAAATCGGCTAAGATTTTTATGGAATCAAAATGGAATCTTATCTGAATCATACTAAACATCTACTCACAATAATTCTCAGCTCTGTGTTGCTCACTAAAATCAAGCATTTTACAATTGTACCTTAATATAGTTGAATATTCCACCTTACCTATTAGTGTACTTGTGGTGGCTTGAGCAGCAGCTGGCTGCCAGAAACCCACCCAGCTGCTCTCTCACTCCCTCTCCTTAACAGGACAGAAGGAAAAAATAAGATGGAAGGGCTCATGGGTCAAGATAAAGACAGGGAGATCACTTAGCAATTACCTGCATGGGCAAAACAGACTCGACTTTTGGAAAACTAATTTAATTTATTGCCAAGTAAAATAGATGTGAATAATGAAAAACAAAGACAAACTAAAAAAACACCTCCGTCCTCCCATTCTTTCTTTCCCAATGCTCAACTTCACTCCTTCATTGCCAGTTCCTCTGCCTCCCCCTGCCCTGCCCCATGTGGCACAGGGGGATGGGGAATGGAAGTTGTGGTCAGTCCAGAACAGCTCTTCTCTGCCGCTACATCCTCCTCACACTTTTCCCCTGCTCCAGTGTGGGTCTTTCTCATGGGGTACAGTCCAGCAGGACAGACTGCTCCAGCATGGCTACCTTACAGGCCTCAGGTCCTGCCAGAAAACCTCCTCCTGTGTGGGCTCTTCTNCTCTCACTCCCTCTCCTTAACAGGACAGAAGGAAAAAATAAGATGGAAGGGCTCATGGGTCAAGATAAAGACAGGGAGATCACTTAGCAATTACCTGCATGGGCAAAACAGACTCGACTTTTGGAAAACTAATTTAATTTATTGCCAAGTAAAATAGATGTGAATAATGAAAAACAAAGACAAACTAAAAAAACACCTCCGTCCTCCCATTCTTTCTTTCCCAATGCTCAACTTCACTCCTTCATTGCCAGTTCCTCTGCCTCCCCCTGCCCTGCCCCATGTGGCACAGGGGGATGGGGAATGGAAGTTGTGGTCAGTCCAGAACAGCTCTTCTCTGCCGCTACATCCTCCTCACACTTTTCCCCTGCTCCAGTGTGGGTCTTTCTCATGGGGTACAGTCCAGCAGGACAGACTGCTCCAGCATGGCTACCTTACAGGCCTCAGGTCCTGCCAGAAAACCTCCTCCTGTGTGGGCTCTTCCCCACAAGCCACAGTTCCTGCCAGGAGCCTGCTCCTGCACAGGGTCTCCCTGGGCTGCAGCTTCCTTCAGGGCACATCCACCTGCTCCGGCGTGGGGTCCTCCATGAACCAAAGTGCGGATATCTGCTGCACTGTGTCCTCCATGGGCTGCAGGCGGACAACCTGCTTCACCATGGTCTTCTCCACAGGCAGCAGGGGAATCTCTGCTCCAGCACCTGGAGCATGTTCTCCCACTCCTTCTTCACTGACCGTGGTGTCTGCCGGGCTGTTTCTCTCGCATTTTCTTACTCCTCACTCCTCTCTCTCTCACACCGTGAAGCGTTTTTTACCCTCTCTTAAATATTTTCCCCAAAGATGCCACCATCTTGTCTGCTGTGCCCTGTGGGGGGGGTCAGTCAGAGCTGTCTGGAACCGCCTGTGTCCAGCCCAGGTCAGCCCCGGCCTCTCCTCACAGAGGCCGCTGCAGTGCCCGCTGCCGGTGCCTTGCCAGGTAAACCCAATACGGTACCTCTCTTCTCTGTGGTATTTTTCTCTATGTCAATAAAAGTTAGAGATTCAAAATATTTTTATTATATTAGTTTATCAAGATTACTTAGTTAATATTTTGGGGCTTTTTTTGCTTTTCTTCTTCTGTAGCCTTTTTAGCCTCATGTTCTTATGCCAAGGAATATGTTCTGTGGAAGCTTTGAGAGTTTTTGTGGACAAATCATACCCACTTTGTATATCAAGCAAAGTACACCATGAAACTGTTCCATCACGTTAGGTACCTCAGCAGCCTCTCCAGGTCACTCCCTGCTTTGCCTACTTCTTATAGTCTCACCAAAATAATCAGTATAAGGGATCATGCCCATCACAAAAACAATTTCATGAAACAAGAACCTTTCAAGAAAATAAAGTGTCTTCTTTCCTGGTATTGGTTTTGTGTTAGTATCACAAGGGTAGTTGGGATACCATGGAGCATGCACAGGTCTTTTGAATGCCTTCACATAGAAGACAAAAGAACAATTAATTGCCCTCTAAAGTAGTTTTCTCTCTGATTCACTATAGACTTGGCTCCTAAAGTCTTACCCTTAATGACATACAGCAACAAGATATCGTGTTCAACTTTGAACCTTGCTTCACATCTGCTTCTGAACTTCATAGTATGGTTTTGAGCACATAGGTTTCCCTCTGAACGTGCGGTAGGCCAGACTGGGTTTCCAGTGCCTCAGTTTACTGGAATATTACATCATGTTAGAACAGGTTCGTGACTCCTCATTTCAGCTAGCACAGCGCTAATCATAACTGAGTAATCAGTATAGATGGAGGAGATACACACCTAGAATGAGGCAGCCCGTTGAGATTAAATGCTATGGAAACTATGGGGTTAATTGCAATCAGCTCTCATCTTGATAGTAAACTCAACTTATTCCTGTTGACACTGATTTCAAAAGTCTGATAATTAACATGGCTCCCTTTTTTTCCTGTAACCTACTTTTCTAGTGAAAACATTTCCAAAGAGAAGCTAGAGACTGTGACAAAGAGTTCTTAGGGAATTGGCCACTGGATTAAAATTCACCTTTATGTACATAAGCCAGATCCTGGGAGGACTATATTTTGTATCTAAGTGTATTACTTTTTTTTACCGGTGCTTTATTGAAGGTCTAGTTTATTTAGATGGCAAGGAGCTTTCTGTTGTGACTGACTTAGCTGAGACTACTTATATCTGTGACAGGTGTGCTGCTGTGAAACAGAAGAGAAACTGTGAACCAAATGTATAGTCAGGGTGGAAGAGTACTTATATTCTGTTTGCTTCGCTGTGATGGGCTTAAGGGGACAAAATCCTTCATGTCCAAGCCCTGCCTCCTCTGTACATCTGACACGGATGCCGTTTCACTGAACAGATACCAGAAAACGTGATTTTTTTGGCAACATTTCTTGCACCATAGGCACAGTGCTCTTTGAAGAGCAAGACAAATGACTGTATGGACATGCGCTGTTAGGAAAATAGCTTTCAATCAAAGTCAAAAAGATGTATCAATTTTGGGAACATTTCATGAACCCCTTCTATTTGAAGTCAGGGTTGTGAACAAATACTACTGAAATGTTATAGAAAGACCATGTGTTTACACAATATTATACCTGACCCAACCAACTTTTCCAGTCTGGTATCCATGTTTGCCCCCAGTCCACATGTAGTCCCACCATAGGAACTGTGGCCTCCACTGTTCCTAGAAGCCACATAAATCTGAATCTGGCCTTTGCTTAAAGCAGACTGTCCTTAGTGTAAGAGAGATAAATCTACACTGAAAGCGTCCATATGTCTGGAATAGGATACGAAAGTGTATCTGAGGTCTGTGTTCTTTTTTTGTAGCTCAAAGAGCTTCACAAATACTAGTCATACACCATTTGGCCTGTAAGATTCAGGTGGGGGTTGTTTTATTGTTTGGTTGGTTTTTTTAAAAAATCTTTGGTAATAAAAATTGAAGTAGTGATACAAAAAAATAAAAAAAACCCAAACAGCATGAAAAGTTTCAGTAAATTCATATCCAAAAAATCAAAGTTGGAAAGTATCCATAAGGTATTTATATAATAACATCCATAATACTTCCCACTGTGTTTATTCGGTTGGCTCCTTTTTATAATTATTTGGCTGTTTCTAGCAGGGACCCATGAGAAGGAAGAACAAAGCTTCCCTTAGGTCATTATTTTTCAGATTAGCAAAGTCCCAGCATTCCTTGGTGTCACTGCCAGCATTTTTATTAAGTCAACCTGTTACTTTCACCATTAAAACACATCTTAGTAGGTATGGGTAATAGAGACTGACTTGGCAGGGATGACTAAATGGATGGATGGAATTCAAAGGAAGCTTGAATAACTACTACACAGACAGCATTTACACATACATGCTTTAGAAGTCTGAGTGAAATCCTACATCCAGGTGAATAATAAATAAAAGCATTTGTTCTTTTGGTGGTTGCTGGTGACTCTGTTTTATTATTTTCATGCTGGATCGCTAGAAACTACAAAGTGTGGCAGCAGGACATCATTATGATAGGTGAACATTAGAAAATTTACAGCTTCAGCTAGGTATCCATAAGTTTCGTCCTTGCCCAATTAAAGGTTCCCCCTTTGGTATCTACTAAAGTTTGGATGAAAGTTTCATGTGAACAGGCTGTCTCGCAGGATTTCTATACAGTATTTTCTGCTCTCACTCGGGCTGAATAGGCACAGAGAACAGTAAAGTATAATAAAAACAAGAGAGAGAGTAGAAATAGCTATATAAAAGCTATATAAACTCAATAATTGAAACAGAAATTAACCAATAATAAAAATAATAAACAGCATCAAAATGCCTTCCTTCTGTCCTTTGTCCTCCACAAATCCTTGGAACTCCTTTTGTCTTAATTCCTTGTCTCACTCTTCTTTTGCTTTCCAGTGCTCAGTAATGTATGTTTCCTTTGACCTTTGTTTGTAAAGCTAGGCCAATATTTTTAATCAGGTGTTTACAGTCAAGCACCTAAATCTATATTAAGTATCTAAATAAGGCTTGCATTTTAAATGAGCCAAGCATTAAGTCAATAGCAGTTGTGGCCTCTCACTACTACTGAAAAATAGCCCAGCTCTTTAGGTGCCCAGTACTCTACCCACATGCTGGAAAATGCTCACAGCCATTTTGGGATAATTCTTACCTTCACTGTGCAGTATATTCTTTATGTTAAATGAAATTCTGCTATCATGCTGTACCTTTGGCAGAAGAAGACTGGAGCATTCATGGCTGACCCAAATGTTAGAAGATAACTAC
This sequence comes from Burhinus bistriatus, assembly GCA_013397275.1. Lineage (NCBI taxonomy): Eukaryota > Metazoa > Chordata > Aves > Charadriiformes > Burhinidae > Burhinus > Burhinus bistriatus. The sequence continues at coordinate 19,994 of VYXH01008747.1, read as the reverse complement.
ATTTCACAGAGATTTGCTTATTTTGTGGTTACTCTCGCTGTCACAAAACTACTTGAAATCTTATAATTCTGTTGTGTTCACTGTATGATAAAAAACTGGCTATACAAAAACTATTTTCCTTTGTTAGGGAGATAGCATATTAGTGGATAGGTGCTCTGCTTCTGCCGAAAATGTTCGTTCATCTCTCGGATGTTATCCTCATACTACCTGTCTCCCAGCTGTCAGTTCCTGAATCAGGCAGGAGCTTGCAGGGATATGTGCGTTGGCTGGAGGGGATGTCTGGAGGAGCTGGGAAGTAACCAGATGACTGACAGCGATTCAGGCTAGACACGGCGTGGAGGGGGTAGGTACAGAAAAAGAGCTAATCCTATAGAGGGAGTTGAAGCCTTTTTTTGAGGGAGGACGAGGGAGATAGAAAGCATCTGAGGGATTTGCTTTAGAGTGAATTTAAGGTTACTGCTGCACCTCTCTGCAACGGAAGAAGCCTGGGAGCTAGTCAGCACAGCCGACTTTATCAGTTATGCCAGCACAGTGAAGCTGATACGGTTATGCTAGTGTAACAACCCATGTGAACACTGTTATTCCAGAATTAATACTTTTCTTTTTTCCAGTTTAGCTCAAATATTCTGTAAAGCTGGTTTTGGTGTTTTTTTTTTTGGTTTGGTTTGTTTGTTTGGGGGTTTTTTTGGAAAAAAAAAAAAAAAGAAAAAAAAGAAGCATTTGTGCCAGTACAATAAACCACACAGGAATTTAATTTTGTGTAACTAAAGCTGTTTAGTTCAGCCCTAGCAGTGTCCTGGTGTATTTCTGGCATGTGCACAGCTCTGAGTGTACTGTTTTCCTTGCAATAAGGTTAATGTTAGCTAGAGATGGAGACCTGCTGGAGATAAACAGCAGTAAAACCAATTGCAGATGAGCTTAGCTAAAAGCGAGAGCTACAGTCTCTCAGTTTATACCAAAAGACAGCTTGAAAGGCTAATATATCATGCAAATGGTGGACCAGAATCATTTAAGGAGAGATGGTCTGTGGGCTGTACAGAAGGAGTGAATCTTTCTGTATTCAGCTGTGCATTTGTGTGTGCATGTCTCGCTCCCCCTCCACCCGCTCCTCTCCCTCTGTCTCTCTCAGACAGGCAAACAGACCCGCTTCTTCCTTTGTGTTGCCAGTCAGGTCCTCCCTCTGCAGTCTTACACAGGAAGAAGATTTATAATAGCTGCATGCAATACCAGTGTCTCAAAGAGACAGTATCATGCCATGTGGAGGATTTTCATATGGGGTTTAACTTTGCTCCACTGAATTGGAAAGGTGTATTTTTTTAATCTTAATTATTTTAAACACTTAATTCCTGTGACTTTTATCTACTGCTAAATTCTGACCTCCAAATACTAGCATCTTTAAATCACAATCTGTTGTCACAGTGCTGTAAAGGCTGTGATGTCTTAATTGAAAACATGGGGAAGTAAGGAATTCGAAAGTATAATTAGGGCACATTTCAATGTGAAGCTGTGATGGCTGTTCTGTAAGATGGGCATCTGATATTTCTGACATACTGTAGCAGAAATATAAGATTCAAACTAGAAAATGAAAATACAGCACACATGCAATGCAACTGTACCATATGTTAAGAAATGTGCACCTCGTAAACAGCGGGCTAATTAGCTAGAGAAAACAGAGATGACTGAATGATGACGCTAGAAATAAAAAGGATAATGAAATCTCGAGGCAGACTTGTGTAGGAGATCCACCTGGCAGCAACTTGTCAGGTTTATCAAATTAAATGGAATCAAGGGAAAAAATTATAGGTGGGAAATAATGAACTTAACAGCACTACTTCCCTTTGTTTTAAGCTCTCAGGTGCCTGCTTCTTACCTCCCTGACTAGTGGCATGTATTATAATTAACAATGGGTGAAGCATCAGAGTCAGAGAAGCCCAAAAGTTTAGAAACTTTCCTTAGGCCTGTGGAAAATCTCTATGAAAATTTGACAAAGGACACTTTCTTGGGATATCTCTCTTCCTGTTCAGTAGCAGGAATACAAAATTAAAATAGACTTTCTTTTGGCATTTCACTTCTCAGCCTCCCTGTTTCTAAAAATGAATCCACAAAGTTGAATTATTAGATTTCAAGAAATCCCTAAAAGGGCTAACCTGTATTAGTGTCTGGGTTAGATATTAGTAACAGTTTCCCTCTGCAGAGGAACCTATAATCTGAAAATATAAAGCCTTGATAAAAAAAATTAGGAATAGAAGCAGTTGCACTAAGAAGTAAAACATTACACAGCAGGCCAGGGCAGGGAAGAGCCTGTATCTAATTCTTCTGACTCAAATACATGCACTAGATGATAATCAGTTGTGTTTCCTTCTACCCCATTTTCCCTCATCTAATAAAGAGCATATCTAAACACGTTGCTTGGGATTTGCCTTAGAACTTCTTTTCCTGTGAGTCAATGAACTCCAGAAGTGTTCACTGTATTCACTCTCTGTTGGTTTTCGGCAGCAGGAGGTCCAAAACGTGCTTAGTCTTCTATTTAGAGAAACATAACCAAGAAGACCTACTTCCACTATTCAGTCAAATCTGAAATACTTCCTCTGGTTTTCCTGAAATGTCAGTATGTCCACCCGGAACCACCCTCCTTGCATCATTCTTAAGCTCTAGTCATATCCAGTATTTTCAGCACAATGCTTGCTTTTGCTCCTTCGTCCTCCAACTTCTACAGCTGATCCATTGGTAGTTTTGGTTGATGGAGCCTGCAAATGGGCTGACATAAAAGATTCCTGTCGCAGTGGCATCTTAAGTTGATACGCTAACTGACAGCTATTTAATCTGTAACACCAACTCTATCAGTTCTAATGTGCTAGGAATACTATGTTTACCCAGTTTGAAGGAACATTAGCAAAAGTCCCATGGCACTGGGGAACTCAGTCTGCTCCCTTGCTACTATACAATTGTTTGTTGTTGTTTAAAGAAACTTAGAGCTGATCAACAGAAAGGGTTCCACCGAATGATCTTAAAGCCTAACAGCCTACAAAAATTGTTTATAGCTCTGTGATCTACTTTTAGTGTAGGACATAGCTTTCTGCACTGCTAACGAAATTTATAGTATCCGAACTATTCGCATGAGGTCCTTTCTGCAAAGTGCTGTTCTCCAACAGATACATTTATGCACACCATTTACATGTGAAACAAAACCTGAATGTTTCTTAAGTAAATATGTACGTCATCATGGTTAGGTGCCATTTTTGATCTAGAAAACAGAGAGTTATTTTCCTTTATCTCTGGTCCATTGAGGTTTACGCAAATGTCACAACTTTTGAGATCTTTTTTGAATGATTCAAACAGTGTCTCATTGAAATCTGTGCAGAAAAGGTGACTGTACACAACAGCTTACTTGAGAAGGACCAAACATAGCAAACAATGAGATGGGGCAGAGGCTATACAAAAGGCTTCAGTGTGCAAATAGATGTACAAATACAGAGACACTATGTCTGTGTGTGCATTTGCATTAAGCGTATATAGCTATAATGCTAAGTAAACAGAGCTTGAATTCCAGCACTGGACCACTGGTTTTCTGCACTGCTTGACTTCATGCTACTCAGTTTGGCTGGTGCTAACTAGCAGTCTGCAAGACAATGCCCAAGCATGGGGGTAGCATTTGCCAGGAGTCATTCCCAATACCCAGCATCACCCTTGATGGTTTCTCCAAAACTGTCTCTGAAGGTTTTGCGCCCCAACACACTCCTCCATACCCCATGCCACACACCAAAGCATGCTGCACATTCTGTCCGTTTCATACTAAAAAAGCCCCTGTGCTAAAAAGCTGCAATATAACCCTCATGTTATTTCAGACACTTTGTCCCCTTGAGGGGACACTCAAGGCCAAGTGTTATGTAGTGTGCCCGCAGCCACTTTGTGCCATTTAGCCTCAGGGCCAGAAAACAGCCCTTAGCCCTATTTTATTTAGTGACATATATAGCTAACAAGACCTGAGTTACAGTTAGGGAACACTGAATGAGTGCAGTGTTGAGCTGGGAGAAAGAAGGAATACTAAGACAAATGGCGTATGTCTCATGTATTTGTCAGCAAGGTTAAAAAAAAGGTACAGACCATATGAGAGACAAATGTTTGCTTCCCTTTGTGCCTTAGAGCACCAAAATATCTCAGTGGGATCAACCAAGTTTTTCTACAGACTTGTCACACCACAACAAAATGCTTCATCTCCAGAGAAACCACAAACAGGCAGCTAGTGCTCAGTTGACTAGGTGAATATTCATGTTGATGAACAGGAGAGTAGTCACAGAGCCAGAACAAAGACCTTCCTCTGCAGTTTATGTTGTTGAATGAAACTATACAAGTTCTCTCTTTCCATGTCAGAGATAAAGCTTGTGTTCAAAAAGGGGAAATAAAAACAAAACACCCTACAACCTTAAAACTCATCCCACAGGAAGTTGGGATTCAGTCATTATATGTAAATAGATCCAGCTGTAAGAACATCGGTGATGCCAACAACCCACAATGTATGAGATAGGGAAATTCTTAGCCAGGTTTGGTCTCAACCAGAGTATGTGAGCTGTATTTTGCACCAACAACAGAAATACTGGGAATGTATGTACTTCTAGAAATTCTACATATGAATAAAATCTCTGCTGACTCAGGATACATGTGGCAAGCAATGCTACATTGGTTGCAAATATGAGTTGTAAAAGAAATGAAGTTGTCCAATAGGAAGCTAACAGCCCATCAAGCTAAACTATTGGGACTGGAAGCCCAGCACAGATTTAGCTAATTCCAATCAGCAAACATTGTGCTACTAATGACTGATGTAGACACAGTGTTAAAAAATGCGTTAGATGGTGGCCAAAAGACAAAATTTGTCATAGTTGTTAATATGTTCTTGAGGACAAATAGTATTAAATAGGATTGTAGAAAAAACTATAGTAACATATCAATTTAGAATATAATCCAGACTGTTCATAAATAAAGCTGCAACCAGTGCTCATGGAACTGCTAAAAGTAGCATAGTGAGTTCTTCATATAGTTAAGACAAGTATGACATTTGTACTGTAGTTCCATCAGCTCTGTAACCCACAGCTGCAGAGGTTAAAAAGTGCTTCTTACAGGAACACCCACAGATAATAGTCAAAGAGTCCATCATCAAGGCTAGGAAGTTTAAACTTCCATTCTTACAATCTAGATAGTTCCAGTGTGTTAAAAATAGTTGGAAACATCAGGGCATTATACACTTTTAGAAAACATGAGCGTCAATGAAACTGTTTTACCTGAAAAAGAGTATATTTCCACTTGTTTCAGAAATAAAAGGACTTTT
>VYXH01008747.1:0-14625 GCA_013397275.1 Burhinus bistriatus | reverse complement strand
TTTTTTTTTTTTTTTTTTTTAATACAGTCATAGGATAATTCAGGTTGGAAGGCACCTCAGGAAGTATTTAGTGTAAACTCCTGCTCAAACCAGAGTTGCATAGAGCTTTACACCGCCTGGTCTTGCAAACCTGAGGATAGGGACTCTATAGCCTCTCTGGACAACTTACTTCACTTCTTGGCTGTCCTCATGGTGAAAAAGTTTTGCCTTATAACCATTGTTTCTAGTTCTTCTGACATGCATCACTGGAAAACCTGCCTCTGTCTTCTCATAACCTCGTAAGTATTGGAAGGCTGCTGTTAGGTTCCCACAAAGCTGTCTCTTCTTCAAACTGGACAATTCTATTTCCTTCCATCTCTCCTTACAGGGCTTTCATCCCCTGACCCTGTTGGCCCATTCATCCCATAGGTCCCTCTAAATGGCAGCCTGCCCCTCAAGCCCATCAGCTGCAACCCCCATATGGGTTTCATCTGCAAACTTGATGAGAGTACTCTCCATCACCTCCTTTCTCTGCTTCACATTCCCAGAAATATGTTCCTAGAGGACTTGCTCCGTGTTTTCTGCAGGGACTGAAGTAAGTCTGAGCAGCCTGTAATTCCCTGGATTGTCTGGAACTTTTTTAAAGTTTTGATGCAGCTTGTCTGGTCCATGGGTTTTTATGGGTTGAGTTCTCTTAGTTAATTCCTGACTTGATCCTCAAGTCCACTGGTAGTTCCTCTCTTCTCGCTTATTGAGTGCAGAGGCCTGAAAGACCTTGTTAGTGAAGACCGAAGCAAAGGCGGCATTGAGCACTTTGGCTGTTGCTGAATCACCCTTTCCATTCAGCAACTGTTCTACACTTTCCTTGGTCAGCCTTTTATTAGTAATGTACAAGGTCTTCTTGTTGCCTTGATGTCCCTGGCAAGTCTCAACTCCAGCTGAGCTTTGGTTTCCCTAACTCTATCACTACATGCTAATGCAATGTTTCAAAATTCCTCCTTTGTAGCCTGTCCTTGCTTCCATCTCCTTTATGCTGCATTTTACAGTGGAGCTCTGTCATGAACTGGTCTACCAGTAACAGTTCGTGACTTTCTGAGCATCAGGGTGAACCATTCGCATGCTTGAAATATGATGTACTTACAGACCTGCTAGATTCCCTGAACTTGTTTGCTTGTCAGAGATGCCTCCCATGGAATCCCACCTTTCAACTCCTCAGATAAGCTGAAGTCTGCCCTCCTAAACTGCAGGCTGTATACTATGCTACTTGCCTTCTTCTGCCTCCTCGGGATCTTGAACTCCACTATTTTATGGTCGCTACAGCCAAGGTTTCCATTTATTATCACATTCCCAACCAGTTGTTGCTAGCTAGTGAATGGCAGGTCCACCTGCGTGTCACCCTGGTTGGGCCCTCCAGTGCCTGTATCAAGAATTTATCCCTGATACCATCCAGAAGCCTCCTGGATAGCTTGCTCCTCACCACAGTGCCCTTCCAACAAATATTGAAGTTCCTATAAGAACCAGCATCATACGACCCTTGAGTGTTTCAAGAAGACTGTCCACTCCCTCATACTGATCAGGTGGTCAGTAACACACTTTCCCCACGATGTCACCCTCGCTGGCGTTTCCTCTGAGACCCACAAGCTCTCACCCAGCTCCATACATTTGAGCTGTTCTTTCACATAGATGACAATACTCCTTGCCTTCTCTGCCTGTCTTTCCTGAACATCTTGCATCAGTCCATCCTACCACTCTAGTCACCTGAGCTATCCATCATGCCTCATTGCATTGATCAGAGGTCCTACCACATTATTTCCTTAAGAGTAGAGCTAAAGTCTTGCTTTATAAATGGGACCATAGAATCATAGAACCGTAAAATAATTTGTGTTGAAAGGGACCTTCAAAGGTCATATAGTCCAACCACCCTGCAATGAGCAGGGACATCTTCCACTAGATCAGGTTGCTCAGAGCCCCGTCCAACCTGACCTTGAATGTTTCCAGGGATGGGGCATCTACCACCTCTCTGGGCAACCTGTTCCAGTGTTTCACCATCCTCATTGCAAAAAATTTCTTCCTTATATCTAGTCTAAATCTTCCATCTTTTAATTTAAAGCCATTACCACTTGTCCTATTGCAACAGGCCCTGCTAAAAAGTTTGTCCCCATCTTTCCTGTACGCTCCCTTTAAGTACTGAAAGGTTGCAATAAGGTCCCCCTGGAGCCTTCTCTTTTCCAGGCTGAACAACCCCAACTCTCTCAGCCTGTCCTTGTAGGAGAGGTGCTCCATTCTTCTGATCATTTTTGTGGTCCTCCTCTGGACTCGCTCCAACAGGTCCATGTCTTTCCTGTGCTGAGGGCTCTAGAGCTGGACACGGTACTCCAGGTGGGGTCTCATGAGAGTGGAGTGGAGGGGCAGAATCACCTCCCTCAGCCTGCTGGCCACGCTTCTTTTGAAGCAACCCAAGATAATGGTTGACTTTCTGGGCTGTAAGTGTACATTGTGAGCTCATGTCCAGCTTTTCATCTACTGGTACCCCCCAGTCCTTCTTGGCAGGGCTGCTCTCAGTCCCTTCATCCCCCAGCCTGTATTGGTTTCAGGGGTTGCCCTTACCCAAGTGCATGACCCTGCACTTGGACTTGTTGAACCTCATGATGTTCACATGGGCCTAATTCTCAAGCCTGTCCAGGTCCCTCTGAATGGTGATATCATGCAGGAATCAGATCAAACCACTATTAGATGGAAGACTAAAGATGCATGATTCCATAAGTTAAAGTACTACTGCAGTTAGACTGAAAATACTGCAGACTAAATATCCCTACTAGTAAACAAGCAGTGGTATATAAAACAAATAAACCAGAATGGCAGCACGACAGTAATCAGCAGAGACTTCTGCAAGATTTAATACAAAAAGTAAAACCTCTCCTCTGAATGGTTCATAAAAAATTAAATAGTTTAAAATATTATAAGCAATTTTTTAAAGTACAATTGCTAGTACAATTCTGATAAAATAAAATCTATAGCCACAAAATTATTAAACTTAACATATGATCCTACTACCATTGGATTGTTTGAAGTATATATATGACAACTGGCATGCTGATTACGTATTTTGTAATAAATTATTGAGGGCTACAAGAACACGCTCTGCACAAGGTGCCTAGACCAACATGTCCACTTGGTCTTGCAAGACCAAGCGACAAGATCCTTTCAAGACTGTTCAAAGTCAGTACTCTTACCATTGGGGAAAAAGAAATTTGCAGAAAACTTTATATCCAAGGGAAAAGTAGTGTCCTAAATACTTTGCCTACAAAGAGTATTCTCTAAAATACACTAAGTAGGTGCTGTAGTGACTTCGTTGTAAAACACTTTAAAAAAAGGCAGTGAGAATCTCTTTCTACTTTATTATGAAAATGAATACATAAGCTTAGTGTACCAGCTTGCAAGAAGGTCATACAGCCAGTAAGAAGGGGATTACAGGCCTAAACCTTAAACTAACTGTCATAAGCTCCTGACTTAGCCAGAGGAGACTCAGATATTTAACAGATTTGCAGTAAAATTAATTGAGAAAGTAGTGTAGAGGCTACTGGTGTAAGGTAGGATGTAAAATGGCAAAATGAATATGTAGTCTTGTTTCATTTTCATTTAGGTTCTGTGAGTAGATTAGTGTAGCTTATGCATAGCTATGTATTTAGCTATGGTGACAAATACTGCCTAACAAAGCAGTATTTTGCAGATAACACAGCCTCTTTCCCAAGTGGTAGAGATTATAAATAAAGAAGCATTGGCTACAAGGATTCATATTCACTGATATTGCAGGAAGAAGCAAACTACAAAGAAGTAGATCTTCCAAGGACAGACTGGCTATCTAATCAATGGAACGACTAATCAATAAGGGTAACCACTTAACTGAGACTCTTGTTTTCTGTTGTTCTGTTATATAAATTCTCTGCCTTTACAGGTGGTCAATTATGTTGTCTCCCTTGAAGCCAAAAGGTTCTCAGTACATAATTAAAGGTAAGGTATGATAATAGACTTCAAATACACGAAAAGATGACACAAAGAGGAAAGGAGCAATTTGTTCTCTGTATCATCAGTAGCTTAGGCCAGGAAATAATGGACTTAAATTACAGCAAAGTTAGGCATTAGGAACCAAATCCAGTGCTAGGATAGAGAGACCCTGGAAGATAATGGTATGGGAGATTGTAAAGCCTCCCTCACTGGAGGTTTTTTATAACGAACATCAGTCAGGGATGATATAAGCATAGCTGAGTTTGCATTAGAGCTGGGAGACAGAAGAAATGGCCTCTTGAGGTCCCTTCCAGGCCTGTGATTCCATTATTCAAAGTCTGCCTCAAAGAGTAACAGTCTTTAATGTGTTTCAAATGGAATTACATCTCATTCAGTTGTTTGTGAAATATTCAAATCAAACATGAGACTCAATAAAATCTGAAAACTGGAATGACTACACTAAATTAATCTCTCAAGTAATTCTTTGACCTCTTATATTTCTCCTTTTGGCTTATTCCTGCCATTGTGCTTGAGAAAACTACAACCTGATAACAAATACATGGATAGCTGGCAGCGACTCAAACTTATCCAGCTGTGTTTGTGCTTCAGCTGCCTTTTCTTAAGCAGTTTCATCTCATTTTTTACCAGTTGTTAAGCAAATTGACTAGTCTTTAAACACCAGTGAGTGACAAGCTTAAAGTTAGTAAGCCATAGAGAAAGTCTGTGTACAACTGTTACCTATTTATGGTAGCACTGGTGTTTTGTACAACAGTTGGCCCTGTCTCTGAATAGTGCATGTACTTGACACCCAGCATGTTGCATCTGAAAGCTGGAATTCGAATAGTTTGTGCCAAGTAATGAAATATTAGGAAACTGAACACTTCCTAAATAAAGATTCAGTACTACTTTCTTCCTGGCCCTGAGTAAGACATAATCCCTTTCCTCATGTTCCCATTTCCCAGTCAGTAAAACACTTCATAGTTTTCCTCAAGATTCAGCTGTAGCAGTCATGATTGACTTCTCAGCTGAAGTCAGCAGCAGGGAGGCAAGCTTCTTCCTCACCATTAGATAACACTGTAATCAATAGGAATTGTCTGCCCTCTTAACAATAGGGAGGCTTTTCTAAGAAAAAAAATTAACCATCCATATCAAATTGAAAGGAAATGCATAAGCTCTTTCCAGGTCAGTTAAGCACAGCGGGTTCTTCACCTTCTAACAGAACATAAAGAAGCCCCTCTCTGTCTGTCCTTGCTATCCTGTAGATAACCTCCCGTTGTTCTAATGCAGATTTATTTAGTTTTAACTTTTAATATGTTTCACTGAAACAGATTGCCACCAAAGGAGGAGTAATAAGACAACTCTTTTAAAAGTCTAAATAGAAAAGAATTTTCAACTTGTTAATCATGACAAATAATCACCTAGATTTAAGGCATTATGAAATAAATCCTGTCATATTGAAATCAGATGTTTAGTATAATGCTTCATGCTGTAGAACTTCCAGAACTCACATATTATTGATCCTGTTTTTATGAACGGCAAAATAAGTCAGACAGGTCTCCATTAGCAGCATTGAACTTGTACCTCTGTTACAGTCAGTGAATTTACACCAGAAGAAAATCAGGAAATTCACAATGAGGGCCAACACAATTACTTACACAAAGAACAGTGATAAAGATGGCAGCCTGTGAATGTCTAAGTATGAACTTAGCAGTAGGAATGTGAGCACTCCAACTAGCTTCAGTTAAACTATTCAGAGATGTCAAGATTCAGAGTATTGTATTAACGCAAATCTAAATCAGAAAAGTATGTTAAGACAAAGTGAAATATCAGATTCAAACAAAATATTTTAAAGAAAAAATTGGATGAAACCAGCCAGAAAATTCCATATTTTCCAGTTCTACTATGTGTTATAGGAAAAATATATTACTGAAATACTGTGGAGAAAATAGCAAATTAGAGAATAAAAAAAAATGGGATGTCCCAAAAAGAGAGGGGAACAGCATTTTAGAAGGGAGAAAAGATCTGAAATATTTTGTAATTAAAGAATCTTCACTGGAAACTATAAAATACATTTTTCCTAGAAGGTGTCCGCCATTCAGTACATTAGGACTTCTGGTTTCTGTTTAGCATTCTCCAAATAAGTCTTTTCAGTTAATCAGCTAGGGTTGGATTCAGACCAAAAAACTTTTTTTTTAATTTTTAAAATTTTGGCCAGTAGTCTAGTCTAGAGTAGATTCCCTCTTTCATCAGTAGACATAAATCAACACTTCCAGGGGCTAGTACATCCCTCTTTCTCAAAATCCTTTCTTAGATACCTCTAAAGATCCATTTGTCCCATCTTAGGTCTTTCCATTGCCCACGGAGTAAGTCTAGAAAATTAGCTTAACCAAGATACCTATACTACTACTAAAGGACAGCTTTATCTAAAAGTGTTTCTATAGACACAGCCTTGTGACGTTTCACATCAATAGCATGTAATTGATTTCCAGGTAATTAATAAATATGCTAAACCTCTGAGGTAAAAGAAAAGTTCGATTTCCATCAGTAACAGTCTTCTGGACTCAAATTTATGACTGTCTCATTGCAGTGAGGTTTATTCATTGTGCTGGTACACCTTTGCAAAGTCAATGTGCAAACTAATAGGCATGCTCCAGTAACTGAACATGAAAGAAGCTATGAACTTAAATCAGTTCTACAGTACTTCAATGGATTAACTATATTAGAAAACAGGAAAATATCATCTCTTCCAAGTAACACCATGGTACTGATTCTTGTGGTATGAAGCCCTTCCTTACTGAAGGACTTGCCACACCATGTGCACAGCAATATTTTTATTTGCTTTGGGGAACAACTGAAAACACAAAACAGTGTGATTTTAAGTGTATTAAAAGTCTGTAAAAATCTGTTCTTTGCTTGAAGTCTGTAAGAAACCACAAACAACTCCGTATGTTCCTTTCTTTTGTGCTGCTTTTGTGCTTTTTATTTTGCAGTGTACAAAGTCACCACTGGAATCAAGTGACAGACCTTGATTAACTGTGCTTAATCTTTTTCTACAGAAAAATTAAACTAAGAAAGTGTTCTAAAACAAGATAATAAAATGTTATCATTCCATCACTCTCATTTTATTAAATATGCTCATCTTATTTGCAAAGTTAGTCGATCCGGTTTGGCATCTTTGTGATGAGACAGAATGCATAAGGAAAAATTGGTTTTGAAATGTATGTTTACATATTCTATCTGTAGTGGTAATCTCACTGACAGACGTTTGTCACTGATCATTCTGTTGTGGTACAGTATAATTTGTACTCCTTTTCTCTTTGTTACTGTAAGTTAAATAGGAAAACAGATAACTACAGAAAAGCCTGTAACTTTTTTTTTACTACCATTCGTCTCTAAGTCAGCTTCTAAATGCAGGAATTCCGCCCAATATCTGTGAAGCCCTTTGTGACTGTACTCTTTGTTTCCTGGCACAAGAACAGAAATACTCAATGAATTCAAAAGGTGGCAAATTCATACTGATAAAACAAAATATTTTCTCACTCTGTTTGTAACAGGGCTTTGATTTTCATCAACGTTGAAGATTATAGTTGAGCAAGTATTAGGAGGTAGTTAGATGTTTATATGCCTGTCACAAAAAAAAGTCTAATATCAGAATATTTACTGACAACAATGGGATTTTTGGAAGGGAAATCAAAATTCATATTGTAGGCCTTAAGCAAATCACAGACCTAAGAAATAAGGACGAGCCATTTAATGAAGCATTTTCCCCATGGTTTGCTTCCCACGTCTTCCTGTTGGAAGCTTGTTGCTAGCCCTCAGACCTCAGAATGGTGGACCTAGATAACCTGATTTAGCAAGATGATTCCTGTGTTCTGGTGTAAAACTCATTAATGGTCTCTGCCATTATCTACCCTTGTGCACACTGCTTTCTTCCCTAGGGAGATGACAGATGTGCTGAGATGAGGTGACAGCATTGAAAGCCTGGCACTGAAGTGGTCTTTTTTTATAGTCCATGGGTTGGGATGCAAGGGAGAAAAACAATTCAAGGGATACCTTACAATGGACCCAATGGCCATGCCCTTTATTCACTTATAGTAGAAAAGAAAACCCCTTGGTATCTGTGGTGGGTTGACCTTGGCTAGCCGCCAGGTGCCCACCAAGGCGCTCTATTACTCCTCCTCCTCAGCTGGACAGGGGAGAATAAAATATCATGAAAGTCTTGTGGGTCAAGATAAGGACAGGGAGATCACTCGGTGATTACCATCACTGGCAAAACAGACTCAACTCAGGGAAATTAATTTAATTCATGCTAGCTAACAATGGAGCAGGATAATAAGAAATAAGAACAAATCTAAAAATACCTTATGCCCACCCCTCCCTTCTTCCTGGGGTCAACTTCACTCCTGATTTCTTTGCTTCCTTCACCAGTGTGGCACAGGAGGATGGGGAATGGGGGTTGTGGTCAATTCATCGCATGTTGTCTCTGCTGTTCCGTGCTCCTCACACTCTTCCCCTCCTCCAGCGTGGGATCCAACCCACAGGAGACAGTCCTTCATGAACTTCTCCAGTGTGGGTCCCTTCCACGGGGTGCAGTCCTTCAGGAACAGACTGTTTCAGCTTGGGTCCCCCATGGGGTCACAAGTCCTGCAAGCAAACCTGCTCCAGCATGGGCTCCTCTCTCCACGGGTCTACAGGTCCTGCCAGGAGCCAGCTCTGGTATGGGCTTCCCATGGGGTCACAATTTCCTTTGGGCATCCACCTGCTCTGGCTTGGAGTCCTCCATGGGCTGCAGGTGGATATCTGCTCCACCATGGACCTCCATGGGCCACAGGGGGACAGCCTGACTCACCATGGTCTTCACCACGGGCTGCAGGGGAACCTCTGCTCTGGTGCCTGGAGCACCTCCTCTCCCGCCTTCTTCACTGACCTTGGTGTCTGCAGAGTTGTTTCTTTCACGTGTTCTTACTCCTCTCTCTGGCTACTGTTGTGCAGGAATTTTTTTTCCTTTCTTAAATATGTTGTTGCAGAGGCACTACCACCATCACTGACGGGCTCCGCATTGGCCAGCAGCGGGTCTGTCTTGGAGCCAGCTGGCATTTGCCCTGTCGGACACAAGAGGATCTTCTGGCATCTTCTCGCAAAAGCCCATAGTTCCCCGCTACCAAACCTTGCCATGTGAAGCCAATACAGTATTGCAGGTACCCCCAGATCTTTTCATGTCCTCATCCTTTCCTATAAATCATGTTGTTTGAACTGCCACATAGCCTACTTAACTGACAACACCTAAGCTGTTACACCTTGCCTGTTGCACAAACATTTCAAAGGCTTTGTCTGATACATTTTCATCCTGATATGCTGGAACCAACTTTCCAATGTACTTTTTCTCCATCTATGTGGTATTAATTCAGGAATAACATAACTCCATGTATTTAAGAATTATTTCAGCTTACACATATTTTTTCTACCGGAAATATAGGCCCAAACTCTTAGTCTTACTGGCATAAATATTTTTCTTAGTTGTATAAAATCTAAGGTTAAAAAGTGTGCAAAGAAATACACACCTTTAAGATGAAAAAGTGGTATAAATTTTACTTTTGTCCATTTGTGTGTAAGATAATGAATAGAGTAGCAATATTTTTTTTTTTTTAAACTGTTTCAGTTTAATGGTTAGATTGCTATACATTATCCCTAATAATATATTTATCTATCAAAATTAGCAAATAAGTTTAGCGATTAGATAGCTACAGAAATCATTGCATGCCTCTAGCTTCATAAGAGGTTATGAATAAAGACATGACAAAATTTCTGAATTTGCTTAAACTGCACTAAAAAGGAGCCTACAAGAAAGGAATACTACAATCCCTGATCCCCCAATGGCAGAAAGACCAACTGAAGAACAGAACTGCTGATTGATAGGGTAATCACTTGAATAATTATGGCACTAGTTGCCAAGATATCATGCATATTTTGTTAAATAAACTTCTGCCTCGGCAGATGATGTCTCACGTGGTCTCTCTTGAAACTGGAGGGATCACACCAAAATTTCTCACCAGATGAAACAAAAAGAAAAAGAGAAGTTCAAGTTTATTTATGGAAATTATCAGGAGCCACAGTAATGATATAAAAGAAAACACAGTATTACCTTCCTACAGCTCTTAATTTCTCCTTGCAAGCAGATCTTCTGTTGCCTATTTGGTTTCTGGCTGTTTTTTGGACATTTCTTATACTCTCTTGAAAGTCACATTGCCAATTCTTATTTTCTCAATTTTTCCGTTTCAAGAAGAGCTATAATCCCTCATGCCTGAATGCGTTTACCCATAGTTTGAAGACCACTCTATGTTATCTTGTCTTGACTAGTTGCACAATGCCCAAAATAAGTTTAACACGTGGTTTGCATCATGCATTTCTTTGGGACTTTTCTTGGTCCTTGGGGGTGTTGAGGGGAATTGCTTTCATATGAATTATATTACATATAATATAATTAGGGTAAGAGTTTGGTGGGACAAATGGGAAGTTAATCTGTAGGTATAGGGCTGGAATGCTATCTGCAGCATTTCTGTAAATATTCTCCAAATAATGAACCAGGTTTAGTCGTCTAAGCATGAAATTCCTTCAGAATGCAATCAACAGGCAGTACATACTTGGTTAGACGCTAAGAGCCTAGTGGCAATAAGACCTTCTACCTGGCTACTCGAGCTATAATCCCACTTTACCAGTTCTCCCACACTCTCTATCCATTTTTCTTCTTTGATTTTTGTAAGCTTACACAATGCAGAAGTTCTCTCTTTTTCTCTCCCCACATATTTTTCTTTGTAAAATCATCTCTAATTCCTTTTATTCCTTTAATTCCTCTCTTTTAAAATTAGCTGATTTTCTTTGGTATCAGTGCAAAAAATTGTCTAAACTTGATCTTTAGTTTCTTCACTTGTATGCTTCATCACTGGCCTTTCTTGCTTTTCCTTTATTAATTTCATCCAAAATGCTGGTCTAGTAATCATCTACATTATGGACAGCCTCTATTATGATCTATTCATTAACCTCTCATTATCTTCATTATCCTTATTCCTGGCTTCCGAACTCTGCATAACTCTACTCTTGTTATTGGCAATTTTCTCTGCAGTTTCTCAACTCTGTCCTTGTCTCCTTTAAGTTATGTGCCCTTAAATTTCTTCTTTCATTCCCATTTTTAGGCCTCAAATTTTGGAGAGTCTTTGGATGTCTGAGTCAAGGGTGAACATACAAGCCAAGAGTGAACGTGCTTGCAATCAAAGAAACTTCTCTACCGTGAGCAGTCATGGAAACCTTTCAAAATCTTAGAGTGAATTTTCAAAGATTGTCTCCACACTCCCTTTTATCTTTTCTGCCCAGTTTAAATGCTTAGCATTTTTGGTTCCTAAAGTTCTCAAGGTGTTATAAAAGGTGAGCAGGCCTTGTTAGCTTAATTTTTACAGTGTTAAGACAGGGTAAATCTAATATAAGCTAACGGTAAGGTAAAGCAAAATCCCATATCTTGCTAAAAGGTCAAATGACAAATTAAAAGCAGACATTAGATTGGAATAGAGAGTACTATCGTAAACCCAGATTGTCTAACTGAGTAGACAATCCCAGATTAATATTTCCAATCAGCTGCTCATATCAAACTAAATACATTATTTTCTACTCTAACATAGCAAGTTATGAAAGTATTGCTCATGCTCCATTGAGGTACAATGATATTATACTCAGAGAAGCAGGGAGTATTCTTGTGTTCAAGGCTAAAAATATTTTCCTTTCAAGATGCTGCCATGGAACACAATCAGGAACTAAACTTACTGTGGAGCTCAGTAATAGAAAAGAGAGTACTTTCTTACAGTCAAACGGACTTTTTTGCCGTCACTGCAACCATAGCTGAGATAGGTGAACCAATAATTGGCCTTCAGATATATTAAATTGTGTTTCATTGATAGCAAGATCCAGTTTCCAGCTAATACTCCATTTAGTAGATGGCTTAAAGTGCACCTTAATCTGCATCGTGCCCCAAGTTTGACATTATTTGTGTAGGGCGTCACAGGTTGATAGTATTTTTTTTCTGCTGACAGGCACAGTTCTCTTCTCCATTAAAGCTTATGGATATTTATAACTCAAACTGTTCTTGTAGTAGCTGGTAATATAGAACACTTCTCTGCAGTCTACTGTTTGAGAGCTTCTACTTACTGAGATCTTACTGATGAGAACATCCATAGCTCTTAAAGTTACTAGATAATTGTGCCAAGGTGATCCTGATCCCTTAACTGAAAGAAGCAAAGACACAAAAAACCTAGTTTCTTACCCAAATACTTGTATCAGATTCTTACTAGCATTAATGGACACTACCTTACTTAGATAAATAGCAAATCATCTCTGACTTCTGCATCACTTTTTCCTGTTTCTTCGAAATAAATGCAGACTTCCACCATCCTAGCAGACAACACTGCCTGCATAGATACAAATCAAAGTACAGTTTCTTCATGCTTAAGAACATGGAAACAGTATAAAAACCCAGTGCACTAGGAAGCAGGAAATTAGAATCAGAACGAGGGAATCACTGGAAAGACCTTTGGATTATTTGATCCGACCTCCAATCCAAGCAGGATTATTGCCAACACTAAATCAGATTGGGTTTATCATGTCCTGAAAACCTCAATGAGTGGAGACTCCACAACTCCTCTGCATAATCTTGGTGCTGAACTATAATTTTCCAGCATTCCAGTGCTGAAAAAATATTCTTAATGCCCTTCCTGAACGTCCCAAGCTGCAGCTTGTGGCTGTTGTCTGTCAGCAAGTCCAGATACCTCAGCTTCTCCTCACAAACTATATGTTGTAGGCTGCTGATCATCTTGATTGCCCTCTTCCAGACCCTCTCTGGTTTCTCCACATCACCCTTGAACAGGAGGACCAAAAGCTGGATATAATAGTTCAGGTGTGGCCTCACACAGTAGAACTGAATAATCATAGAACCATAGAACAGTTTGGGTTGAAAGGGACCTTCAAAGGTCATATAGTCCAACCACCCTGCAATGAGCAGGGACATCTTCCACTAGATCAGGTTGCTCAGAGCCCCGTCCAACCTGACCTTGAATGTTTCCAGGGATGGGGCATCTACCACCTCTCTGGGCAACCTGTTCCAGTGTTTCACCATCCTCATTGCAAAAAATTTCTTCCTTATATCTAGTCTAAATCTTCCATCTTTTAATTTAAAGCCATTACCACTTGTCCTATTGCAACAGGCCCTGCTAAAAAGTTTGTCCCCATCTTTCCTGTACGCTCCCTTTAAGTACTGAAAGGTTGCAATAAGGTCCCCCTGGAGCCTTCTCTTTTCCAGGCTGAACAACCCCAACTCTCTCAGCCTGTCCTTGTAGGAGAGGTGCTCCATTCTTCTGATCATTTTTGTGGTCCTCCTCTGGACTCGCTCCAACAGGTCCATGTCTTTCCTGTGCTGAGGGCTCTAGAGCTGGACACGGTACTCCAGGTGGGGTCTCATGAGAGTGGAGTGGGGAGGCAGAATCACCTCCCTCAGCCTGCTGGCCACGCTTCTTTTGAAGCAACCCAAGATAATGGTTGACTTTCTGGGCTGTAAGTGTACATTGTGAGCTCATGTCCAGCTTTTCATCTACCGGTACCCCCCAGTCCTTCTTGGCAGGGCTGCTCTCAGTCCCTTCATCCCCCAGCCTGTATTGGTTTCAGGGGTTGCCCTTACCCAAGTGCACAACCCTGCACTTGGCCTTGTTGAACCTCATGAGGTTCACATGGGCCTAATTCTCAAGCCTGTCCAGGTCCCTCTGGATGGCATCCCGTCCCTCTGGATGGCCTCCCATCCCTCAGGTGTGTCAACTGCACCACTCAGCTTGGCATCGTCTGCAAACTTGCTGAGGGTGCATTCGATCCCACTGTCTATGTCATTGATGAAGATATCGAACAGTACTGGTCCCAGTACACACCGCTGAGACACACCACTTGTCACCCATCTTCATCTGGACATCGAGCCATTGACCACTACCCTCTGGATGCAACCATCCAACCAATTCCTCATCCACCAAACAGTCCACCCATCAAATCCGTACCTCTCCAATTTAGAGAGAAGGACATTCTGGGGGACCATATCAAAAGCCTTACAGAATTCCAGACAGATTACCTCTGTAGCTCTTCCCTTGTCCACTCATGTAGTCATGGCATCATAGAAGGCCACTAGATTGGTCAGGCAGGACTTGCCCTTGGGGAAGGTATACTGGCTATCTCAAATCACCTCCCTGACCTCCCTCTGCCTTAGCAGAGCTTCTAGGAGGATCTGTTCCATGATCTTCCCAGGCACAGAGGTGAGGCTGACAGGTTGGTTGTTCCCAGCGTCCTCCTTTCTACCCTTTTTAAAAACGGGTGCAATGGTTCCCTTTTTCCAGTCACTGGAGACTTCACCTAACTGCCCTGACTTTTCAAATATCATGGAGAGTGGCTTGGCAACTGCCTCAGCCAATTCCCGCAGGACCCTGGGATACATCTCATCAGGTCCCATAGACTTCTGTATGTTCAGGATCCTCAGGTGGTCACGAACCTGATCTTCTCTTACCGTGGGAGGGACTTTACTCCACAAGTCCCTGCCTTGGGGCCTATCCACTCAAGAGGTGTGGG
>VYXH01008745.1:183-12174 GCA_013397275.1 Burhinus bistriatus | reverse complement strand
TGGCAATTCCACCACTTCCCTGTCTATTGCTCTATGCTCTCTCACAGGTTGGTTGTATAACAGATGGTTCTTGGGTGTGATGCTTTCTGGAAGGCAGTGGAGATGCACTGTGTCCAGCTCTTAACCTTCTCTTCAGGAAATTCCAGGCAGAAATATCGCAGCCCCAGTAGGAGTTCAAAGCTGATATCACACTGCTAAACTACGGTCTAAGTTATCATTCTGGGGGATGAAAGCAGCTTGATGTTTGGATGTGCTACATCTCTTAGCCGATCCATTGGAACCATGTTAGCTTGAAGGGAGCATAAGGCATTAGGAGAACTTTGACCTTCTAACAAAGGCTGTCACATCTCATCCAATTCTACAGCGAAGGCAGCAGTTCATGCCTGGCTGCAACATGTCTGCCAAAAATGCATTTGATGATTTCAGGAAGTAGAGAAATCCCTGCTTCCTTCGGAATTTTGTTCCTGTCTTGTTGTTTCATCATAGTGTTTATTTTTTAAATTTTGCAAGAGTTACGATCATTGATGATAAAAATCTGTTTAAACCAGTAACCACTTGTGCAACTCTATCTCAGCACGTCAGTAATCTCTCTGAAAGGATGCGATGGTCTCAAGTCAGTATGCTCCGTATCATCAAGAAAGAAAAATTTCCACTTTTTCCATATACAGCAATAACTTGCAGCCTCTTTAGGTGACCTCAGCAGAGAGGACTGGTTGGGTTTGCAGAATTGACTGCTGCCTTAAAATCTCCAGGCAGCTCAAGATGCCAGGGTGCTTGTAACTCAATTACCTCTTAGTTTCAGGATTCTGCTTTCATTTACAACTCAGTAACTGGGCAAAAACTGAAGGAAACNCCGTGCTGGGTGTCTCAAATCATCTCTCTGTCCTTCATGAGCCTTAGCATAGCTTCTAGGAGTTGTGTTACCAACTGGTGTTACCAGTTTGCCAGTCTTCACCTTAGCGGGGTTTATAGGCATATGTATTTGAACAGAAGTTGTCTTTAGTCTCAATACTAGTAATTAAAAAAATCGAAAAAACCCCACCTTATTTCAAGTCTAGAACAACTTAGGGCGGAAATTTAAAATTCATAAAATGACTTTGAGTAAAGCAGCCGGCATCATGCTGGATATGATTTAGGTCTGCTTATACTATTTGCAAACTCATGTTCAGTATTGTGTTAGAAACAGCAAAGTATTTCAATTTTAAGTGTTAATTTAGCATCGTATTCCCCTGCAGAAAGGTTGACCCAGGTAAAGCCTTGTTTCTGAGCCGGCAGAATTGTAAGGAGTAAAAATCATACATGAAACTAACTAGTCATAGTTGAGGGACAAAATATTCATCCAAGTAAGGTGATGCTTAGCATTCTAGGTCGATTAACTGGTTTTGTGCCTATTCATACATTCTCTTGCCATTTTAACATTCATTTTAGTAAGGGATTTTGTGTGATTTACTAAAATATATTTGGCACAAATGAGATTTTTCTGCAGGCCGGATAAAGATAGACTCTGTGAGAAAGGAAGGGTGGATGCCAAACACTGCTTAACTCAGAGTTTTCTTCACAAGTATGTTACTTATTAAATGTCTCAGCTGACAAAAATCCATTCAACTTCACTGCCATTTGCAACCATAAAAAAGTCAGTGGGGCCAAATGTAGTAGTCAGATGTTGGATGTCATTTGCTCCTTTTCCATATTTTCCTATTCAAACATGGTATATCAACAAAAGAGAATAAGTTTGGATTTGTCTTAGTGGGAACAGAAAAAAAAGGATTGTTTACATAGAGTTCTCAAAGGAAGACCACAGGGAATAAAATATCAGAAGCTAATAAGAAGGGTGGTTGCCTTATAGAAAAGGAAAATGTAAACTTTTTTTGATCTTGGCAGGAGCATAATTCTTAACGGAAATCAACCAATCCCACATGATTTGCTGCTGACATGCTAAGTTATTCTGTTTCAGATCAGGGACTGACAATCCTCTCTTGCTTTTTTGACTTTGACAGGTTAAGCAGCTTCAGAATTTTTGATCATTTGTTTACAAGATACAAGCTGAAAATAATGCTTTTTAAAAATGTCTTATTTGAAAGCCTGGCCAGCTAATGTACAGTAAATGTATAATAAATAGTACGTAATGGTTATTCTTTAGAGAATGGGGCTCTTAACTAATGAGATAGGGAGCTTGTAATCACCTTGACAAGTCATCCTTGACATGTTAATGTTGTGGAATGTTGTGCCCATACAGATGAAAGACTCAGCAATCCTAATGTTAAGAGATCATCAGCTTAAGAAATGAACTTCCTATCTTTGTATATGTCTGTGGAGTCGTAAGTGGTCTAAAAACAAGATCCTGAAAGTTATTACAATTATCTATCTTTGTTCCAGATAGAATGAAAACATAAAACTGAATTTAGAACCAGATTTAACCAAAGTAGTACATATGTGCACAAAGGAATGAAAGATTTTAAGTACTTTTTCTTAAAAATGCAGCTTTTGTGTCTCCTGTCCCTGAAAGCTGGAGATTACCTTAATCTGTCTACTTTCTTCCTTCATAAATTTAAAACAGCAGCAAAGAGAAGACAGTTCTTTGCTTTGGCCACTTGTCTAGTGAAGAGTACTGCAGCACAGGGAAATATATTAAAGACTGGTTTTGTTTTAAGTAATGTACTTTAGTAAGCCAAAATTCTTTGGATATCTTTTCAAAGAATACTTTTCCAGAGATTCTGTCAGCAGGACAGGTCCCCAGGAGTGACCAAGAAATCTATGAAGGTTGGGCTGTCACAGTTTTCTATCAACCAACACAATAACCAGTGAAATCCAAAGATCAGAGATAGTGGCAAGAAGAGAATTAGTGAGAAAGTTTTACTGTATGGCAAGGAGAAAAATGGATTAAATAATCAAGACAAGTCAAAAAACATTAATTAAAAGCTTGAACTCTGTAGTAATAGGCTTCATAAAGACTTTTGTAAAATTCAGCCCTACTACATGAAGACTTGGCTAGGTTTAACTAGAAATACTGGCGCTACTCTCATGCAGTAAGTATGATTAATTTATCTCAGGATAGAGATGGGGAATTGAAGTAGGTAGTCTGATCTCTGAAGACTGGTGACGTGCTCTGGAGGAATAGTCAGACACGGATCCTTTTGCAGCACATCCTTTGCTCCCAATGCTTGGTCTCTAACACGGGCCATTCACGCATGCATGAGTGCACACGTGCAGACCTCTCTAGCCTTTGCACATTTGGTGAGTCTCTCTCACTGTACGTATGTATGTGTACACATACATATACATTTTGTATACAGACACACACATACACAGCGTTTGTTTTATAGGAAAACTGACGCTCAACTAAATGAGCTTAAAAGCAAATCTTTAAATATTGGTTTCGAAGTTCAGATCTAAATTTAAGTTGAAGTGGGCTTTTAGATTCATTTTCATTTTTGGTAATATTTCAAAGATGACATGAACTTCTGTTAAAGAAAAGAATGTTATGACATCATCTTCTTGCTGTTAAGTAACTGTCTTCCTCTTCCCACATTTTTTTATGGGGAAAACTTACATTTTTAATGATGGAGCTGAGCACAACTCATAATAAATGGGCTGTAGATCCAAACACTGGAAAATTCCTGGTGTATTGAGCTGGGAGCTTGTTTTGTGTCCTCAGAATAACAGTAAATCTGTTTATGCCTCCAACTGCTTGCAGGTTGTCAGCTCACTCAGCAGCTTCCTCTTTGTTTCTGTGTGACTGCAATGGTGAATTGCAGCAGTTAGATACTTTATGATCTCTTGATCATAGCTTGTATCAAAAGAATGAGTGATGATATACTTAATTTACTGCCATAGTGAGAGGAGAAGTTCTTCTCTGTCAGAAAAGGGCAGTGGTGGGCTAGGGAGCTTCAAAATACATTGATGCGTCTGTGTGTGCATTGGACTGGGAAATACCAGCCAGTCAGAAGACTTGTGGAAGCACTTCGAGCAGGTAAACTTTTCCTCAAGTGGATTTCTTGCTTTCCTCGAAACTTAATGTCAGTCCTTTTACTCCCTGATAGAGGCTGTAATACTGGGTGGCACGGGGCCTCCCTGCAGCATCCCAGGCTTGGAGGAGAAGGTCTTTCTTTGTGTACTGCCCGCTCCCTGTACAAGACTGATGAACACCTCCTGATCCGGTACCACGTTTGGCTCTACCACTTGGCTATGGAGAGGAAGGAGCACTACCTCATGCTTCTTGTGCTCCAGCCGGTCTTTTGTATGTGACTGGAGCTGCAGGGTGTGCTCTTCCAGCTTGCCCGATGGTAAATGTTGGGCAATTGAAAAGCCTTTTGTCCTTCTGAACCCCACACATGACTCTTTTTTAACTGCTGAACCCCACATCTGACAGAACAAGCAGTGAAGTGAGCCTGAGGGTAAGGAGGCAGCCATGCACGTTTCAGTGCAGTGCTTGTGACTGTCTGATGTTGTTTAGCTAATTAAAAAAATCCTCTGGGTTCAATGAAAGAACTGTGGGCTGGCTACAGCTGTGGTATGTATCTCTGCTTGGAGACTGACAGCTGCCTCTCTGGTATGACAGAACTGGCTTTACAGACTGCTGATGGTGCTCCCTGGACTGCGGTGTGAGAAGCGCGGTTCTAGCTCACCAGTCAGTGATCTTTATTGTAATTCTGTTTTTCTCCTTTGCCTGTACAACTCCAGCTGGCATCTGGGAGCTCTCCGTACTAACTCCAAATCCCTAGTATCAGTCTGTGAAACTAAAGAGATTTTTATTTAGTTTTCAGTGAAAGAATGATTGCAGTGCTTTAAGATTTTTCTTCTGCTTGCTGAAATTTTTAAATATGTGAATGATGGCTACATTGCAAAAATCATTGATGTTACCTGTACTCAAAGCAAAAACTGACAAATATTAGTCCAATACCATCTCTAACAGTTAAAAAAAATTAACTGTCTAATTCCGTCTGTGTACCTCTGGACAGTAGTTCCATCTTTGTATTTTTCAGTCTATATCTTTACATGGGAAGAACAGGCTTATGCTTAAAGGACTAGAATGAGAATCAGAATTTGGATTTCATATCCAGCCTCATATTTCCCTTGTAATCTTGAGCAAGTTACACAGTAAGTTGCAGAAACAGCAGATGTAGAAGTGCTGAAATTCTAAGTATCTCGGAATCAAGTGCTAAAGCTCTCTATAAAGTAATGCCAAGTACGTTAGGCACCCTCTAACAGATTTCAAAATAACATGCTAAGCAAAACCAGTGCTGTAAGCATATTTCCATCTGAAGACAACCAACAGGAAAAGTGAAGAGCAAGGGAGTGATATGGAAGTCTAGTCCACATCAAGAACCTGAAATCCTTTCCACGTGTAACCTTTCATTCAAAAACACACAGGTGCTGAAAAGAGGGAACACACTCATTTATCCTATATAATAGTCTTGTATTACAGAGCTGAGGAAATGTTATTCCCCAGATAAGGGATTTAAAGCCTCTTTATAGAGAGTGCCATAGCCATGGATGCTGTCCACATAATTTGCTGGAGATGTGCAACTGTATTCAAGGTGCAAAAGGGGGACTTTTTGTGAAGATGGAAGCTGGCTTTCAGTACATGATGCAATTTATGTGTTTGTATCCTGTCACTTTCACAATCAATTTTCTGTTGCCTTTAAATGCTGTGCTCCTCACTATTAGAAATTGAGCAACATCAACGCTTTCCATTATTATCCTTTCACTGACCTGTTTCTAAAGGAAGGCACAGCTGACTGGTAAGGAGTTTGTCCCTGACATGTTAGGGATGCAATGGACACAGAGATTGGAGGAGTGCATCTTATTTATGAATACGGATCATTCTTGAGTGTGAAATAAATTCAGAACTGTCCACACCTGTGAGATATGCTTCCAAGTAGACTTATGGATTTCATACACACACTGCGGAGATTTCAAAGTTGAAAAGTAAGATAGTGTTGGAGTTAGGTAGTAAAAGTCTGCAGCCGAGCAAAGCTTTTAAGATTATCTTGGTTCTAGGTGTCAAACCACTGCTAAAATTGTGCTTTCAAATTCTCAGCTACCTGATGGATAGTGTCCTTTTGATTATGAATAGCAAAAAAACACAGAACGTGAGTATGTATACATCTATGATTACAAAATGTACTTTTAAAACTTGTAGTTCACATACATATGTACTTACCAAGAGGTTAGAGTTGGCAGATATATCTGTAACCAACATCAGTTCTTGGCTTTGGACCACAATTAATTTATCATAGTAACAGTAACCAACACAACAAAACCCTGCTAGGTAAAGAAGTCACTGTGGTAATATAGCAACAACAACAACAGTAACAACAGCAACAACAACAATAATAATAACAACAATAAAGTGTTACTGCATTAGTTGAACCTTAAATACTCTCTACATTATACTTGAATTAAAATAGCCAATAAAATTCAAGATTGCTGATTTTATTGCAGTCTCCCTCGCTAATGCTTCTACACTATGTATATAAAGTAGGCATCATACTATTTGTTACTTATTAGGTCCTACGAGGAATTTGCATTTTTCAAGAGCGAACCTCAAAGCACTGTCTGATAATTAGCTTACAGTAATTGATTTTGAAATATATTGAAAACATAAACCCTTCACCTTGAGTTCAGTTCACGGTCTTTTGCCCTGCTCCACTGAATGATGCTTGCTGGTACTGGCAACCGCCCAAGTACATTTGCAGCTGCTGTGGCATCAGTTACTGTGGTATCCTGTATATGTACAACAAAATAAAAGAAATACAGACTTAGAATGTTGTTATAGATAACCTTATCACTAACCTGTCTGAGGAATATTATAATGAAGATGCATAACTTCAAGTAATAGGGGTATTTTATTTGTTCAGTTTGGACTGGATTCAGAGCGGATTGAGTGCACCCTCTGTAAATTTGCAGATGAAACCAAGCTGGGTGGGAATGTTGACCTGCCTGAGGCTACCAAGGCTCTAGAGGGGGATCTGGACAGGCTGGATCAATGGGCTGCGGCCAGCTGTAACAAGGTAAAGTGCCCAGTCCTGCACTTGGGTCACAACAACCCCGTGCAACGCTACAGGCTTGGGGATGAGTGGCTGGAAAGCTGCTGGGCAGAAAAGGACCTGGGGGTGTTGGTCAACAGCCGGCTGAATATGAGCCAGCAGTGTGGATGTTAGGAAAAATTTCTTCACCAAAAGGGTTATCAAACATTGGAACTCGCTGCCCAGGGAAGTGGTTGAGTCACCAGCTTGTGTGACATGCTATCATATTTTGGGAGATTTTTAATAATTTTTTATTTTGAATAGACAATATCTCTTGCTATTCCAAAACCTCTCCTTTCAGGTCAAAATTGATGATTTTGTATTTAAATGTTTTATATATTTTCCTACAGAAACTGCTATTTTAAATTGTCTATTAGTATTCATTCTAGATAAAAGAGCTACTGCAAAGGAGAACTGACAGTACAAATTATAGGTCATGTACAAGATAGGACTCCTTACTTTATATGGGAGACCTCTAGAATACAGCCAGTGGAGTACTTGTTCATATTTCCTAAGGTCTGTAATAGATCTCCTGTGTTTCTCAACTTTCTTCTGTTGCTCTGTTGCCCCATGCAAATTTACAAAATAATAATCAGAGAAGTACAACACCCCTGACAACTGGCTTAGCTGTAGCAAACTTCAAATTAAATTCCTTTCAGGTCATTTAGACCTTCACTGTTATTTCGTCATGCTCTTGTGCTCAGGTGTTAGGTGCTGCTGAAAGCAAAGGGCATGAACTTTGATGCTGTATCAGTCACAGCTTTTAGTACCATTCACTTTATTTCAGTGATGACAATACAGAGGCATTGTGCAAACACTTTAGTGGTAGGGGTTTTGCAGCAACCTTCTGTTTCATTCAAAGATCAGTAAGTTACTGATGTCAACAGCAATTGCTGCCTCCTAAAAGACCAACTTTTAAACTTATTTCCTTTCTTTATTTGTTCTGCTTTAAATATGCACTTAAAACTCAGTATGTTGTTCATGACAAGGTCTTAGGAGTTACAAAGGTATCTCAAAACAGCACCAGAAATCTGTAAGTTCTAAGTAGTAAAACCAAAACAAGATTTAAAAAATTTCTCAGGTACATTTAATCAAATGAACTCCTGCTTAAACTGAGAACATAACGATGTTCTGATGCTTAAGGAATCAACACAAATAAAGGAAATACTCTAACACATGAAACCATCAAACCGTATAGCACCAAGGAGTCTGGGTTTCCTCTTTTTTAATACTTAATTTGTTAATTAAAGTGTATGGACTGCCACATGTGCGAAACAATCTCTGAAATATGTAGATACATAAAAGCACAATTTTGTTGCTGTCTTAAAGCTGTACAAAATCAGTCAGAACGTACCTTGCCATCACCCACAGGTGGAACTTAGGATGTTCATGAACTGTTAGGAATGAATGGGCTGATGCATCTGTGTAAAAGTTACTATCTGGTGACAAATACTGTTCTTCCTGTGATCCCTGCCTTTTTTGGCGTTTTGAAGTGTTTTTTTAAACTAATGGCAAACTTTTTTTCAAAAGGGAAGATAAATATGGAATGGCAAAAGAAAGAGGGAAGGCTAGAACTACATCAGTTTTCATGGAAACATGTGAAACCAGCTATAGGAGAGGACAAATTAAGCTTTCAATAACTTTTTTCTTCAATTGTGTGAATAAATTCAAGTACTACCTCAAAAAGATTTTATTCTGATAAAGTGAAAGAGAAAAAGTCATGAACTGATTTACAGCAAATGCTTTCTTACCCAGATTACAACAGTATCTTCTAAAGCAAGTTTTTCATGCTTGTCATATAATGACTTTTCTTTTTAAGGTCTAAAGGCCACCTGCTTTAATCATCGATCCAGTTTACCTTTTGATCAGCTGATACTTAGGAAACTCCTAGTTCTTATTGGGGAGATGCTGTCTAGTGGGCTTCTAGAGTTGGTTTGAAGTGCAGACAGGTATTCCTACTATACAGACTTTATGATAATGTCATCTTTTTTCAAAGGGTAATAGACTGTGTCTTAAAGAAAGGGCCTAGGTGAGTGACCAATATTCCCTTATGGGCAGCAGAATCAGCATTGTTCTGTTTTATGCAGTATTACA
This sequence comes from Burhinus bistriatus, assembly GCA_013397275.1. NCBI lineage: Eukaryota > Metazoa > Chordata > Aves > Charadriiformes > Burhinidae > Burhinus > Burhinus bistriatus. The sequence continues at coordinate 3,052 of VYXH01008745.1, read as the reverse complement.
AAATTTATATTCTTCATAGAAACAAAGATTTCTGAGGTATTTGAGAAAGGAAAATCAGATGTCTAATCTAGTGTTTTTGAAAGACCATTAGGAGTTCAGCTGAATCTAGGGTTGGCTGGCATGAAGTAAAATCTCCATACTGGGTTTCTAAGTTACCTAATTAAATCCTGTTAAATCTCAGTGGTATTGCAACTGTATCATTTTCTTCCTCATATTCAGATGCCTGTTACAACTGAAGAACCTAAGCTTCCAATTGTTCCAAAGGTCAAGTCAGTCTACGTGCAATGTTTAGGTTTCTGCAAATCTTGGTTTTGCAGAAGTAGAGGAAATGAGTAACAAAAAGTCATGGGTTTGTCTTTGCATTTTTTAAAAAAAGTTTGTACTGTTTGCCTCCATTGCCTGGAAGAGTCCTCATATTAGTTTATTAGTTTACTAGAATCTGAGCAATTAATAGTCAAATGACACAATTACTACACCAGTGTGGAAGACAAAATACATTTAAGCAATTTCCTTCTTCCTTGACCCCCACAACATATTGGTCATTATTTTGAGTCAGGTAGCTCCAGATTTCAATTAGAATCTACATGGAGCTCCAGAGTTAGTAGATTAATTCCTTTTCATTTTAAAAAAGTCTTGAAAAAATCCTTTTGCTGATGAAAAGAGAAATGCTGAAATGGTATAGGAAAGACTGGCTTTGAAGTTTTTTCCAGACACATTGAAAGTGTGTAGGCATACCATTTACACAAATTTGGTTTTTCTTTTCATTTATTCTGACTGATTTTGACATTCAGTAGATGTTTGAATGATACTTATATATTACTCAGACTTCTTAGTGACTGCTAGACACTGGATGTCCATGGTGCACATAAGTTAATAATTTCTGAACATCAGCCTCTCTGACAGACAAACGGTTAGCTTTGCTGTATAAAATAAGATGCATACCTTGGTTTCACACAATAAGAATTGCCTCTTTCCTTGAACATTATATAATATGGTAGGTGTAAGCTTCTCTAGTTGTTTAAAGACATATTTAGTTCAGGTGACATAAGTGGTTTTAACCCTTTCAGCATTTTCTTGAAATATGTAGAGGCATGACATTTGTTAGAATGGAGTTTCAACAAGAAAAGGATCTTATTTATGTGTGTTTTCTTATTTTATCTTTCGTACAAGTTGACAAAATATATGAGTAAGTTTTCAAAACTTGGAAAAAAATTCTTCAGTATATATTACTGTAGGACTTAGAAAAACCTCAGTGAGTTTGTGCCAACACAAACAAAAATCTAAGATTGCATATCCATTTCTGTGTGATCAGAAGTTGGATTCTCATCTTTCAGAAGACAGAAAAGCTTACTGTGTCTTTAGTCAAAAAGAGCTTTTTTCAAGGGGTGGACTAGGGAGTGGAGAGGTAGTATACATGTTTTTTTCTTTTTTGACACCCTAAATAAGCAAGGCCAGGAGGGCTTGCCAATTAACACTGCTGTACAGGATCTTTACAGCAGTATTTAGGTACCTACAAAAGGGAACATGGTAAGATACCTTAAAAAAGGAAATGCCCGCAATCTGATTTTTTTTTCGTCTTAGGTTGAATAAAGTTTGTGGTGTTAAACAGCTTTAGGTAGAAAAAAATGACTCAATCTAAAATAGCTTCTTTAAAAGGAGATTTCCAGTCTGAATTATTGAAAATACTAGTGCATAGCTTACATGACAAATTATATTTTATAGTAGAGAGATCAAAGTTATGTAGGGTAACTGACTGACTAACTGAAAACTGGGTTTTTGCTGGGTTGCTGGCCATGAGGGTAAGTGATATAACAGAAAACATGCAATGGGAAAATGCAGCAAAGTATCAAAAGAAGTGTGTGTTTACACCAACAGAAGGTAAATAAATGTTTGTACAATTACACTGCAATCATTTTTTACTTGCTTATCTGCTTTATTAGTACCTGTGATGAACAGTAGGATGCTAGAGGCCTTGTATTGAAACCTGACCTTTAACAAAGTGGCAGAAACCTGATTTTGGTAGAAATAACTAAACAAATAAATAAACAGAGAAACGTACAAACCTTTGTGCTCATTACTCTACTGCAGGAATGCAACTGTAGTCACACTGTAATCTGAGATAAGTAGCATTCCTCCAAAGTGAATGAATGGAACAGAGCCTTTGTGGAACAAATTGCAGACCAGTACATTGAAGGAGCTTGAAGTATCAAAAAAAAGGTAGACCAGATGGTTATTGTAGGTCTGCTGAACTGACAGATACTTAACACTTTCAGCAAGATATTGGGAGTGTGGGTTTACACAACATCTTTTAGCTCCTGGTGCACCATCCTTAGTATGCACACACCAGGCAATCCCAAAGCTACCAGACAATTGCTTTTTGTACTTGTCTTTATCTTCATAAAATCATAGAATCATAGAATGGTTAGAGTTGGAAGGGACCTTAAAAATCATCCAGTTCCAACCCCCCTGCCGTGGCCTTGAACACTACCAGGGATGGGGCATCCACAACTTCTCTGGACAACCTGTTCCAGGGTCTCACCACCCCCACAGAAAAGAATGTCTTTCTTATACCTAATCTAAATCTACCTTCTTTCATTTTAAAACTGTTACCCCTCATCCTATTGCTACACTGCCTGATAAAGAGTCCCTCCCCATCTTTCCTGTAGGCCCCCTTTAGGTACTGGACGACTGCTATAAGGACTCCCCAGAGCTTTCTCTTCTCCAGGCTGAACAACCCCAACTCTCTCAGCCTGTGTTCATAGGAGAGGTGCTCCAGCCCTCTCATCATCTTCATGGCCCCCCTCTGGACTCTCTCCAACCGGTCCATGTCCTTCTTATGTTGGAGGCCCTAGAGCTGAACACAGTATTC
>VYXH01008744.1:581-31249 GCA_013397275.1 Burhinus bistriatus | reverse complement strand
CCGCAAACCTCCTGTGGAAAAAACTTGCTGATGCCGGGCCTGGCGAAACGGGGGTGGGCGGGTGTTCACGCGTGTTGCCCGACGACGCCCGGCTCCAGCCCCTTGCCTGCGCCCGGCCCCTCCCCAGCCGGGGACCTTCGCCCCGGGCTCCCCCCCGGTTTTATCCTCCGGTTTGAGTTTTGGTTTGGTTGTTTTTGGTTTTTGGGTTTTTTTTGAGGGGGTGTCCGGGGAGCTGTATTTTTCCAGCTTGTCGGCAGGGGGTATGCTTGTACCGAATAATCCAGCCCTTTTGTCCAGGATGCTGGCCCCCATCCCGGGTCCCCGTCCCCATCCCTGTCCCCCTCCTTGGGGCTGCAGGCAGGCAGGAGCCCTGCGACCTGCCAGACCCCGGGGTCGACGGGGAACCTGCCCTTGCCGACACCAGCACCAGCTCGGCGGAGTTGAGCTTGCCACTGGGTGCACCCCATGGGGCGGTGGGTGAGCAGAGCAATCCTCCTCACCCAGTCCCACCCGTGGGAAGGTGCCTCTGACCCTGCCAGAGCTGCTGCAAAGAGCACCGGGCAGGAGGGGGATGTTCAGGGGCTCAGTGACTCGGACGGAGCACATTTAGTGTTTGGGGTGGTGGGACAGCCTCTGCAGAGAGGCAGAGCACAGTCCTGGGCTGCATCGGGTGCAGCCAGGGATGCTCCTACTGACGTGTGATGCCTTTTCAGTAGCTGCGTGTTTGGACAAGGGTTATTTTGGCTTTACAGGCTCTGAGCACGTTTGACCCAGCTACAGAGAGGGAAACTGAGGCACGGGGAAAATTTGCACAGAGAGAGCCCAGGACAGTCCCAGGCCCCTGTTGCCATCCCTGTCCCCAGCCTGGAGCACCTCGGAGCAGAGCTGTGCTCCTCGCAGACCTTCCACGCTGCATTCCCTGCTTTAATCAGCCTCTTACTGCCCAGCCTTGGGCACCAGCGCACATCCAGTTGCCAGCAGTGCTGGCCACCAGCCTTGGGTCTCCAGGGTTGCACCAAAGAGTTTTGGGGTGTTCATCCGAGCAGCAGAGTTGGGGCCGTTTTCACCCCTCCTGTCCCCTGGGCCTCGAGCTGTGACCATGCAGAGAGGACAAGCAGGGGTGGAAAAACAAATGTTTTTTTTCCAGTGTCCAAAACCTTGCAAAATCCCACCCTGATGGGAAAAGTTTCCAGCCCCATCGTGTTTCAGCCTGGGTCCTTTAAAAAGTATCCCAGGCTTGAGTCTGAAGTGTTCACGACCTGTTTTCTTTCAATAATTTCTGGGGGTTGCATGTGAAGCATCACTCCTTGGTGCTGGGTGCCTTCCAGCAGGAGCAAAGCAGTGTCCACGCACGGCTGGGAAATGCATGCACCCTCGTGTGTGTGTGCACACGTGCAGGTGTGTGCAGGGCAGAGCAGCGCCCAGGCCTTGCGGGGACAGGATGGACCCTCTGGGGATGGCCACAGGATGGGGAGGGCTTGCCAGGGAAGCGAGGGGTCCTGGCACAGGCAGGAGGGCAGGCGCCACCGGGAATGCCAATCCCCAGCCCCTCTTTTGCTTTGAATTTCTGCAATGGCAGCACTTGCACTGGGTTTTGTTCATGGGGCACGGGGTGAACACCTTGCCGGGGCCCCTGACCCATCTGCTTTGCTCTGCTGCCAAGCTCTGCTCACCTCCCTGGGCCCTGGGCAGCTGCGCGCCGGGATGGAAAGCCAGGAGCCATGCAGTAACGACTCCCGTTGTTGTTAATTTGGCAGTCAGATTAACTCAGTGACTACTCTCTCCACACTGTGCTGTGTGGCCATCATCTCACGTCCTCATGAAGAATTGCCCCTGGCAATGCCAAAGGAGATAGAGTCGGATGCTGCGGCCTCTTTCCCTCTCTGTGCATCCTCTGTTGGACTTGTGGGTAGCTCTGCCTGAGCAGCTGGTATCCTCCAGGGGGGGAAACTGAGGCACAGAAGCCAGGCTGGCACCAGCCAGCCTGTGTCGAGCCTGTTCACCTACCAGAACACCCCAGATTTTAATTCAGAGCAGTGCCCTGAGGTCCCTCCCCTCCGCTCTCCCCCTCCAGCCCCTGTACTGGTTCCCAGAGCAGGGCTCATCCCCATGCTGCGAGGGACCCGCAGTAAGGACAAGCTGGCTTCTGCGGCTGCTGACGGAGGGGTAGACCCATCTGTGGTGAGTTCACCTTGAAGATCAGCAGGTATACAGGAAAAAAAAATAAGGCCACATCACACACAAGCTGTATCCAGGCTGTTACTTTGATTTCTCTTCTTCTTTTCCTATAGGGAACCTGACCTGGCTCTGAATTTCTGCTGCTACTTTGCGGGTAGGTAAAACCATAGAGGGATTTTGATCAGGCTGGCTTCTCAGCAATGGGAATTAACCCCGGAGCTGAGCTGTCTGGGTTAGCAGTGCTCAGGGCTCTCCGACAGACAGCGCTAATGATGACACAGCATCACCCTCAAGACACGTTAAAACCCACACTTTAACGAGATCACCGTGTATACAAAACCACGCAGCGCTGTCATAGCACCCATGTGTGAAACCAGACCTGCTCAGAAGCGCATCTGAAAACCTCCTCGGTGGCTACGGCAGGTGTCCAGGCTGCCAGCACTGGCACAAGCAAGGTATGGGGGGTTTGAAGGGTCCTGGCTCTGCTTGGGTAGGGATGCAGGCAGGGAAGGGTGGCATGGTGCTTCGGGATGCCCCATCTATCCCTGGGAGTCACCTCGCTGTTTAAACCCTCCTGAGTCTGGTGGAAGTCACTGCCCAGCCCAGGCCATGAACATTAAGTTCACCTTCATCTGTGCATGGCCCAAAATGGGCTGGAGCCTGAAGGAGAGGGATGCCACCAAACCCAGCTGCCTTTTCTCTCCTGAAGATAAATCTCCCACAATAGCCCCGGCAACAGGGGGAAAACAAACACAAATACAGCGCAGGGAAAGTTTGGCTGGAGCTGGCTAAAGCATCCTGGCAAAGCAAATGCTCCCGCTAGCATTGGTTCCAGCTTTTGTGCGAAGCCCCCTTTTTTCTTAAACAGGGTCCTGGCGAGTTTGCCTCACCGCCCATCGGAGCAGCCCTGCGGGGCCAGGCTGGCTGCGGGAGGGAGATGCGGAGCCAGGAATGCCTGACCCCACCCGGGACCTTAGTGCTTCTTTCAGCAAGAAACGTAACAGCATGGCGACCCTTGGTGACATCGAGGGACTATTTGTCATCAGGAAAAACACAGTGGCAGGAGGTAGGAGGAGAGCCAAAGGTTGCAGAAAAGCATGAGGCAGCCAGTCCCGTGCTCGCTGGCAAGCAGGCAGGCATGAGGGCAGGCAGAACTCCAGCATCCCAGCACCGCCTGCTGCCAGCGCTCCGGCTCCTGCCTTCGCTGCTCTCGGGTGGCTTAGGCATGCGTGGGGCAAGGCTCTGCCTGCATGCAGCGGCGTGCCCAGGCATGCACTGGCTCCATCAGGACACCATGGGTGAATTCGACAGTCTGGCCGCTTGTCCTCATCCAGCCAAGAGTAGGACCTAAACCAGAGCTGGTTTGGCCATGGGAACATGGTGACCCAGTGGGGGAGCTAGGGCTGGCATCGTGTTTGGGACAGAGTCCTCTGTAATACCAGCTCAGCTCTTCCTCTGCCTGCAGCGACGTCTTCGCAAGGCCGCAGCTTTGCAGTTATTGCAGTGATGGAGAGGGATTCCTCCCCTTCAACACGGTGCAGCCGGGTGGCTGGGTCGGGCAGCCCTGGCTTGCAGCAAAATTGAGTCAAGCATTGAAAGCTGCAATGGGTCTTTTGAAATCCTCTCAAAGCGATGGGGGGGAGGAGTCAGGTCTGCTCAGGACTTTTCAGCCAGACCCTGGGCCAGCGCCCAACTCCACCCACGGTTCTGTGAGATTTCAAGGCTGAGGCAGCCAGGAAATCAGTTTGGAGATGGTCTTTCATGTCCTGTGCACTCCTAGGACTGGGTTCAAGCCAGCCATGATGAAACTGCAATAGAAGATGGTTGTCTTGAAGTTTGGGGTGGAGACAAGCAAGGTGATGCTCCGGCCGGAAGCTGGGAACCCAAGAGGGAGCCTGACCACCAGCCCTGAACATGCTTGTGCCTATGCATCACCTCCAGGATGAGCTCTCTTCTCTCCTTTTGTTAAGCTCATAGCTGTCTTGCAGATCACTTAGGAGCAAGTCTGTGTGAAGCACACATTGCTTCATGCGTGTGCATCCAGGTCTAGACAGTAGGTCCGGCCTCTGCTCCTGCTTCTTCCCTGGCATCACTCCCCTGCTGTTGTTTCTGAAGCAGCTCATCTGGATGAGGCCCCTCACCAGCCTCTCAGTAACGTGCACATGTGTTCCTGTGCCTTCAGCAGCTTCTCCTGGGCTTTCCTCCTGCTCTATTTAATTAGGCACCGAGGGAGAGGGACAGTAACCAACAATTAGGTGAGCTGGAGAAGTGCCCTGGTTTCCTGGCCTCGCTGCTCTGAGCACCTTGGGAACCACTTTCCCCTGAGACAGGAGGAGGAGAGGGAGGGAGCCAAGGCTCTTGGGAAGTTGGAGCAAAGTAGCATTGGCTGGGAAAAGCAGGTGGTGGGTTAAATTGTACAGGCGCAGTAGGACAAGGCAGGTTAACTCCCTGGGAAGCGGTGAGCCCGCAGGGTTTGCTCCTGGCTCTGGATCAGAAGGGCTATGGGACCATCATCAGACGGCATCATCTGGATGGAGGAAAGTTTTGTGATCATCAGCTGTTGTCTTCCCCGTGGCCGCAGGGTCACTGGCACCGCTGGGGAGGGATTACCTCCAACGCCAACTGCGTGCCTGGCCCAGTTGGAAACAGCCCCAAGCAGCCTCTGCCTCTCTTTCCGTTGCCAATTCAAGGCCTTGGAGCTAATTCCAGCATCACCAAGAGATCAGGTCTTGGCCCTGCTGGTAATGGTGTGATCTCAAAACATTCTGGGAACAGAGAACTTGAGATGCTGAGCCAGATGCTGAGCTCCTGGAGAAGACAGCAGGGGATGGGGGTCTGACTGCATCCAGGTGAAGCTGGAGGCTGCGATTCCGCCAGCGAAGGTGGTGACTAAGTGGGTGCTAGACAGAGGTGACTCTGATGCAAAGTGACTTGGAAATGCAATGGGAACCAGCAAAAGTCCAAGTCCAAGGCTTGGGACTATCCCTCTGTCCTCCTTGCTGGCTGGGAGCTACCCAACAGGTCCTGTGGGAGCCTCACAAACAGGCTGCTGCAGAGAAGGAGGATGCTTGGGCACAGCCCAGTTAACAGGGAGAACTGGAGCCCTGGTACCTGCATCCCACTGGAAGTGTAAGGCAATTGGAGACTTTCTGAAAGGTTCAGAGCTGGCCTTGCCAAGGCCAGAGCTGTCTCTGCGTCTGGCCAAGACATTCCTGCCAAGACATTATTTGGATAAAGTCCTGGAGGCGGGATAAATCCATCTGGATTTGCAAACCCCAGGCAAGTGGCTGCACGTGTGCCCAGACACGCACCCCTAGGAGAGGCCATTCCTTATCCGCATCCGCCTCTGCTGATCTCCTTTTGCTCAAGGTTGTCTCAGCCCTTGCTTTTGCTACTGGCTCAGCTCCCTTAGCTTCAAATCCCATTAGGCTTCAGCGGTGTCCTCTCAGAGGGCTTTTCAGAAGGGTTGGGCCCCATTGCCGCTCACGTGGGGAGCTCTGCCTAGTGACACAGCACCCAAGGGGGATGCATGATAAAAATCACCCATTTGTCCCCATAGCAAATGGCCTGGTGGTGGCACGAGGCTGCTCTCCCATTCACAAAGTGCATGCAGCTCCTCAGGGGCTGATCCTGCTTTCTCTGTCTCCTGATGGAGCTGGTCCTGCATCCCCAGGTCCATGTTCTCCTCTGGCTGAGGCCGCTGGATGTGAATCTCCTGTCCCTGCTGCTGTGGAGTGGAGAGTTACCTATTGCTGATGCTGGGCTCTGCCTCGCAGGGAAACCCCTGGTGGGGTGGAAGATCCTGGATCTGCCCAATTTCCCACTGGAAAGAGGCTATGAAATGATCCATGGAGCCAGTTCCCTTCTTGGTCATGGCCGCTGGTGCCTCATACTCCACTCATCCACCGGGTGTGAGTCCCAACCATCCTTGCATGATACTACCAGCGAACAAGTGACAAGCGTTGGAGGGTCCAGCTGTGCAGAATGAGAAAGGCACTGGGGGAAAGCTGGCGGAGAGGAGGCGAGTCCGTCTGGGTCAGGCACATCGATTGGAGGCATCCAATACATTATTCATGACCAACCTGGGGTGCAGCTCAGGAGAAAGTGGTGAGCATGTGCTTCTCCTTGGGAAGTACACCTGAGAGAAGCTGAAGACCCCAGTCTGAGGCTGGCGGTGTTTTGAGGGAGAAGCCAAGATGCCGAATGCTTCACTCTTCTGCAACACCTGCTCGGGCTGGTTGCCTGTGGTGAGCTGGGGATGGAGCGCAGTGGCTGAGTCTGTCCATGGCAAGGAAGGGGAGACAGCCTCAGCGCTGCAAAGCATGGCGGCCAAATGGGTTCCAGCTCATCAAACACCCTAGTAGGCAGTCATGACATACAAGCTTCCTTTTGGCTTTTCATGCCCAAATCCACTGATGCTCGTGACACCTAAGACTGGCTGGTGAGTCCCAGCACCCAACAGTGCATCGCGCTAGGGCATGTTTCTCTGCAACATTGCTCTTTCTTAAGGGCAGAGCAGCTTCTCCTTGCTGGGACATCCCAGTCCTCGTTGCAAACACATGTGGCTTATTTGAAAGTGATGCTCCACCTTGACCAGCAAGTTGAGGATGCTCTGCTTCCCAGCCTGGACACGAGCACAACACTCAGCAGCAAGGGATGTGAGCTGTGTTGGACTTTCCTGCGAGAAGGGAAGGGTGACAGAGAGCAAGGCAGGTGCATGTGATGAGGACATCTCCATGGCTTCGCATCAGGTGTGATTCAACACAGGAGTCACAGCCTGAGATGGGTGCAGTCCTCAGGGCTGATTGCATCCGAAAGACTTTGGGGAGAATACCAAGAAAGGGACTTTCCTCCCAAAATGCCCAAGCAACCAAAGCATCTGGAAAGCCCATCCCTGGGCAGCTGGACTTTCTCTGAGAGCCAGGTCCCCTTCCAGTGGGGTGCAACATTCACACTGGCTTCAGCCAAGCTGTCTAGGGGAGCCATGGTCGGGGCAGTGAGGGTCAGTGGTGTCACAGCAGCATCACCTGTGGAATCTGCCCCCTACTGCTGCAGGCATCCCTTGGGACAGGAGGCAGCCAGATGACCCATGGGACATCTGCTTACTGTGGCATTTGGCACGATGCCACCGCATTGCGGAGGGACCGGAGCTGGAAAGAGATGCTGGGCTGGGGTGTGTCCGGCTGGAACTGCCCTGACGTTGGGGCTGAGAGGGGTCCTAATGGGGGCAAAACTGGGCTGAAAGAGGCATCAAGGACAGCCACATTCTACATTTTGAGAGGGGGCCCTTAGAGATGCCTGGCTCTGGGTTTTATGCCTCTGCCCGTGGCAGCAGCTCACCAAGTCGGGGGGGCTCATGCCCAGCCCTCCGACCCTGCGAGCATCCTCCGTGATGCTGCTTCTCTTCCTGAACCCATTTCCTCCCCTTCCCCGTACCCGAGGATGCACTGCCTCTCTGGAGGCTGCAAATAAACCCGCCAGGCCTGGGACACCAGCTTCCTCCATGGAAACATCCCTGCTGTAATTCCCAGCAGAGCCGAGGTCGACTCCATATGGCTGCGGGCTCCCGTCTGCCCCACTCGCAGCCTGCCCAGTCCGGCTGCCTTGCGGCTCCTCCCCGGTGCAATATGGTACCTCGCTGCCCAGCGTCAGCGTTGGGGGATTAGCTCTTTTTGTTGTTGTTGCTTTATTAGCTAGACCTAACGAGGCAGCATTTGTGCCGGCCCTTGAGGGCAGGTGGCCGGGATTTATGACTGCAGCGCTGCCGGGTGACCTGGAGCAGAGACAGGCATTTGGTGCAGGGTAAAAGAGACCAGCACCCGCATCCCTGGGGATGCTGGCAGGACCCAGCAGCTGCGATGCCCAGCGACCTTTGCCGATGCCGTGTTTGCACCGAAAAAGAGCCTGCTCCCGCCATCCGGGGGTATTCACTGGCATCGCTCACGCCGGAGCTGGCAAGGAGACTGTGCCATGCTGAGAGAGCACCCGCATTGCGAGAGTCACAGCTGGCACGGGCACGGCGCTGCTCTGAAGGGGCATTTCACTGCCCAGACGGCCGCTGCACATGAAAAGGGCATTGTAGGGGAGTGTGTGTGGCTGGGGAGCCGCTGGCGTTGGCAAAGCATCGCTGCATCTTAAAGGCACACAAAGACCACCGCCTCCTTCCCCAAAGGGCAGTTTTAGAGCTGCGGGGGGGGTGGGGGGAGGGCAAGACATTGCGGGGGGCGCAGTGCACATCACTTGGAGGATGTGAGGCATGAAGGGGACAGTCACACAGGTCCCAGTGGTGATTTGGAGCCAGCTGGATTCCTGCCCTATGCACCCAGTGCATGGCTAGTGTACAGTTGGTGCTGCCCCATGTCCCACGCTGCTTCCCACCGGGTGCCACAGGACAGAATCATAGAATCATAGAATCACCTAGATTGGAAGGGACCTTTAAGATCATTGAGTCCAACCATCTACCTGACGCTGCCAAAGCCACCACTAAACCATGTCCCTAAAACAATGTCCCCTGGGGATGCTGCACCCCAGAGCAGTGACACCCAGATCCACCTAGATGAAGGCGACTTGGGGACTTAGTAAAAGCCTCTTTGCTCCCTTTCTTCTAAGCCAGCTGCGGGGAGCCCCTGCCCATGGTCCTTTGCAGAATCAGGGCATCTGCCCCCACAGCTGCCTGCATCCCTGCTGCGTCCCTTCTGTGAACACCCCTCCCATGCCTTGCCTGGGGGGTGCAGCATGCCCCCATACTTGTCTGTGTAGGCCTGGTTCACACCAAGGGATCACAGAAGTTTCCTCCTGAAACTGGTTTTTGAACGGGCTTGGCTCACCCAGCGTGAAGAGCAGGACGGGCAACGCTTTATTTCAGGCGGCGGCATAAATCAGCCTGTGGCTGGTGTCAGGCTCTGCCAGACGTTCCCCTGGGGGAACTGGAGGCAGCCGCAGGGGATGTTTCTCCAAGCCCAAGTTTGCAGCTTGGGGCCTGAGTACAAATCCACGGCCATGTTCTGGTGCATAAAGGGGACTGGGGACACACAAGGGACACGCAGAACCCTCCGGCAGCAGAGGAGAGGAGCCAGCTGGATGCTGTGATGTCTCAGCTCACCGCTGCCAGCTTTGCTGGAACCGGTTTGCCAAACCAGGGTGCATAAAGCAGTTTGAGGATGCTCAGAAGGATGCACGATTCCCTCTGAGGAGGGACCTGAGTGAGATGGGGTGTGTGGGGAGGGTCAGGAGGCAGCAGGGTGCAAGGGAAGGAGCCACACGGGACAAAAAGTGCTCAGAAAAGTCCTCGGCAGCCAAACTCACTAGCCCAGACACGCCGCAAAGCACCTCTCGCTGGGAGCTGCGGCTTGAAAAGAGCCTTTGAGGAAAAGCCGGGGAGCACAAACACATTTCTCCTCCTTCCCCTGGGGGGAAAGTCCCCGCTCCATAGCAGAGTGCTGCACCCCACCAGGAGGAGGATGCTTGTGGGGTGGCTTGTCACAGCATCCTTGGGTGGGAATGGGGGACCCGGGGTTTGCATGAGGAGGAGGCTAAGGAGGGGTTCCAGATTCTCCAAGTGGTTGCTGCGGTGGAGGGAAGCGGGGGCATCTGCCTCCCTGCCCACCTCTCCGCTGTAACGGGGCTGCCGGGCGCGGGGCGAGCGGTTTTGGACCGGCGGGTGGGGGGGAATTCCCGATGATGCCCCGATCTCCCACGGCAGAGGGCGCCCTGCTCCACGCTTGCGAGTCGCGGCGTGGTGGTGGTGGGGGGCAGAGGTGTGTGGGGGGGATCTGGCCGGTTCCCAAAGCCCCGAAATAAGGGACCCCGGCCCGGCCGCAGCCCCTGCCCCGCGGAGGGCGAGGTGGTTTGCAGCCTGCATCCCTGCATCCCTGCATCCCTGCACCTCTGCATCCCTGCACATGGAGGGTGAGGTGTTTTGCAACCTGCATCCCTGCATTCCTGCATCCTTCCCCTGCAGAGGGCAAGGTGGTTTGCAGCATGTACCTCTGCATCCCTGCATCCCCGCTTTCCCACCCCATGGAGGGCAAGGTGGTTTGCAGCCTGCATCCCTGCCCATGGCATGTCCTGCCCCTGCTGTGTTGGCCCTCCCATTTCCTAATGATTCCCTAGAGCTGGATGAGGCTCAGAGTGGCGCTTCAAGGATGTTCTGTGCAGGGAACGGCTGTGACACTCAAATGGATGGAGACACCAAGGGGAGATGATAGAAGGTTAAGATATCCCAAGTAGCAAGGAAAAGGTGTGGAGGGGTGACTGTTCCTGCTGCCGCCAACAGATGAGCAATTGGGGCAACAAATAGAGACAGAACATGGAGATGCAAAATGAACGATGTAGGTCACGTAAGGACTCCCCGTAGGACTCCGTGCTGCAGGACACCCCGGGTGCTCAAAGGTTTGCACGTGGCCGATAAACAAGCGGACAAAGTCATGGAAGAGAAATCCATGAAAGTCTGTTAGATACAAAAGCTCTGACATCTATTTGCTGCCTGTGGCCAGAGGCTGGAGCAGCACCTGGGCAATCCCACCCTGTGGTTCCTGCTCCTGCGCTCCTCCCTGAGCATCTGGGAGACATCCAGGATGGCTACTATCAGGCAGTGTGGAGATGGACCTCTAAGCTGCCCTGCTCTACCTCTCTTCCCTTCTTGGACAGTCTGGATTTCGTGCTGCAAGGTGTCCTACAAAGCCTCCCTTCACATTAAAAGCTAATGTGATTTTCTGAGCTTTTTTTTTGCCCCTAAAAGAGGCCAGTTGCTCCTACCCGGGAATACCTGTCCCATCTGGCTTCTGGGTTGCTCATTTTCATTGTGTGAGCAAAGGACCAAGATACAGACTGTAAAACCGCCTGCAGATGAACCGGTCTGGGAAGCTGGGATACACGAAGGAGGTAGCTTTAGGGGGAAGCCAGTGTCATAGGATCTAGACTATAAACCACCTCCTTCCGCTGCAGGGACAGAGGCCCGTGTTCGTGCAGAGGGAAGATCGGTGCTGTAATTCAGATGCTCTTGCACTTGCAGAGTGTGTCAGCGCTGGGAAATCCCCGAAGCTCATCGCCAGATTAAGAATTAGCTCCAGATTGTGGCAAGATGGATCGTTGTCCTGAAATGGTACCCTCCAGCAGCCCGTTGTAGCTGCTGCTGGTGCTACATGATGTGATCGGTCACTGCTGCCTAAGGGAAGGCAAAGCTGGGGAAGAAACCAAACCAAGCGGCTGAGGAACCAGCAGCGTGCCCTCGGAGTCTGGCCTGATCCTGATGGCTCAAGCCCTGAGCTGATTACCACCAGCTTGATCTTTCCCCTAATGCTGCAGCCTGGTGCCTGCACAGGGTTGCCCGGGGGAGCCGGTGCCCCCGGCTGCCTGCTTTTATGGATGCAGTTGTTTCCAGCTTGGCTTTGCTGGCTGTGCATTGTGTTTCTCCCCTTCCCTGGCAATGAAGTGTTCAAGGGCAAGGAGAGAGAGAGAAAGCTTCACGCTAAGCCACCCTCCTTTGCCAGCCCGTCCTGCCCAGGCAGCCCGGCAAACCTTTGGCCGGCAGCCTGGAGGCCAGGAGTCACCAGCATTGCTCAGGAGTGAGAAAGGTCTCCTGGGGACAGGACTGGGGTGACAGAGGACACCACTGGAAAAGCCACTTTGCAGAAGACAGCGCTTGGGAGGACAATGGCTGGCATCACGGCGAGGGAACAGACAGACTTGAACACAGGCTGTGTGTCCCCTATGAGCAAGAGCCCTCTCTGCTCTGAGATCCCCTCCATCCTCCTGTCCCCCTCCCAGGGATGGGACATGGAAAAGGTTTCTTGCAGTTTTCCTTGCAGGACTGTTGGTAGAAAGTTTTGCCGGGCAGGAAACTTTGCAACAGCCCATGGGGACATACCAGAGGGGGCAGGGAGGGGTGAGGGATATCCCTCCTGGGGGCTGTTTGGCCCCCATGAGGAAGAGCCCACAGAAGGCCAAGCAGACTGCCTCACATGCAGGCTCTGGTGCCCCAGGCTGCCGTCTCTGTTTGCAGAAGACAACCCACAGCCCCAGGGCTGCCGGCCTCTCCTGGCAAGTCAAGGTACCCTGAGCCCTGCTGGGCTGTGATCCGAATCACAACGGCCTCCTGCCTGTCTGCGCACATGGGGAGAGCAGAGGATGCTGCTCTGCTCTCCTCTGCGTTCCCCTGGTCTCCCCCGGCTGTCAGGAGATGTTCTGGGCTTTTCCTCTCCCTTGTCTCTTCCCCTAGCAGCTGGCTGCCTCCAGTCCCAGGTGAGAGCCCATCACCTTGGCCTCTTGGCTGCAGGGCTGGGAGGTTCCTACGCACCCTTTGCCAACCTGGAGCTGAGGGATTTCTTCTAGAAATGACCCTCTGCTCTTTTTCTGGGCCCATTTCTCGCCCCACAGTCCAGCCAGGTGACTGTTAAATACCACACACACCCTGCGCTCAGTATGCCACGAGGTGCCCATGGTGTCTGGTCCAGCGCTGGGACACCCCAGGGAGCTCATGAATTTGAGGATCCCCCAAACAGCCCAGGGAAAGGGGGAGAAGCTCCAGTCCAGGAGGTACCTGTACCTCAGTGCTGCCCCAGTCCAGCAGACACAGCTTCTGCAAGAGGCCGGAGCCACCATGGAGACCTTCTGGGCACCCAGACAAATTGTGCCACAGGCATTTAGAGAAGGATTATACATTGGAGAAGGAGAATTAAAGTCTGGGGCTGAGAGGTGAAAAATAAACAAAGATGTTTAAATAGCCCAGGAGCTATAGGACATGCTGTGCTTTCTCCCGGAAGAAAGGATGGGAGATGTAGAGGTGAGGCCAGGTGGGATTTTGAAGTCACCTGACAAGTCTTTGTTGGTGTTAACACACAGCAGTATGGTGAACATCCTATGGAAGAAAGTCCAAGAGGGATTTACGGAGACTCTTCCAGCCCCAAAAGAAAAGGAAGAAGGTGTCAGAAGTGACCGACTGTGTTGATTTTGCCAGATGAAGCCCTGGGCTGTGCAGGAGGCAGAGCTATGCGTAGACTGAGGGTCTGCTGGTGACTGCCATGGCTTTGAGATGAGCTGGTGACAGTCTGGGAAAGGATTGGGCTGACAGTGCAAGGCAAAGATGCTGAGGAGATAAAAGCAGTTGAAACACTGTGTTATCAACAGAATGAGCCCATGTGGCAGAGGACATGGATGGAAGAAATCTTGGTCGCATACATGCTGGGGTTAGATGCGTGCTTACCAAGCCAAAGGAATGGGAAGCCCTCCCTGATGAGGAAAAACTTGATGCCATTGGTAGGCATGAAAGCCACCGGTATGGTTCACGTGAGGGGAACGATGCACTCCGTGGCTGTAGCCTGTTTCAGAAGGACAGTCTGCGTGAGAGCTGCGTGGGAGGGAACGCTTTATGAACGGGCTGTTTCCTCGGTTTAAAATTATTGATAACTGCGAAGTGCGAGATCTGGACTGCACATGGAGCAACATGCTAACACCAACACCCGAGAGCGGTCCTGCCTGCCAGGCTCTGCACCAGGCACAGGAGCCATTCGTTACCCCTTGACCCACCATCAGGGGAACTGGGATAAAACACTGGGTTGTTCGGAGAAATTACATCTGAGTGAAGACCATCCTGAAGGTCTGACGTGCACTAGTGAAAAAACAAGGAATGAAGGTTGTGGAAACTGTAGGTAATGATCTGACACGAAAGGAAGCACACAGGACACAAAATAACGTGACTCTGGACCTCGCTGTGACAGATACAGATGAATTAATCACTGGGCTGGAAGGCAGTGGTTGCCTGGGGACTAGTCAGCATGACCGGATTCTGCTTGTTCTGGGCAAAAAAGGACAGTTCTGGCTGACTTATGTGTGATGCGCCATAGGGTTAATTTTTCCAAAGCTGAGAGAAAGTAAGAGAGAAACCAGTTGGAAGGAATAATTTAGAAAAAATGTGAGAAAATATTGTGAGTTTTTCAGAAAGAGTTTTTGATAGCTAGCAAGTCACAGTGCAAACGGAGAGGAAATGGGTTTGGCTACAAGCCCATTCTGATTCAGTGGCGAATTGGAAACCAAAGAGCTACACATCACAACTGGAGGGGAGGGAGGACACTAAAAATCAGTCATGGAAACTTAAGATATTGATTAGGAAAGCTAAAAAAAAAAAGGAAAAAATCCATGTTGGGCAGGGGTGAGGACGACAGGAGAGACTTTGCAGGTAAATGGAGAACAAAAGAGGTGACAGCATTGATACAGTCTCCACCTAACACCATGGAGATGATAAAACTAACAGTGATATGTAAAAGTTGTTGTGCTTGGTAAGTAATTCCATTTGGAGAGCAGGAGGGGGATATACTCATATCAGACGAGGTATCATACAGACCACTGGAATCTTGGAAAGATATTAGAGCACATACAAGAGTAAACTCACAAGCCCAGAAGAGTCCTTAGAGAGCTGGCAGAGGTGTCCTGCCTTACTAATCTTTATTTGCAAGAAGATCAGAGAAATGTTAATGTTTTGCCAGAATTTCTAAAAAAGGCAAATGAGATCACTGGATAAATCAGACCTGTTAACCTGGCATTATGCAAAAGAGTGGAAGAGAATCTAAGCTTTAACCAACACAGAACCAACAGGCAAGAACAAAAATAATGAATTGCCCTGTTTTTGTGGCAACAAGGATTGGTACTCAAAAACGATCCTGTGTCTGGGTTTGGTAAGTGAAGGTCATTGCATGACCACAACATTGTTCTTGTGAATGCTTTGACTGAGAACTCTGATACAGCATGATAAAGTATTTCCTACAGGAGCCAGCTACAGGTGGGCCTCTGAAATAGTTGACCTCTGATGACACACAGGAGTCTCCCCCATGGGCTTCCCCTGGAAGGTGGGTCTTCCTGAATCTTTCTCACGGCTGATAACACTGGCACACGGCAGAAGGATGGGTAAGGAGATAGGGGCATCACAGTCCTGCTCAGTGGTTTGCTCCTTTGGTGAACTCAACCCATTCAAACCAAACATCTTAGCAAATCAAATGCAAGGAGCACATTGTGGACTTCATGTACCAAGTGGGAGGATGGAAAGGTCCAGAGCAACCAACTCAACCAGAGTTCCTACTGCAATACAAGGAATAGGACAATTTTTTGATGTTTAAATAGAGGGCAATGACATGGCTGATGCAGAAGTCCTGCCTAAGCTTTTCAGTTTTGTTTTGTTTTGTCTTGTTTTGTTTTTAATGGGGATGAAACATGGGAGAAGATGCAGAAAAGAATCACTGCAAGGAAGCCCAAGCATGGGAGAGAACGAGAGTGCACATGCCTCATCTGGTTATCTAAGTGAAACAGAGATTAAGAGGTGTATGAGTGTTTTCCTAAGGCCACAGGAAAGCTAATTTCAGTTGTTGTAGGTAACACCGAACATTTACAGAGGAGAAACCAAGAAGACACAAACTCTACAGCCTGTTGCTGACATGAAGGATGCGTTCTAGCAAAGTAAAACCTCCAGCCGTTTCTCATCGTGTTCCCAATCTCTCTGGCTTGGCAGAAGGAAGATGCACCACAGGTGTCGGAGACCTCACCCTGGGAAACAAAACCCTCAGACACGCCCTTCGATCCCCTACAGCAATCCAAACGTACATATTCATCTCAACATACCCCAAGCAGGTAACCCACAGCACATACCTGGGATACCTACCTCTGCTGGCTAACATCACATTCGTACCAGTTCCGCATTAGTCGAAGCAGTAGGGCCACTTAACGTATCATTATCGGTGCTTGATCTCACAAGTGTCTGAAAGAAGGTGGTGTTCATACAGCCTGACTTTGTTAATGTCTTATGAGGATAGCTGATGCTAAAATATCCTTATTGCTCCATCTACACTCATTTTAATCTAGCACATTTACACATCAAGAGATTTATTGTTCTATTGCTCCATTAACAAAACCATCCACCTTAGTCTTTATTTGAGGTCCTATGACTCTTTTCTTTATACTAACTGACAAAAACCTTAACTACGAATTGAAGTTTTTTAAGTTAAAACTCTCTCAGGAGCCTAACTTCCTCCATTTCAATACCAAGTGCTTTAATAAAGGCAACAAACCAGTGGCTAAATTCCAAAGCCAGGGTAAACCCACATTAGAAATGATCAGGCTTCCTCAACAAGAAGCATGATTAATCATCAGAACCAACCAGCTAATGAGAGACCGAGACCTTACGGGTTTATCTCCAGATCAAGACTTGGTTCCACCTGGAAGAGGTGTTTGATTTGGCATCCATTGTAGGAGTAAGTGAGCAAAATACAATGGCCTGTGGTGTAAGAGAAACCACACGGGAGGGGTGGCCATTCTTTCTGGTCTGATCCTCCCAAATGCACTGCACCTCTATTTGCTTCACCAAGATCCGGAGGTGTCCCTGAAATCAAGGTTGGGGAGATAGCTCATCCAGCCTGCACTCCTCTCTATCTTCAAGGGATCCTTTAATATGCAGTGTGAAGCAGTCAAGGGTGGAGACCCAAAGACTCTGTGCTAACCCTAGCCCAGAGTCAGCAAAGGCCTGGGAGCCTCTCTGATATGTAAATCTTTGGCACGTGTCTGGAACTGCCACCAACCCCAAAGACCAAACAGGGCCTTCCTGGAGGTCTCAACTTGGGGAACTTGTTCCTTCTCAAAATCCCAGCCCCCAGCCCGAGGCTGAGCCCCCAAATCATGGTGATCAAGGGAAGCCCCATTAGGTCAGAGCTGCTCACGTGTCTTACGGCAGCTATGCCAGGATTGTCTTCTCACAAGCAACCCAACATATTGTCTTGTGATGGCAGAAGGAAGGACTCTGCTGAAGTCAGAGCAATCAAAGGAAAAGAGATATAAGGGAGAAAAGAGTCAGGCTGGTCGGCCCTGCATCATATTTGCAGGTGGCAGTGAAAGGCTGCTTCCTAGAGGGAGCAGGCAAGCCATGACGTGAGGACACATCCCTGAGTCTTGGGAGAAGTGGAGAAGTATTTTCCATGCCTCCTTGGTGGAAGGTCAGTAGCACAATGGGATGGGTGAAAGCTGGGAGGAAGACGAGGATGAACTGTGCACTGAAGGTGCGTCTCCACCCTGCTTGATGACAGTAGGCATCCCAGTCTTAGATGGCTATATTAGGGTTGGTAAAATCTCACCTTCAGCTGTCACCTTGAAGCATCCCTCAGTAAAGCTTTGCTCCATCCATCTGGCAGACTTCATCTTGTTCCTCTGGACATGGCCACATCTCTGCCACCTCCTCCCTTTCTCACCACCATTTCTGACTGCCCCACAGCAGCACAGTACCCTGGACATGATAGCTTTTGCCCTGAGGAGACAGCAGTGAGCATGCAGCATTGCCACATTTATCTCCAGCAACTCATGCGAAGTACGTCAAACCTGTCCTATGCTTTCCATTCCAGCATCTCAGGGTTGGAGGCCACATGGGCTGATGAGGGTGAATGCTTTGCCCTCAATGCTGTTCTGGAAATGACTGTTGCATCTTTGAAGTGGAAGCAAGCCCTTGGTTTCCAAAAGGATGGACTTTTGACATCTTTACTGAAGTAAGTTCAAGCTCTCCTTGTCTCTGGATGCTCCATAGTGTGAGGCTGTGGTAGAGCCTGAAAGCCAAGGTCAAGGACATTCGAGGGCAACCACAATGCTCAACGGGGGTGGGGGCTAGGACGTCCTCAGGCACCCAAAAGGGTGGAACAGACTTCTCCAGGGGACAGGCTGCCTCCAATCTCCCTGCAACCCTCCTCTGTTTCTGGGGCCATTCATTTCTTGCCACACGAGCTCAGAGCAAGGGGCATTGCTGTGAAACGCGTGCAGGCGTTGACTACCAAAACATGACTCTCTTCCACAGACTAACCGCTCCTGGGGAGCACGTGGGAGAGCAACCTAAGCTGTGTGACTTTGGGGAGGGTCTCCCAGACCCCACTTGGCTGGAGAAAGAAGGAGAATCTGGATGGGAGCGGGTGTGCAGGGGTGGGTGGTGTGGGCGCATCTGTGGGTGTTTGGGAGCAGAGCCGCCCCACGCGCTTGGAGCTGCAATCCCACACAATTAACCAGCACCAAATATGCATGTGCGTAAAGTGAACAGAGGGAAAGCCTTTGTCAGGCAACAGTGACCGCCACTGCGGAAACAGTCAGAGAACCCTTTTCCCCTTAAAGTTTACTACTTTTACTACTAGCCTGGCCTGGAAGCCTTTATTGCTCCCGAGACGAAGCTGGGACTTTGGTCTAAAGCCAACCAACAAGAAGCATCAGAAAACCTGTGCCTATATATATAAGTGTGCGTGCACCTTTGTGTATGCATTCCTCCGTGTGTGGGTGCCCGTGTGTGTGTGTGTGAGCATGCCGAGGGGTGTGAGCGTGGGTTTGGGTGGAGCAGGAGCGCACCTCGCCCTCCCCGGTCGAGGGGAGCCAGGCGGGGGGCTGCCGCTGGCGGCTGCAGGCTCTCTCCCGCTGCCGGGAGGCTCAGGGGGAGGGAAGTTCGAGACTTCTGCAAACAGAGGCCTCTCTCAGAAATGCCGGCAGCCACTTCACGGGCAGGTTTGCAAAGGAACTCGGCGCCCCATTGCAGAGCTGGAAGGAAGCAGGCATCTACTGCAGGGAGCCTGCTGCCTTGAGCTCCCCCCGAACTCTTTGGTGGGTCTGCCCTCCTAGTGTCCCCCCACCGTGCCATGCACCCATGCAACTCAGAAACGTGGCTGGGAGCTCTTCAGAGAGCCTGGGTGAAGCTATTTGGCATTGACATCCACACATGGATGCAGATCCGGTGGGCACAGAGGGGCTCAGTGGGGCAGGGTCGGTGCTTGAGCTGCCCCCAGCAAACCCCTGGCTGAAACCCTGCTCTCGGTCTCCGGTGTGCCCCAGCCAGGATCGGGGTGTCCCAACAACAAGGAGGCATGAAAAGTGCTGAGGCTGCCTAGAAGGGGCATCACCTTTACTGATGCAAGGTGGCACAGCTCCCCCAAGTTCAGAGGAGCCACCAGCCGCCCGTGGCAGACAAAGCATCGTGACCATCCTCCTCCCCACTCCCTCTGTCAGCTCTCCGCTGGTGGCAGGGCAGGTGCCCAGTGGCTGTTGGCCAAAGGGACATTCCTGCAGCTCAAGACCTCTGTCCTGCCATGCATCCTATGCACTCGGTGGGAGACCTGAAGCCAGAGCATCCTGCAGGTCTGTTCTGCCTGATGGGCACTTCGGCATCACCTGACTCCCATCCTTGGGGTATTTCCCCTGGGACTGACACCAGCCCGCTCGTACCCACGGCAGGCAGAGGCACCTGCCCGCATTTCATCTGCTGGTCCCGGCTGGCAAGAGAAGGCTGAAAGCTGGCCTTCTCTGATGCTTGTGGCCCTCCCATGGCCCACAGCGTCTGGGAACCATGGCAGGCATGCCTGCCACACTGCACGGCGTTTCTGCAGGCGAGGAGGCCTTTGAGAGGCCAGGATAATGGCTAATAGTGCTGTTTTCCTCTGCTCTGCTTTCCTTCAAGTGAATTACCAGGGTCTTGCTGGGAATTATCCTGCCATTACCCAGCGCTCTGGGGAGCTGCCAGTGATTTACTTAACAGCAAACAACACAAAGAGACGAGCACGGCAGGAGCTACGCAACTGAACAAGCTGGGGAACGTGCAAGTGGAAGAAAAATGCTGTAACAGCAGCTGGGGTGCAGGGATCCGGCCAGGGCTGCCAGCCAGAGATGGGCACGAGGATGTCCCCAAGAGCCACCCTCTGTTTGCACGTGGAGTAATGGAGCTATTCTCCCCTGAGGATGGATTTGGTCCATGGTGTAGCTGAGTGCGATGGAAATGTCAAAGGGTGGTGGCCCCACGGTGCTGTGCCCAGCTGGCCAGGGAGGAGCCCAGAGCTGCGGCATGGGAGGAAAATCCAGTCCTCCCTGCTCCTGGAGAGCCGTGGGACTCAGGGATAGTTGGGAGGCTGCGAGTGGGTCAGCAGCAGAGATGGGGCTTCCCCTTGCTCTCACACCGAAACCTATCTAGTGCCTGCATAGAGGACTCCAGCAGGAACGAAGAGCACCTTCCAGACTTTGTCCTTGTCACCCTTTATTGTCCCATGGGTGAGCACAGCCCTCGGACATCCGTGGTCTGCCTTGTCCCAAACACACTACTGCGTGTGACAGTCTCTGCTCCGGGGGACCACCACGGTGTGAGTCTGCCCAGGGCTGCTCCCTCCTCCCTCGGGGAACTGCCCTCTGCATGCAAAAGAGTGCGGACACCCCTGCAGACACATGCCACCCGTGTCCCCCCTCACCACCTGCGCTGCACCCGCTCTCATGCTCTCCACGTCCCCCCTCTCCTTGCACAGGCTGCCCCTGCACAGCCACTGTGCACCCCTAAACCCCCCAGCACCCACACGGACCCCCTTGTCCTCCCACCCACTGCCCGCTGCCGCACAGGTCTGCACACACACACTCTCCTCTTGACACTTTACAGGCGCCGGGCGAAGGAGGGGCTCCGTCGAGTGCTAGAAAGTTGTTCCTACTCTGCACTGGGAGCAACCACATTACTCACGAGTCCCTTTTTAGTGCGGGTATGTGTTTCCCCCCTTCCATCTCCAGTCCATTAGCTACTATGGAAACAACATGTCATTGCCCGGAGGTGGAGTTCAGCCACAGCCAAAACAGCCGCGGATAAATTCCAGCACCCAAAATTCACATCCTGGGGCAAAGCCCACACAGCTCAGCTGGGGAACGGGAGCAGAATCCTGGCTGTGCTAAGAGAACAGATCTGGTGGGGACCCCGTTGTCCCAGCTGGGCTGGAAGCGGCATGGCTGGGGAAGGCTGAGGGATTTACTCTTCCGGAGCCCAACCGAGGGCGTGCGAGTGGCGTGGAGATAAACAGCAGATCCGCAGGGCCTCGGCTGCCTCATTTCCGCTATGTCCTGCAGCGCCCACTGATCTGCTGGGGGTGGCTGCCGAGGAGAGGAGGCAGCTCAGTGGTGCAGCCATGGGGGGCTGCGTGGGGACCCTGCTACCCCTGGCACTGGCAGAGCCTGTTCAACTCAGGGGCATCTGGCACAAGGATGCAATGGAAGGGTGTAGCATCCCTTGAATTCATCCATACGGGCTGACCTCCAAGCACTCAGAACCCTCCTGCTCTCCTGCCTCCCCCCATTCCCTCTTTCTGATGGGTTTTCAGAGCATCACCTGTGCCGAAGCATCCCTGGCTTGTGTGCGTGGGGTGCTGAGTCCCTGCTGCTGTGACCTTGGGAAGGTTTGTCCCCAGGGGGGATGGCACATGTCAGAGGTGACAGGGTGAAGGCTGCACCAGGTTCAGCATGTGCTGAGCGGTCTCGTCCCTCAGCACTGCCTTTCGGTCCTGCTTGCTCCTGGCTCCCCCCATGTCCTTTCAAAGCAGATGCCCATCACAGCTGTCAGCTGCGGATTTTGGCTGTCACAAGGTGTCCAACCTGAGCAATTTGTGTGTCCCACCCAGGTCCCCATTTCAGGGGGACAAGGAGGTGCTGGTCCCCATTGCACCAGGGTAGCTGAGGTGCCTGCTTGAGCTAAGCTGCTGGGTCCCACTGCAGGTGAGCAGTGGAGAGAGGAGCACTGTGGGGTGACTAAACCATGTCCCCACACCCTGAGTCAACCAGATCTGGGGAGGGCCCATCCGTGTCCCAACACCGCCCTGGCTCCCTATGTGGGAAGCCGTCCCCATGGCGGGGCAGGAGCTGTAGGGACCCAAGGGAGTCGCAGTTGAGCGTGGCTGCTCCTTGCCATATCTCCTAGGGACCCTAGGGAGAAGGAAGGCAGGCAGTGCTGGTGGCACATCCTGCCTAGAGGCTTTCATAGCAAGGGTGAGACCTGGCCCCTGTCTCCCCTGGCAGATGGAAAATGCTGGAGATAGGAAGCAAAGGCCTTGGAAGGAGGAACTTTCCTTGGTGGCAGCCAGCAGTCCATGACGGGGCTGTCCCACCTGGCACTGGAGCTGCCCAGCTGCCTGCTGCTGCCCGTGGGCACCCTTCCAGCCCAGACTGCCCAGGAAGTGCCATGTCCCACCCCGGTGGCTTTGCCACCCTGCAGTGCCACCACCTGGGGACAGCAGTGTCACATAGGGTAGGGAAAAACTACCCCAGCGCCTCTGACAGTTCACCCAGAGACAGGCACTGGAGCCAGCTCTGGCCCTAGCTCAGACCCCCCTTCCTTCCCCAGCTTCTCCAGGAGATGGAGCAGGAAAACCTGTTAGTCCCCGGGGCAGCCTGGGAGCGATCCACCGGCTTCCGAGTTGGAGCAGTGACCTGCGTAAGTGCCTGCCTGGATCGGGGCCAGCAGGAGCAAACTGCCCATGAGGCTCACTTGGAGGAGAGAGGGAGAGACCGGAGGTGAGCGGGGATGCCTTTCCAAAGCAGGCAGAGAAATTGCCCATCAGCAAAGGCTTCACTGCAAAGAGGCGAGCACTGTCTCTGAGAAATAATGGAAAAAACGTTGGGAGAAGGAAAAAAATAATGCAGGTTTCTAGAGCAGGGATCTTCACCCTGTTCTGCTTTGCTGATCTACAAAAATATCCCACCAGAGATGCAAGTTCCTTTGTAGCAAACCCACACTACCTGGCAAGACGCTTGCTGGCTACAGTTACCCTTCCTTAAAAGCAGTCCACGGAGCCACGGGGATCTCCCAGCCACGAAAGCTGCAGCTCTCGAGAGTGCTGGAAACACGTAACAAACCAGGCTGGTTTACCCACATGGAGCCCCGTGGAGTGGATTGCAGCCTCAAAACCCCAGCCCTGCCAGGGCACGGTCTTTGCAAGAGCAATGCTAGCCCTGCATCCACTAGGGAAGGGGCAGGAGGGCACCCAGTGAAGCTGGGAGAAGCTGAGGTGCACCCCCAGGGATGAGCAGCGCTGGGGAAATTGCAGCTTCAAAACCATGCTTCAGCCGTGGTGCTTGGTGTGGATTCTCTGGTGACTAATAAAAGGCCTGAGTTTGCAGTGGCAAGTCTCTTGGGGGGGCGCTGGTGAGCACCCCCCCTCTGCTTAGCCACTTGTTTCCAGGACACTTCCAAGAAGATCTAGGATCTCCCCCTCGTCTCCCCATGAAATTTGTTTAAAATTAGTCCTGTGGGTTTGCAACAATTAGAAGGGAACAGGCAGCAAAAATGAGAGGAAGGCTCCCTTGCTTTGGAAACCCATGTGGAAAGCAGCTAGAAAAAATGCTGGGGCACACGGGAGGGTGGAAAGGAGAGCAGAAGTAGGAAGAGAATAGTCCTGCTCCTAAAAGAGGAGGTTGAAGTATCCCTCCTCTCTGAAATCCTGCGTATCACAGATTGTCTCCACTGAAGCAGGATGCCTGAGCACCCTGGCCTAGCGGGGGACAGTCCTGAGATAGAGATAGATCCTGATGTCCCCAGTCACATCCTTGTCCTGGATCTGAGAAATGGCACCCAAGAAAATCCCTTCCAGGTAGGGATCTTCCCTGTGTTCCCATCCTGGGGTTAGGGATGTGAACACAGGCCCTATCAGCTCTGCAGCTGAGATGTGTGACACAGGGGACACGCACCCATCTGTGACCCCACGGGCATGGCATTTCCCCCCGTACCCCCTTTGCCTCTGCCTTTAGTCACTCTGATGTAAGGAGCATCCTTATAACACACCACTCGGATCAGACAAGCCTACCTCCTCTCAAGTCTGCACAGCCAGGAGACGAGTTGGCCAAATGATCTGGTGGAAAATCAACCTCATTTGAAAAAAAAAAACCCCACCCCGGCAGGATTTGTTTTCAGCCCGATCCGTTCCCTAACCTGATTCTCGTTGCACAAGGAGGGAGTGAGGCCACTAACTGGGCAGGGCTGGATGGCTCCTTTTGGCAGAGGCACAAATTTCGATCGGCTTGAAGCAATCGTGAAACTGCATCCTGAACTTCCAGTGACTCACCCAGAGAAGGGAAACTTCCTGGCTTGTGTGTTTGAGCATTTCTGGAAAAACTGCTATATTTGGCATGGAAAATAGGAAGGATTCCTCCGGCCGCTTGAAATGGAGCAGCAGAAATGACTCAATGGGCAGTTTAAGAGCGACGAAGAAGGGTGCTCTCTAAATTATTCATTGCAATTCTCCACGTTGTGTGTTTTGCCCACAACAGGCTTAACAGTGTCTGCACACAGGATGGTCCAGGCTCCGCCAGGAAGATGCATGATTTATTGCTCCGACAGCAACCCCACCAATGCACATTGGCTGTGTATTATTGACTACGGACATTATAGGCTGCTTCCCATCTGTTTACCAACAAATACTGCTCCTAAAGGTATGGCATTGTGCTTATCACTACACGTTGACCCAGCGTGAAAAATCTGCCAACTTTTATTTTCATGACATCGGTAGCTAGAAATGCTTTTCTTGCCAGCTTCAAACACTTTCAACTGTTTCATCTAGTATACTGGGGAAAAAAAAAGTGAAGAAACCGCTCTTCTGCAAATTACTGAAGTTGGCAGAGGGGGGGCTATTTCTGAGGATTTGACATGGATTCTTCTTCTCTTTTCTCTTTTTTTTTTTTTTTTTAATACTTGTCCAAATGGCTATTCAAATAGCTTGTTCATTAAACTCCTGAGCTGGTAAATGAAAATAGAAATTTTCAGATCATAACAGCATCACCTAAAAGAAAAAAAAGATATGAATATATCCCCAGAAAAAAAAAAATCAACAAATTTTCATGAAAAATCTGTTAAAAAGAGAGAGAGGGCAGCAAACATTTTCCATTGGGTGAAATGCCAATTGGCTCCTGGTTAGTATATATTAAATTAAATATTCAATTTGGCCATGCACTGCTTTTATTGGTGGATTAAATATCGACAAAAATGTCTAGTGCAGGGAGATGCTTCACGCTGCAGCCTAACAAATCCTGTGACAGGTCTGCATCAGTGCTTCGGGTGGGAAAACCTCTTCCTCCCACCGCTGAGATCCCACAAGGCTGATGCCTGGGATCCACGCAGCCATGGCCATTGCACGGGGGCAACCCCTCTTGCCTTGTGACCCCCCAGTGCCTGGCATGGCTGTGTCAGCAGTGAGTGACCGGCCCCTCTGTCCCAACGCTCAGGGCAAGGAGGAGGAACGGGGCCATGGGGCAGCGACCTTCTCCCAGCTGCTGAGGCTTTAGAGCTGAGGGACTTCCAGAGCAGGGAGTGGGACCATTGGATTTAATTCCACCCGATTTCTATGCTGAATTTATCCAGTTGCTTTTCTCCTGTAAATTTTAAAGCCATTCTCCATGCTCCCACAGCAAGGAGGCTGCAGCTATGGCAGAAAAGCTGTCCCTTTCACTGGTGTGGAGCTTGCTGCTTTCTGGTGGCCCCACGCTCTTGTACAAGGAAGATCTGGGCACCTGCCTTGATTTTGTGGGCTTTTTTCCTCCTCCCCACTCAGCCTGCTCTTTCCAAGGGTGCTGCTCAGTGGGAACCATCCCATGCAGGAGGGTTTCATCCTGGAAGCAGTGGCCTCCTTTCCCCACAGTTCCTCCTTGCCTGGCTGGAAGATGGCCAGTCCCTCCAGTGCTCCAACAGTGGGGGGGGGCAAGCTGGGAGGCGAGGCAAGCGGACGAGTGCTCCCATCCCCAGCACCCCACATCTTCAGCCCACCAGAAGCCCCAGGAAGGAATGAGACATGTTGGCATCATATCAGACAGAAGGGGCTTGTCCGGCGCTCTGCTTTGCTTCTCAAATGCTGCCCCTGGAGATTTGGTAGCTGCTCGAGACTTCTGGTCCATCAATTATTTAATTCCCTCCAGCCATGTGGTCTTCAGCCCCGAGTGCTTGTCTCCTCCAAATGCACAAGCCTGCTTGTGGGGGGAGCAGGGCTGGGCAGGGGGATACAGAGCCAGGGCTGGGCAGAGGACCCCTGCTGGGAAGCAACGCAGAAGCACGGGGGACAGGTCCTGCCAGCTGAAGCATTGAGCTGAATGCTTCGGCCAGCATCTTCTTGCCCAGTTGCACGTCGGCTGGAGGCGTGGGTTCTTCTTCCGATCTCTCAGGATGACCACAGGCAAATCACCTCCCTGCTCCATGCCTTGCTTTCACCACCTGTAAAGTGGGGCCAAAGATTTCACAACCGGTGTGAGCTTTGGTGGCATCCACCGCCCGCCGTAACAGCGCTCACACATGTGTGCGAGATGGTGTTTTGCAATAAAACAAGAGTGTGGCTCTTGCCCCTGCTTGCAGGGGCTACACCACCATGGATGTGTCTTTAGTGGATTGCTTAAGGCTGGTGGTCCCTCTTTGCTGCTGCTGCCCGTGCTGTCTCGAGCTAAAGAAGCAAGGCACGGCACAGCATGGCGGGCGCTGCCGGGTAGGCAGGACAAGCCGTGACACGCGGGCAGGCAGGCGGCTGGAGCCGGGTAGGTGTGTCGCTGTTACCCAATAAATAACTCAAGCCCTAAAGCAGCCCATTGTAATTACAGGGGCCCCGCGCAGATTGAAAATGAAGAAGAAGGAGGAAAAAAAGGAAATCAAGGTTCAGTCTTCCCCAGGAGGTAGCGCTCCACAGGGGAAAGCGATAGAGGGGAGCGGTGATTTATATCTCTCCAGAGGAATTCTCCTTTCCAGGGCCGCCCCAGGCGCCGAACTGCCGCCAGGTTCAGCCGAGTTTCTCATCTGAATATGCATGAGCCCGTAATTAATTCTCTCTGATATTGATCCAGATTTAGGGTTGGTACTGTGAGTGCGTGCGTGCGCGCTGTGCGTCTGTCTTCTCCCAGGTGTGCCAACGCAGCAAGGAAGGATGAGACGAAGGAACGGTGGCTCTCCATGTGGTTGTGCCCACAGAGTGACATCCACTGGCACCCTGTGGCTGGCTTGGGGCAGGAGGGTGGCCCTGGTCAGGTGGGGACCCCTGTGGGGTGGCTCTAGGGGGTGTCCTGCTGGGGACAGCAGGAGGAAGGGGCACTGAGAGCAGGACATGATCAGGGTCATGTGCCTGGAGCTGGCCACACCACACAGCAATCCCTGCCCCAACACGCATCCAGCCTTGGGCACCTGCAGGGGGCTGTGTTCCCTCCTCTTGAGGACATTGCAAAGACCTCGTGTTTGCAAAGCACTGGGAGAGGCAGGGAGGGAAGAGAATCTGGCCTCGCCTCCTCCCTCCCACCTTCCTCTCTCTCTCCTTTTAAATCTCTTCCGCGCATCACTTTTAGCAGTGGGACGGGAGCCCTGAGGAGTGAAACCACGTCTCTGGCCCAAGGCCCAGGCCCGGGGCAGGGTGTGGGTGTGTAATCTCTGTGTGATAGGCCCTTCTCCTGAGTCTGATCCACAGCGCTGTTCACTCAGGCTTGTAGTCAGAACCAGCCTTCAAAACAGGGGAAAAAAACCCAGAAAACTCATTAAAAGAGAGTTTTCTAGCTTCACCAAGCCCACACCCTGGGGTACAGGTCTTTTCCCCCTGCCTCCGGGGCAGGTTGCCCTGATGCCCTCCTCACCCTTCGCTTGAGAGAAAGGCAATAATCAGCTTTGCTGCCTTTAAACCTGGCTGTGGAGCCCCGGCAGCCTGCCAGGGGCAAGCTGGGGTCGTCCTGGCACACAGGCCGGGAAGGACAGGGATCTGAGTGCCGGCACCCAGGCCATGGCATCATGGGCGCTGGACCTCGGCAGCCAGGGAGGTGATGCTGGGTCCCTTCCTGCTGTTGTGGGCTCCCTGGAAAAGCCAGCATCCCAAACCAGAGGCTTCCCTCGTCCCTCCATTGTGTCGTCCCCACCCTGCCTGTAAGCAGGAGCAGGATTAGCAGCAGCGCTGAGGTGTATTGCTGCCCTCAACCTGGCCCTGGCTCCTGCCAGCACCCAGGGAGGTGAGGGAGGCAGAAAAGGGTGCTCCCTTGCCACTGCCTCTTGGCCAGCCGGGGTGGTGTCTTCCCAGAGCTGTGGAGAAGCCAGCGAGCATCTTGGACATCAAGGCACCATGGTGTCATTGCCTGCTGGGGTCAGGGGACCTGGAGAGGTCACACTCACTTTCCCATATCCTCCAGTCACGGGGCATAACCCCCCTAGAAAGCCGTCCTCGCCCCAGGGCTCTGCACGGAGGCCCAAGGGGGATGCCAGAGGGATGGTGCCATGTCCTGCCCACCACATCCTACTCTGAGTGCCGGCAGCAGGGCGCAGAGCAGCCAGACTCCCTACATCCCTCTGAGGGATCCCTGAAAACACCTCCGGGCTTGGTGAGCAGTGGGCTGGGAAAGGCCGGTGAGTCAGAGCCCTGTTTTGTAATGCAGGGGGCAGAGCGCGTGTCAGAGCAGGGATGGCCGTGAGCTGAAGTGTGGGGCCCGCCTGGGCCTTTTGCAATCCTCTGGGGAAAGGCGAAGTCGGTGTCTCTATCCCTTAATTAAAGCACGCCACAGGGACCCGCTCCCTCCTGTTTACGTGGTTCATGGGGATGGATGGAGGAGCGGCAGCCCGGGACATGGGGAGGAGGGTGCCCTCATCGGCCCTTCCCTGGGCTGGGGCGGCTGGTGCTCTCCAAGCACAGTCTCTGCCTCCCGTGGCGAGGTCTCAGCCTTGGCCCCACGGTCGATCAAAGATGCTTTTTGGACCTGTGAGCTGGCCCCAGTGCTCTCCACACCTCCACTCCACCCTGTGAGCACACATGAAGCTCCTTCCCAGCTCCCCATCGCCCTCCAGCCCCTCCAGCAGTGCTCCTCCAGGCCCCACAAAGCAAATGACCACAAAGCCACAGCCCCCCACTTGCAACCCTTGCCCATCGAGGAACAGAAGGTGACACAGCCAGGATGTCATCTCTGCTGGCTTCACATCCCGCATCACCAGCCTGACCTAGAAACACTACCATGTCTCGTGCGCTGGAGCCCGGGGATGCTGCAGGCTCATCCCTCCGTTTTTTCCTGAGTGACAGTCGCCCCTCCCCTGCCTCTCCGAAGAGCGTAATGAGAATTTCCTCCGAGGAGCAGCTTGCCGCGATGAAATAATCGCCCGAGCAGCAGGATCTTCGCCGAGGATTAGAGAGGCTGCTACTTGCTGAGCTAGGGAAACGGCCAGTAAGGAGGGAAAACTCCTACCGCCTCCTCCGGCACCTCGACTCCTTTGCTAAAGCGATTGCCTGCCGCAGACGGAGCAAGGTCCCAGGCAGAGCTCAGCCCTGGAAACTTCTGTCCCCGATGCTCAGGCACTTTTGCAAAGTCCCCTTCCACCCTCCTCCTCCTCTCGCTGCTCCCTGCGAGCTGCTCCCCAGCCCTGGCCGGCGGGAGGGGTGGAGAAGAGGTAAAGCAGCAGCTGCCTTTTACAGGCAACAGTTTTTTTTGTTGTTGTTTCTTTTTGGACTGCTGAGGCATAAAATGCCGAGCTGAGCCTGTTTCTCTCTGCCTTACGCACAAGGGCACTCACCAGCTGGGTTATCCCGCTGCACAGACAGACGACAGCAAGGGCTATACATGGATTTCCGACACAGAGTGGTTTAAGGCAGTTTTTGGAGGTTTTTTTCCTCCCCCTTCTCTCCGTCTGTCTTCTGTGGGATCCTGGGGTGACCACCCCTTGAGGATTCCTAATTTTCCTCCCCAAATATCCCACGTCTTTTTCTTCTTTTTTTTTAACTGTTAGTGCAACGTGGGAACCCCAAGCCCAAAGGAACATCCCTGGTTTGAGGGGAAGGCACACGTTAAAGCCAAGTTATAGCAGAAGTGCTTTATTTTAGGGCTGGGCTTGGGTGATTTGGTTTGTTTTTTTCCTCTTTCGGATGCATTGAGAGCCTCACCATCCGCCAGCCCCTGGCTCGGCTGTAGCAGAGGGCGCTCCTGCCTCCAGCCCGGTTACCAACCTGCCCCAAACCCACAGCCGCTGTTGAGTGCCGTCTCCGGGAATAGACAGCAGCTGCCCTTGTCTTGAACGCACCGAGCAAGAGGCGTAGCCAGCAGCGACCAGAAGTCCTGGTTTCCACAGCCCTGTCCTTCCTCCGAGTGCGTGGAGAGGCTCTCGCCCGGCCCCAACGGCAGGTCAGAGCGGGACATGCAATGTGAGAAATTCGTTGTCCCCAAAATGCCCCTCCTGGCACCCAAACCCCACGAGCGGGGCACCGCTGTGCCCAGAGCAGCTCTGATGCAAAGTGAGAGTTTCCTGTGCTCGGCTTGCGGGCTCGCAGCCGGTGAGACGGCCCCTGGGGCCGAGGGACGGCAGGGGCAGGGGATGGCCAGCCCCGGTGCAAGGACGGTCAGAGGGTCTGCGGCTGACATGAGGTCTCAGCCGCCACGGTGCTTCCCACTCCCGCCACAGCCCCCCCCGGCTCCCGCCATCATCATCAGCTCAGAGGTGCTCCCACCAGGGGCAGGACACTGAGGCTGAGGAGAAAAGTGCTCCGTGGCACGACCAGGCACGGACCAGCCTGTTTGTGGTACTACTGTGTTTTGTAGGAGCGACATTTTGTGCTGGAAACAGCGTCACGTGGCCTCGGTGTCCAGCCGCCGGGCGCTTGTGGGGATGGGGTGAGGGAAGCCGGTGCCATGATGCCTCGTGCTGCGACGCCTGGTGCCAGGTGGTGCAGGGGCTGCCATGGCTTCTCTGCAGCTCTCCTGAAGCTGGGGGGGGGGGGAGCCGG
>VYXH01008743.1:0-10260 GCA_013397275.1 Burhinus bistriatus | reverse complement strand
TTTACAGCTGTTCTTGGTAATCTCTTAATATAGGGAAGAAAAGATGACTGGTTTTTATTTTATTACTTGGTAAAATTTTGGCATTAGATGAAATCTAATGGATGAACCAGCACCATACATGAAAAGCAGAACTTTCAGTCCACTTCTAGAAGGTGACAGCACCTTTACCAACTATTTTTGTCAAGGTGACAGGTTCAATAAAGGGCTTTATGGTGCAGGACAAATAACTATTATTTATGGGATCAGGAAGGCTGTATTAATTTTCTGGATAAACTGGTTGTGTTTAAGCAAAAACTATTTTTTTTAATTCTTCTTGTTCTTCTGAGTAAAATTTTAAAGAAAACAAAGTAAATTTTGATACCTATGAGCTGTCCTGATGTTTAGCTTCTTCTTACATACCTTGTAGGAGGGAGATGTGTGATTTTTTTTAGCAGGGCCTGCAGAGAGCACTGTAGCCACTAGCATATTAGGCAATTTGATTAAATCTCTCATCTTTGTGCAAAGACACTTCATGTGTGCAGGGACTCTAATGTGACTTTTAATTTCCTTAGTGAAGCCCTTCACTGCTTAGATAAAGACTGGTCCTCATAGGAGAGGAAACTATGAATATGAGAGATGATCAGACAGGCAGAACATCTGGTCTGAGCTTCTTACTTCCAGCCTGAGGCATAGCAGGGTGTTTGGGCAGTTTAGCAAGCGGGGGAGTTGAGGCTTTTGCTTCTGCATCACTAGAAATGTGCTTTCCTTCTGCAGCAGTCAGTCACCTGTTTAGAGGATCCCTGTGTTATCTATGCACTGGCGATGGGTACTGTGATCTGTTTGTTTGGGGCTGACTCCAGAATCCCATCATTACAAAAGCAGCTTACTGTACTGGCAGTATTACTTTTCTGCTATGTCATAATGTGACCAAATAAGAAGATGCAGTGTGAAATTATTGTGGGTTTTTTTTTTCCAGGCAAGAAAATTAATGTAGGAAAAATCCAGAGGAAAAAAGGCAAAAATGTTTATGATGAATGACTAAATAAAGCTGAATGAGGGCTAGCTGAACACAAACTCAAAAGTGGATGCAAACATTCCTAAGTATTTGAAAAGTGCAAGTATGAACAGTAGGTAGAGATGCTCGAATGTTTTGCAAGCTCTGTATACGTAGCAGTAATGTGTGAAAACAAAGGATATAGAAGGAATACAGGAATTCAAATTAGGAGCTAGGCCATTATCATATGAAATAAGACTACCACAGGAAAAAAACACAAGATAGCTCCAAGTTTAGATAAAACACTGCACGGTATATACTAGGGAACAATCAGTAAAGGGAGGTTGGATGGATGAGGAAGAGTCTTCTCCTAATTCTGGTACTTAGAAGTAAGGAGTCACCATGGATAACCATTTCTGCATGTGTTGCATTTGGTGTTAAACTAATGCGTTAAACTTCTTTCTGTTTTTATTTCTAGGCCTCTTCCTTATCTTAGGCTTGATACTTTACCCTGCAGGTTGGGGATGTCAGAAAGCAATAAGCTATTGTGGACCTTATGCTTCTGCTTACAAACTAGGAGACTGCTCCTTGGGCTGGGCTTTCTACACAGCTACTGGTGGCACTATTCTGACATTCATCTGTGCAGTCTTCTCAGCACAAGCTGAAATAGCCACATCCAGTGACAAAGTGCAAGAAGAAATAGAAGAAGGAAAAAACCTTATTTGCCTCCTTTAACTCCAGTGGGAAAAACACCAGTGCATGGATCTTAATTNCTAGAGAAGCTGTTCTTATATTGGCTTTCACCTGATTCTGATAAAATTGTTTGAAATAACCACTGTTAGAAATATTTCTACAGCCTTTATTAAAACTCCTGAAATCCCAAGCAGATGACAACTCCCAACAGCACAGCTGGGCATCATCTTGTGAATGCCAACAGCCTGCCCTGGGCTGTAGCCCCTCCTGCAAATGTAGATCGCACATTGGACTTCAACAGTATTATTCTTTCTCTTGCCAGTGAAACCTCATTCCTAGTCTACAGATCAGTCTGTCTCATGACCCAGAGCCACGAGTTCTTAAGAAATTCACATTTTTCAGGAGGTCTTGCCAAGTTCTA
Organism: Burhinus bistriatus; assembly: GCA_013397275.1. Lineage (NCBI taxonomy): Eukaryota > Metazoa > Chordata > Aves > Charadriiformes > Burhinidae > Burhinus > Burhinus bistriatus. The sequence continues at coordinate 8,173 of VYXH01008743.1, read as the reverse complement.
CATGGCTGGGAAGATCTTTTCCCTTTTTTTTTTAAACCGCACGTAGTATGGACCCTTTTCCAACAAAATCAGCAGAAGTGAAACAGACCTTGCCACCAATGACATTCCTTTCTCAAAGGCAGTTCTATTTCTTGTGGTATTGCATCACTTCCTAGAACTGCTTCTGANCAAGCTGAAATAGCCACATCCAGTGACAAAGTGCAAGAAGAAATAGAAGAAGGAAAAAACCTTATCTGCCTCCTTTAACTCCAGTGGGGAAAATACCAGTGGCTGGGTCTTAATCTGCTTTCCATTGACTGGACAAGCAGATCTGCTTACCTGTTTCTACCATTTGTGTGACTGAGCCCCATGCATTCCAGCCCTGAACTACTGAGATGGTCTTTTTTCCTTGCTGGGCAATGAGGATCAGAGAAAGGATCTCAGCAAAGCAGAATGTAAATACTTGGGGATATTTTTAGTTTCATTCTATGATCAGGACACAGTGGAATATATTAATCTGACTGGGGAGGTGAGGAATCATGTGTATATAGCAGCAATGTTGTTGTTGTAATTCACAAANCAACAGTATTATTCTTTCTCTTGCCAGTGAAACCTCATTCCTAGTCTACAGATCAGTCTGTCTCATGACCCAGAGCCACGAGTTCTTAAGAAATTCACATTTTTCAGGAGGTCTTGCCAAGTTCTACATGGCTGGGAAGATCTTTTCCCTTTTTTTTTTAAACCGCACGTAGTATGGACCCTTTTCCAACAAAATCAGCAGAAGTGAAACAGACCTTGCCACCAATGACATTCCTTTCTCAAAGGCAGTTCTATTTCTTGTGGTATTGCATCACTTCCTAGAACTGCTTCTGAAAACAAATTTTAAAGGTATTTTAAAAAACAGAGGAATGATGCAACTATGCCATACGAGCATTGGGGAGAATTCCTCTGAGAAGGAGTTCTAATGCAGTACTAAGTGAACTTTAGACTCCTCTCCTTACTTCTCGGTAGTTTAACATCCTCCAATGACAATGTTGCTCTCCATCACTTCACTGTATAATGTGGAGCAGAGATTCTTGTTTGTGCCTGGTCAGTCCCTTGAAGTGTGCCATTAGTTATTTATACATATTAAAAATTCATTGTTACTGTACAGGTAGATAGCTAATTTCAGTACACAGCTTAAGTAATCACAAGCAGTCACGACCGCAAGCCCAGGGCAGCCACGAGCATAGGTGAACACTAGCAGTCGCAGTGTTGGAGCATTCCTCCAGTGCCTGCTGTGCAGCACGGACACTGCCTCGGCCCAGCCCATCTATGGAGCAAACCAGGCCCAGCTCCCAGCCTGCACGTCTGTGCCTAGTGCACCTTCAAGCCCCATGCCAGATGGATATGGAGGTGATCTCTGAGCCACTGTGCAACAAACAAGGTCAACTTCTGCTGATACTTAAAAGGGATCGTTTTAATCTAGCCTCTTCCTGCATTCACCTGCTCCTGCAACCCACATCCACCATATTCTAGTTAAAACGGGTAATTCACTTTTCTTTTAAATATTTAATTTAAAAAAACAAGTTGTGGTTTGGAACCATTTCTGCCAACTGCCTGCACAAAGCAAGATTTTAATAAATCAGAGTTACTAGCACAAAGTGGTGTCTGAGGATGAAAATCACAGCCAGCACATCCTGTCCACACCTGTGTTCTTGTTTTTTTCCCGTACACACAAACATCCCATCTGAAGGGCATGCACTTGGCTTGTACCTCTGGTCCTGCACTGCTGCAAGGCAACTCACACCATCCGTCCTTCTGGCGTTCCTCCTGAGCCCTCTGCTGGAGTGTGCACCACAGAGGCTGGGCCACCAGCCCAGCTGTGATCTGTGGGCTCGGCAATTGGAAAAGGGGGGCTAGGAAGAATAAGAGTAGCATATAGATCAGCTAAGAATTAATTATGAAATAGATTTAGGGTTTTAGCTTTTCCTAGGTGGATAGCAATCTAATGTCCACATCGTCACCGCCAACAAATCTTGACACTATGTTAGGGTGACAAGTGCTGCTTTGGCTTGAGCACTTGGTCAGAGTAAGGTCAGTACTTGCAAAAGGTATAGAGGGGATATACAGCTTTGTCTTAGAAGTAAACAATGATCAACATTTACATTACTAGCTGACCTCTGCTGTGGTCTACGAACACTTAAAAAATTTTAGTAGTGCCATTTTTAAGTACAAAGGAGATATTTTCAGTGGCATGTTTTGCTTTTGTTTGCATTTGTAACCAAGAAGAACCAGCAGTTCTGCTTGTTGCTGGTATACTATCAATCAACTTGATCTACAACAACATAATCAACTAACTTGCAAGAATATCCATGCTCATCACATAGCACAGATAGAAGACAGGCTGGGAAGAAATACAGAAGAAAAATAACCAGAATTTCTTTTCTCAGGGTTCTGTTTTTCTAGCAAGTGATAAGATGGTATATATTGCAGATTTTTTTTTTTCTGAAAGATGTTATCAGGTGTAGGGTGCACTCATTAAACTTGACAGCTGTTTAGAATTGTTCCTGAAGTTCACCTCAGGAGTAGCTTTCAAACATATTTTGAAGAAAAAAAAAAAAAAAAAAAAAGGAAGAAAAATGAGCTTAAAGCTAATTTAATTAATTTCATGAGGGGGGCTGTGGAGTGTAACTGCTTCTCAATGTACATGCACTGTGTAGGCTCTAGAAGAATTTGCTGTGGATTCTTTAAAACCTGTGTGCCAATTAGTTCAGTTTAACTTTGCTTGTGTGGTATTGAAGAATTCTTCAAACATCTGTGGTTTGATCAACTTCGTAAACTTGTATTCTGTAAAGTGCCATAGACCTTTTTTTTTAAATTGTAGCATATTTAAAAAAATATATATATACACAAACTTGTGTGAGATGTGCAATACCAAGAATGGGTTTTGTTGTGGTTTTTATTTTTTTCCTTAGTGTTTGCTTTTAAATGAGAGATTTGAAAAGGGACTTTTCCCAGGGAAGAAGTGGCTGGAGTTTTGGTGGTGTGGACAAACTAAAGCATAGAGGTAATGCAAGAGAATCACTGATTTTGAAGATTAATACAACAGTATTAACAGCAGCCTAAAGATTTAACAAAAATCGTTTCTGGATTGATTTGAAATACTCAGATCTGTATAATACAGACAATTCAAATATGAAGCTGTGTCCATCTCTGGCAATATACAATCTAAAAGCTGAAAAGGCTCAGCAAGGTTTCTTAGTGTGCTTTATTTATAATGTGGCACTGCAAAATCATTGTTGCTGAGCTATTTCTGGGTTGTCTGTATCACCTTTGTATCTATTTTACTCAATAAAGTTCTCTGGATTCTGAGAATTTTTTTTCAGCCAAATCATTTCCATTTTGCATTGTTATCCCACATCAGAGTATCTCATGTCCTAGTGGTAAAAGGAGAGTTCAAGTCTTCCTTGAAAGCAGTGGGCACTGGTGCCTACGTCAAGGAAAGGACAGAGCCCAGCAAAACCAGAGCATGGCAGCAACGTATACAGCACAGCCGCTTTGTATAGGAAGAGAAGCTGTGGGAATACAGCTGGAATAGATTTTGAGCCATGGTTTATTTGTGGTACTGTTTTTCTGTTCTGGAGTCACCACTATGTACATTTGTTAGCATGAATGATGTACCTAATCTGTTATTTTTAATCTAAATTTCAATTAAAATATGAGTTCTCAAACTTCTAACAGGAGTCTGACTACCTTAATTCAAACATATTGGACACGTTGAGCCACAGCAAGGTAGCTTTAATTGTAGCTTTACTAGCATTTAAGATCCCAGCCCACTGATGTTGTGTTTCAGATTTAACAATTATTACCACTTACTGATCAAAAAGTATGTGATCTGAAATTGTAGCTATGTATTACACAATACAGTTGCATTAAAGAGAGTTTCTAATTGAATATGTCTGACAAATGTGGTTTTTTTGCAACTAAAGCACTGCAGTTCCTTTCTCATGAAAAGGGGTAGCGAAGGTTCAGAACAATACCACTTGATCACACAGACTTTTAAAATGGTGTTTGCGACAATGTGACCTTTCACCTGGGACTTGACACTAGCGAGAGGTTACACGTTGTTCTCTAAGCAAATTTATGGCAGAACGAGCAGTAAGGCTTTCAGCAGTTTAAAGAAAAGTCTCACTCATAGTTGCTATGGTTCATTTCTATTAAATTTACATATAATTAATTGCATTTAGTTTAATTACATTTCTAACAGTTTCTAAACTTCCAAGAAGTACTTGGAACATTTAGAAACCTACAGTCCAGAAGAAGTTAGGGGATAGGTGCCACTCAGTGCACCACATTAGTCATCTTTATGGATTTCAAAACAGGTATAGATGCAGCAGTTACGCTACAAATACAAATTACTGCCAAAAGAAACTACAACGTACTGACTTGCATTAGATAAAAATACTGCCTCCCTTTTTCAGTAAGGTTAATGGAGTTGACAATAGAGAATGCGGCTTTCAATTCTCTTAATTGTGTGAGTTATTACAAATTTCTGTGTTCTAGTAACTTCTTCCCCAAGCTCCAGCTAGGTTTAGGATGGTGATGCAATGAGAAAGTGAACGTGTGTTATTAATATCAGAGGGACAGGAATATAAAGATGTTGTCTTGCTCATGTGATTCACTGAAAGCACTTGTTTTCAAACAGATGCCTTTTATTTGATTTGTGCTATATTCATATCGGTGAAATTCTGAGAGGACAGGAATCCCTAGCCAGCTTTAGGTGGCAGTGGGATCAGTAATTTGGTCTAGCTGAGAAAGGTAAAGAAAAAATAATTCCAAATTTAATCACATTCCTCTGACCACTTCCAACTGCTCTCTTACCTCGGACAAAAACTATCACCCCCAGTGCCCCATCCAGCATATGCACTTTTTTCCTCTAAAACACCAGAAACACTTGCATAGCAAAGATGACAGCCCTGCACTGCAAAACAGCATGTGCTTTGGCATGCATGCAATGACTACAGCTCAGACGATACAGGATTGTTTAATTAGGCTATAAACATTGTAAAATCTACTTGCAGCACTGTCAGCTGAAACAGTGGCAGAGCAGGTGATGCCACAGAGGCATCAGTGGTCAGAGGCAGCTGTTTTTTTTAAAATGGCCCGGGCTTCAGCCAGTATATCCTACCCAGCTCTGGTTGTACACATTTGCAAAGCAGAAAAGCTGAGTGATTGGTCACAAGTAACTGGACTCTAAAGCAGGCTGTGTTTTCCAGGCCTACATTAGCCCTGTTCCAAGCACACTGCCAATTATTAATACAACCTCCAACTCCATCACCAAAAATCAGTCTGAAATTTCCCATCTCACCAGCTGAAAGTTTCCCTTCCTGAACCGTGGGTATGAAGAAGTAAAACCTGGTCTTCTGAACGCTTTGTACAGCAACTCCTCTCCGCTGCCGTCTTCTCCTTCACCACTGAGTGATCTAACAGCAATGTGTAGTAACACTCACTGAAGCAGGACAGTACGTTTTATAAATACAGTCACATCGCAGCACCAAGTGCATTGAGAGACAATAAAAGAAATTAAAAGCACTGTTGTTTGGTGTAATCACTATCCTTTTATCCAACAAAAAGCACATTTTAGATGAGCTGTATATGCTTCCATTAACAGCTGGACACTTAAATTTATTTTTTTCCAGAACAAAATGTATGGCTGGCAGCGTGATCCACAAGTCATAATTCCAATCAACACTTTTTCGTCCCACCCCCTTGGTAGTGTGTGACGGTACCTAATTTAATCCTAGTGTAAATTTAAACTAATATTCTGCTGCTGAGGTAAGAAATCTGCACCACTTTTTTCTAATCTGATTTTTCTACTTATGAGAATAAGGCATAAAATTAATTCGTAGGAAAAAAAAAGTGCAGACTAATTCTTACACATTTTAATGTAACTGAGTGACACCTAACACACATTTGTTTTAATTATCTGATCCACTGTGCCTTACTGCTGATTCATAACCAGAATGCTGTAAGTCCATGCCTTTTCCTTGACAGAAGTATCTTTACAGAAGTATCGCTGGCTATCTTTAATCACAGTTCTCTTCCCTGTGTGTGTGCATGCCTTCCCAGCTTTGTGCTTACCACTTCTTGAGGAAAACTATCCTCAGCAAACAAGAGGAATTATCTCCCCACAGCAACACTTAAATTGTGTAATAATTCTAACCATAAAACATGACTGGATCATGCTGCACAACTGTGCTTACCATCTACAAGAAAGTACGAAACCTGTTCCTTTAGTCTGCTGCCTAGATCTGTAAATTACAAAGAAACCAATGCTGATGAAGAATTTCACTATTAAATGATGCACACATGTGCAAGTGTCTTCAAAAACTCATGTCTGCTATCTCCCAAAATAATCCTGACTGTACCTCAGAGCACTGTTCTCAGTATTGTGCATTTGCAAACATAACTGTGTTACCGCGGTCCAGATGAAGTCACTTTGCCCTTCAAAGAAAACCCAGTAATAAATTCAGTACTAGAGAGCAGGTATTACAGTTGATATTATTTAAAAAAATCAACAGATTGTGATAGTGCCTAAAAAAAAGGAAAAAGCAAAATACAGGAGTGATACAGAAATGTCAATTCATAGGCAGAAATTAGGAAAATAAACACTACCACAGCAATGCTGTTTTCAGCAACTTCATTTTACTTTCAATAGTGTTTTAGGATTCACTTAATATCTGTAGAATTTCATTCAGTAATGACAGAAAATGTTTAGATTTTAACCCTTGTGAGTTTAGAGCACAATAAAGTAGGCTGCAAGTGTTTAATAATTGTCTTCGTAACAGTTGAGTAGACTAATTCTTAATACCCTAATGTATTATTTTGATAGCAGACATTTTGCTTCCCCATTCCAGCAGAATTACAGTATTTATATACAGAAATATAAAAACCAAGTGAGACTTTTACATAGATCATCTGCCCTGCATGTTATCCTGACCATCAGAAGAAAAATCCCTCTATTGGTCAAAACTATACAGAGCAAACACCCAGGAAAAACGGGGGTTTTTTTATTCTGTTACACTGTGTTAATACAATAAATACACAAACCTTCTGAACTACTCAGACATGCAACAGAGGGACAGAAAAAGTGCATTTGTACAGAACCGTGACATTCACCAGGATGGCAGAGCATTGTTAGTAATTTACAAAATATACAAACATCCCTCAGATAAATAAAAAATACTCCTAAATTACAGATCGATGACTACTGACATTCCAGTGTTTAANTACCAATCAATGACTACAGACATTCCAGTGTTTAAACTTCATACTTTGTACTCAATTTGCCACAATACTACAAAATGACAACTTAAGTGGGTGTCATACTCTAATTAATAAGAGACTGTAAAATCTAGTTTTAGTTAGGTACAAAATATTTTAACAAATATCAGCCTTCTGTTGTCAAAGCTAAGCTCAAAGTTCTCCCTCCCTTTTGGGCTGCAAAGTGTCAGAGGTTTCTGGTTTAAACAATTCACGTGTAACTGAACCTTGAATTTCACTTAGGAGGTTTAAATCCATACATTCAACCCATGACATTACAAATCAACGCTCCCTATACATAGAACATCAAATCTGTTTTCTTAATGAGCCTTTAAACACTGGGGGGNAAGGTGATTCACCTTAAGAGCTGAATTCATTTCAGCCACAGAGTATACTTAGGTTATGGGATGTGATCCTTCCTGTTTTCATTTTCTAAAACAGTTTGAAAAAACAGGCCAAGGATTGTGCATAAGATTCATGAGGCAATCCAAGAATATAAATAGTCTTCAAGAAGAGAAACATGACGTTATACTAAAACCTGATTATATTCTAGAATATTATGATGGTATGTACCATTATGGATTGTTCAGTTCCACAGCACCAATCTTAGGCCTCCGGTTCAATGAATTAAAATTTAACCTTGTTGAAACGAAGATTTCTCACTTTTCCAACTCAAAATAGTTTAAAAACATTTTTTCCCCCAGATTAAATCACATCACAGAGATGGCTGAGTTAATGTTAAAATGAATTCAAGTATCTTTTAAATGCCATTGCTTAAAAAGCTTGGCTTTAGACAATATTCCTGTTACAAAATTAAATATCGTATATTTAAGTTTTTGGACAAGCAGTAAACAGAGTGACTGACTAGGCTAGAGATTTAGTACCACTG
>VYXH01008742.1:179688-194948 GCA_013397275.1 Burhinus bistriatus | reverse complement strand
TTCTGAGATACTTCCTCTTCTTTTTTTTTTTTTTTTTTCCCAGGGAGGAACTTTTCTTGCTCATTTATGGCCTGGGATTACTGATCTCACTCTGTTTGTAATGCAATACTTGAACCCTTCAATGAGAACAGGGGTATCTGCGTAGCACCCACAAAGATTAACAGAAAATGCAGCTCTTCGGAATTCCCCCTTACTTCTGTGAGAAGAGTTAAGAAACCAGCAAGGTAATGCATTCAACAGCATGCAGCTGCCAGTGGTTTCACTCTTGTCCTTCATCTCCCCTTTCCCTCTGTTTGTTCCAGTTCATTGCATATTTTATCATGTCATGATTTAAATTTCAGGTTCTCTGTCTCAAGATTGTGTCTTTACCTGAACTTGTAAAGTTCACAGATTTGGGTACTCAAAAGCCAGTTAGAAGAGCACAGCTGAGGAAACTTAGAACGACTGTGTAATTAAAAAACTTTCTGGTCCAACAGGGCCTCTGCATCATCTTCCAGCTCCATAAGCAGCGAGCAGAAATAACAGACTTGTTTGTATCAAACGGACTCTATTGTTTTTATTAATCAGTGTTACACGTGCAGGTTAATTAAAAAAGCTACAGTTTGCAAAATATGTCATCTAGCTACAAGATACAAATCTAGGCCAATTGCCATGGTATCTATTGATGCTCAGCCACTGTAAAAAATTTACAGTTTATTTCCTGATATACAAAACCTCAAGCAAACTTTCCTGGTTACACGTTCAGTAAAGCTCACAGCATTCTACTACACAGTTTCATATAGTGTTTTAGTGCAAAAGGAAGTACAAATATAAAAATACTGAGGCTTGAATTTAAAAAAAAAACAACAACAACAACCAAAAATCCCCAACAACAAAACCAAGCAAGCCATGGAATTAGAGGTGAGTGTCTGCTATGGGTATTCTTCTAAGCTCTACGATCTGGGAGTTCGCCATGCTGCCACCATCCTGGCTGCCATGACAAGATTCGTTATCACTGACGCTGAGGCCTGCACCTGAAACAGTGAAACAAACAAACAAACAAACAGAAGAATCAGTGAGAATGAAATCCCGACACAAAAATGGTAATACTGTGTCCTTTATTCTGATTATTGAAATGCTTCCCTGCCCCACAACAATGCGGCAAGTTTCCTCTTACTAGCCGACAACTCCGAGTCCACAGATTATAACATTATCTGACGTAGTGTTGTACCATCCAGATACGCTTTTTCATAATTCCACTGTCAGTCACTTTATTTGTCTCAGTAAATGGTACAATAGCTATTCAGAGGTTGCCTTGAAATCACAGGAGCATAAATCAAGGCCTGGCTTAGGCTGGGTTCGTGGTCTGGCTGTTACAGTCTGGTATTTCCAAGGACTTCTTCATGAAGAATTGATTTTTAATGATACAATTTCCCTGTTAAACTATAATTCCAGCTGTTTTAATAGGATTTTAATTTCAAAATGAGAAAAGACGCTGACTAAATATTCTTTAAACCCACATTTGGCACAAGCTGGTGTATTGTGTTTTTCTTCTACTATGAGAGAATACTAGAGTTTGGCCCATGGAAACTTCCAAAACATGTCTGGAAGAGACCTCAGGAGGCCACCTTCTCCATCCTTTTGTCACAGGAGTTCTGCTAGCTTGTTGCTTCCTTGTTCTTGGGTGATTTGGGTGGGGTTTTTTTGGGGGGAGGTTTGAGTAGGTTAGTGTAAAGCTATATAGCCCTGCACTTGTTTTTATGAAATGTGTATTTTTTCAGACCACTTCTTCACAGAATATCAGTTGTAACTATAAACTTCAGTGCTTTTTCAGCTCCTCTTTTTGAGTTGTAGAGAGAATCCTGAAAAATACATGGATCTTGTTAGGGTTTAGAGCACTTGGGCTTTAGATTTGTTGAGAACTGCACATCAGTGTAATTAGGCATGGTGATTTCAGGACAGCCTAATTTGAGGCATGGTCTTACAGCAATGTCACTTACAAATAACTAAGCAAGTTATTCATTTTGGGCAGAAGTAGATCTGTTACTACACGCAGTTCAAGGGAGTTGCAAAGGAACGATACTTGGCTCAAAAAGCCACGAACAGGGTATGCTGGGAGAGGCAGTGATTTGCATTTTCATACTAAAAAATATTTTCAGGAATTTCTATCAGTTGTGCAATGCCTCTCTTATTTCTGCCTCATCTGACATTTGAGGCTTTGGCATTTTTGGCAAAAGACAAGATAAGGGTCATTACTTTTTTGGAGTTACCTCATAAATTTCTATGCCCCCTATTGTTCCACTTTTACTAAGTTTTTCCATAGCAGCCCTCTTTCCACCACCCCCTAAACAGAGAATAAGTACAGAAAAGGAGGCAGCAGCGGGATGCTCCTTTGCTGTGGGAAGTCAGGCTGCAATCTTAAATATGGAGCTTGGTCCAGAGGACCTGAGCAGAAGAACCTGCAGGACTAGGCAGGCTTTCCTGCAGAAGTCTGGGAGTAGCACTGCTAGAGGCCAAACCCAGGTGCAGCACTGCGTGAACCCAGCCCTGCTGCAACCAGGTGAAAAGTGGGTATTTCTGCACTGTGATCCTTCTTACACTTGGTTTTGGTGTTTGGGTCGCACTGACATCATTGACATCTCCTAGATGAGTCCTGTTCTTGGGTCTGTATGACCCAAGCTCTTGAGAGACCAGCAATTACTGTCAGAGTATGACAAGAGTAAAAATCCATCAACGTACAGAGATACAATAATAAAGACAAGAAGATTAGGCTCTGAATCATTAAAATACTTGTCTATAAGTGTACTGAAGATGATTAAGCATACTTACTGATTTAAATTTATACGCATATTTGACCTTTTCATTGAATCATGGTCCTAATAACTAAAAGCTGCTTGAAAGTCCTGGGAAAAAGATCAATTGCATCAGCAAGTTATTTGGGTTTTTTCTTATCTTCTCTAAAACTGTTTGTTTTAGAAAGGAAACATGAATGTAATACAGAAGATAAATCAGATTTACCATTTGGGGATGGAAGAACAAGGTAATAACCTTGAAGTAAATAAAATACTTTGAATGGAGAAACAAAACAAAACTTCTTATGTAGCATCATTAACACTGGAATGCTCTCAAAACGTTTATTTAGGCTGAAGAGGGTACAAATTTCAAAAAGGGAAAAAATACATTATTGAAAATGTTTAGAATCATATTATATAAATATGATCATCCCAGGTTCAGATTTTAAGGTGAACACTGACTCTTGGGGTTAGAAAGGTTTTTGTCTTACTGGTGATTACAATGCAATTATTCAGCATGGGCTTTCTTAAAGAATCTCGTGCTGGTCCCTACAAAAAGACTGGATACCGGTCTAATAGGGTATTACGCTACCTATCTTCTTAAATGTCATATACGTGCATGCTTTGTGCATGCTCTGTGCAACGTAAGAGGGATTTTTTTTTTTTTTGTTACGAACGTTCTTATCAGGAACTTGGTAAACCAGAGACTGAAGTAGGCTACTTTGGGTTTACAAGGGCCTTGTTCTGCTGCTGATGCAAAGACAAACTATGCAGGAGCTGATCCTTTTTAGGAACAAGAGCTGAAATGTAACCAGGATACCAGCTTACCAAACAGTTGGCAGACTGGGGAGGGTACAACTGTTTACACGATGGAGTTTCACAGAGTTCATAGGTCCGGCTTGTTCTCAGATTAGAGCAGAATTTGAACACAATCAGATCCAAAAAAGCATGTACTCCCCTAGAGATGCTACAGTTGGATGATAGGTACGTAGTGGGGAGTATTACTTTTCCCCGAGAAAACTATTTTAAGAAAAAGACGCAGGAAAATGAGGCCTTTCTTCCTTTCTTTTTGTATCAAAGGACTAGCTAGAAACTGAGAAGTCACCGCTGGCTTCGCAAGCCCAGCAAGATCCCTCCAGTGACATCTACTGGCTGAAGGATTTCACCAGTGCATTCCCACGTGCCCTTGAACACCAGCTGTTATCATCTGCTTGTTCAGATATATCTCAGACTTTCACTAAAACATTTTAAGGGAGACAGAGTTTGTTTTGTAATTACAGTACTTATCTCTGGGGAGACTTTTTATCTCGTCAGCAATTCCATCTTGCTTTCTGAATAAATCATGACTTAAAATGTATGTGTAAGACATATTAGGTAGAAATGAATAAGCTACACGAACCAATTTTAATTCTTTTGGGGTTTTGACTTTACAGACATGACACCAACAGACAGCCAGTCTTCTATGAATAAAGTTCAGATTGGACTAAAAATGCTTCCTGGATATTATCCAGTCACGTTCAATGGCCAGCAGATAGCATATTTGTAAGCAATCACAAATAAAGCGTTGAATGAATATGCAATCTGGCTACCCTTCCTTCCTTTTCTTTCTGTAAGCCCTTCAAAACAGAAATGACGTAGTTGATAAGGCAGGGCCTGAATCTGGTGCTTTGCCACCATCTACAATTTATCTGCCCCATGACAGACAGTCTCCAGGATGTTGCACTGAACACCTTTCAGAATTTGAAATTTCAATTTTTTCCTGTAGTTCTGGATGCCCAACATGAGATGCTTAATTCTTAAACCAGGCACCTACACTGATAACACCAAGGTTTAAAAAATGCTGACTTTTGGAACCATAGGTGTATTGCATGGAAAATGATGAGTTCATTTAAATAGCTGCGTTTGTGTTGGGTTTTTAACTTATATAGGAGATTTTTTGCAGGTATTCTCCATGTAGAATATTTATTTAGGATTTATCACATATGCCTCTATTAAGAGCAAAACCACAACACCACTCTAACCTATAAATGTCTTTGCAAACACTTTCCTACAAGGGTGGGCCACCAGTCAGCACTGGAGGGGTTTGGGCCTCTCTCAAAGGCTTTGCTGTTTTTTTGCATTCACATCTCACCTAAAGGAAGGAATCGGTTCAATTTTGCACATCACAGAAGGGGGAGGACAGGAGCATTTGTAGGAGATGGGAATATGGATAGAATCTCAGAGATCAGGAAAGGTACCATGCATTTATGGTATTTAGGCTTTCAAGCAAAGCTGATGGACAGCGTGCTGCTTTGGGACAAATTCCATCTACTTTTATTCTATTGGCTCCCTTTTTAACTAACCAGCCCTAACCAGAGTAGAAGTCCTTAGGGAATTCTGCTATATTGGGCTTTAGCCTCAATGAGGGTAACACATGACTCTGTGACAATCTGGAAGGCAATGGTCTTATTAAATTGTCTATCAATATAAACCTTGCACAAGAAATCAGAGGAAAAATAGATCTAGTCCAAAATGACAGCACTTTTAAAGTTAATTAGTGCAATTAACAAAAACTAATTAGTAAATAATTGTCCTTCTCAGGAGAAGCTAAGCCCTTCATTCATTATAAAAGCCATAAATGAAACAGAATAAAATAAATAATTTAAGCCAAATTAATAAACATAAAAAAAATAATGTTTTAGCATATATGAATAGGCAGGACACATCCCTAAATTATTTTTTCCTACCATAATTTTACTATAATTTCCTTCACATAAACTACGTTGGAGCTGGCTGGCCTTCCAAAAGATTCCCACAGTGTAAGAGATGAGGTGATATAGTGAGCATAGTGAATCCTAACTATGTGTTTCTGTATGGCCACAAACATATTTGATGGAAAGGAGGAATTAAGTGATAAGGCGTTCAGAGGCTAGGGCTTTATCATATAAGAAGTCCAGCTTTTGGATTTCTTGCACCAAAGAAAGAATTCTATTACCATGTGATGTAAAGCTTGCATAAAGCTGTCATAAAAGCTGGCTGAGAAACAGTACACTGTTGTCCACCTAAGTTGCTAGAAATACAGTTGTATACCTTCATCTGACCCAGTCCGTATTTCAGGTTAATCTGTAATTAGGCCCAGCATTAATGATTATGGAACCAAGGGCTAAGTGCATAGTTCTATGACACATTTCTTTAGCAATGAGGCCAAGTGTGCCAACGCATTTATTTGCGGAGCTGCACTGCAAACTGCAAATTACTAAACCATTGCAAGTTAAAGAATAAAGTTGTGCTGTGAGGGTTGTTTTGATTCTTTTGGTTTTTTTAACCTTCATCAAACATCCCTCGTTTCTGGTGCTGAGAGTGGCCAGCTGCAGTGCAAGGGTGGGGCAGGGGGAGGAATGAGATTTTAGCTTTGCTGTGATTACACCCTCATTCTCACTGATCCTGGCTGCTAGATTATAAGCCTTGCAGCTACAGGCAGCGAGCATAAATTAAAGGAACCTTCAGACAGCTCCAAACTACATGAGCAGAAAGGACAGACGAAGTGCAAAGAGGCATAAAGCCATTTTTGCATATTCCTCTGCTAATCAGTGCTGATCCTCAGCCAGGCTTCAGAGTGTGAGCTAGTATTTTAGCACAGCTAAGGGTGAATTTGGTTATAGATTGACATTTTTAGGTAACGACAGATAATGGAGGTTTCTGTTTCTGGTTATCAGAGCTAAAGCTCAAGCAATATCAGAGAAAGCATTTCTGTTTTTCCTCTATACCAAAACACCGTACCTCCCAGTTTAGGAGTGACAAAAACAGCTAATGTGGTGCAAAGCACCTTTTCCCTGCTCTCCCAGGAGGTTGTCTGGTCGAGATGAGGAATTCTCAGACTACTGAAATAAAGCCTGGTCTAAAAAGGTTTGAGAAGCACTGTTTACCGCAAATGACAGACAAGAGCAAGGCAGCAAAAAGGCATCCCAGCTGCCCATACATTTTAGCCTCTTTGGAGAAGAGGTGCTGGTCTTCCAGTTGCTCAAGACCACTGCTTCCTTGGAGCTGGGACTGGTGCTCAAAGGGCATCAGAGTGATGTGGAGTGGCAAGGGGAGAGGAAGGAAGAGGAAGAGGAGAAGTTTCTAACCTGAGTTGTTGTGGTTTCATGTGAGTATGAGCAACGTCTCAAGAGAGGAAGAAGAAATGTGCTGCCAGGAGGGACCAGAAGACAGGCTCCTTTCAGTGCCTGCTACCTTAACTGTACCATAAAATTCCCATCAGACCACAGCTCAGCGAATACTTCAGCTGCATAAGCCTGTACTGCCAAACAGAGAAGAAATCCCACTTTCCACCTCCTCATCCCCCTTTTTATTGCTCCCTTGTGCCACCAGGAGCACCTTGACTCCTTGGCCATGCACTGAACTGGAGAGCAGTTGGATGAAAATAATAAAACATATGATTTTTAGTTACAGAAAAACTCACATTTTTTTGGTTTAAAGTATGTGTTGAGCTACAGCTTGTATCTAAGGCAATAACTGATAAACATTTACTTCGGTGGTTAAAACTACTCTAACCTAATCATCGCCTCCTCATTTTGACTTGTTCAAATGTCATGTGTGGGGCTGGAACCAGACTGGACAACTGGTTTGGCTTAGAAATCATCTTTCTTTTGTGCCCCTGTGATGTTGCTGGGGTCACAGTTTGGGCACACAAATAAGCATTGGGGTAAAATGGTCAGGTACTACTTGAATCAGTAATACAAAGAAAAATATTTTTCCCCAACTGTGACGTGAGGTCTCTGCTTCAAATCGCATTAATATAAAAGGCTCACAAGAACAAATGATAATAACATAGTAATAAAGAAGACAATGATAAAACTTAGGGAAAATAATCAAAAGCTGGTTCTAGACCTACTTCCTTTAGAAGGACTGAAAACAAATTAATTAAGGATGGAGTATGAAGATTTATTAAAAAAAAACATTAAATGCTAAAGTTGTGGTGAATTATATCAACCATGAGTTTTAACTGCTGCTGTTGCTTAGATTGTTCTTCATGATTTAAGACTCAGTATTCCACAGTGCATACAGTTTACTGCAGAAAATAGGCCAACTGATGTCAACTCAGCTGCTTAAGCAGTAAACACTGTGTGTGATGGTGGGAGTGTTAGATGTGAATGGCTTCATATCTTATTAACTATGAATGAATGATCTGGTTTCCTTAAAAATATTCAGGAAGGAGTAAAAAACTAAAAGCTACCTTCTTAGGTACTTTAAAAATGGTTGCAGCTGTAAGCTTATGCACCTAGATTTGAAAGGCTTGCTCAAAATCTTTAACTGCATAACAAAGTAGAAGTAGTCTGCAAAATATCCAGCAAAATTAATAGGTACAAAGCAGATTTTGTGACAATCTTCATAAAAATTTGTATTTCTTAGCATTAGGCCAGTTATTAATCATCTAATGATCTTCGCAATTAGAAAAGTCTTCTGCAATGGAAATTCGCTTAGGAGATAAAGTATTATGAATATACTGAATAAAACCACCCATTCATTAGCAGCATTCCCAGTCTTGGGAATGTTTTCCTTGGTGTCACTGAAGGGAACAAACTGAAATTATTGGTGCCAGAGCACTTAACTTGCTGATGTCACTGGTACCTCACTGCTGTCTCTTGCAAGGCTTGATGGTATCCCCAAAGATCATTCAGGTGACCTCCTACGAACAAGCTAGTCCATTAGTATTTCACCTGGTGCCTACGGGAGGTGGGCTTGGGTTAGCATCTGCCAGGTCTTATCAGGTGGCACTCCTTTGCCTTTGTGGTCATCTTATCAGTCATTTCCCGTATTGACCTATCTTTGAATCAGGTTTCATGTCACTTTTTCCACCTGTGGCCACATCTGGCTATCTATTGAGATCATCATTTGAATAACCTGAAGTTTCATTGGTGGAGTGGGTGAGAAGGGAGAAAAGCAATACGTAACTGAGGGCAAAGCCTAGGATTTTCAAGACTTGAACTCTAAGGTTATTGAGGGGAATTTGATTACAAATATTTTGTTTTGCATGTCCAGTTTGATTGTGGACACCTACAGTGGCCTCCCCGGCTTCTGTCTTCCAGGAGCATAGTGAGGTCATCACAGCTGGCTTTTGTGTTTGGGCAGAAGTCTATCTAGTTTATCTTTCCAGTGTACATAATTTTTCAGATACAAATGTATTTTGTATAAATATTTTGTCCTACACTTGTTGGGAGAATTAATTTTTATGAAGTTGTACCATTTTTCACATATATATATATAAAATAAAGATAGGCATTGTATGTACTCTGTATATCAGTTTGAAAAATAAAGGAAAAGAAGACAAGACAGCCCATGTCTAGAGGCAGCATGTTAGCCATTTAAGCACTTGTGAAAAAATGTCAGAGCCTCCAATCTGCTGCTACTTTCTGTAGGTCTGCTTATCATCATGACTCAAAACACATTTTTGCAGGCTCCTTCTCTGTTATTTTAGATAGCCTGCACAATATTTTTTCTTGCAATAGCAGTCCGAGGCAAAACAATTTTACTTCAGATTTTCACTGGCAATCAGATTATATTAACAGATCTCATTAATTGGATCACAGGGAATGTGACACCATTATATTGAAGAACAACATAACAACCTTTGAGGAACAAGGAGAAGAGTCACTCACCAGTCTTTAAAGCAAATATTAGGTCATCAAACTCCTGTGATTCCTCATCAGCAACCAATGAGCTAGTACTAAATCCTCCAGAAGTCTGGAAAACATTGCCATTTTGTGGACTTTGCTTAAAGGCAGCACTAGCTTGACTAGCAGGCTGTAAGGATGCCCTCTCCCAGTCTGCGGGCACCTGCAAAGTTTAAAAAAACACAGAAATACAGTAATCATCAAAACTATAGTCCAGAAACTGGAAACTATGATGGGAGCCAAACTCAAGACCAAGAGATTTTGGAACCATCTATTCTGTCACTTCTATAGTGAATCAGGTAGCCTTTTTATTTATTTTTTTATTTTTAAACTATATATATTTATATATATTACTCAATTACAAGACATTTAACCTTGTGTTTATTATGCCTGTCCTAGCTATCTCAAAAAGTTCCTCTTTCTGAACATTGGCCTCTGGTATGGAGAACTTTAAACTAAAGCACTGAAAAGTTCCAGCTCACTCCTCTCTTACCACTGCCTCTTCCTCTCCTGGACCCTGCTTCTCCTTTCCATAACCACTAATCATAATTACTTGCCATTATCTGATTTACAGTTGACAACCCACTGCTTTCCGTGTTTACCAATACGATATTTTGAAGTAATTTTCCAGTCTTCGAAGGTTCTGGTGGTGGTATAAAGCCCTACAGTTTCATATCAACTTTGCTATAGTTCATCTGCCACTTTAGTTTAAGATGGAGCTGCACAAAAAATCAGAATTTCAGTTCATGAGAAAAGAGTTGGTTTTGAAAATCTGTTTCCTCCTTAAATGTGATGAAAAGCCAAAATACAGAACTCTGAAAAATTATATATTTTAGGACAATCAAAATATATTTTCTTGGTTTATTGCTTATCCACTGCTCAGGAGCCCCAGAACATAAAAGCTTGCCATGTAGAGTTGAGAAGCTGTGCTGCCCACTAAACTGGGCAGTCAAGCACCACCTTAAGTGAGATGCTGAGAAGTTGAATAAATTTAGTGGTCTGCCAGGAGACAGCTGAGGAGCTTTAAAATCCAGACAAACCTACAGTCAAGGAGGTAGAGAGAAGGGCAAAACAGCTGCCAGGTGAGCAGCTTGGTTTCCACAAGAATTATTGCTAGAACTGACATGTTCCCTCAAAGTATTTCAATTCCATTAAATTGTTTTTTTTCCTGGAAAAACTGTTTAGCTGGAAAATTTTCAACTAGCTTTATCAACCTGCAGATGCACATAGAAGCAAAAGTCACCTTGGTTTAATACAGGTAGCAAAAAGTGATACTAGCAGCATCCCAGTTCTAGCAACAAAGAGACTGAAAATCATCTCCCTCAATTCTTTTTTCCCTCTTCCTCTTCCTCTTCCTCTTCCTCTTCCTCTTCCTCTTCCTCTTCCTCTTCCTTTTGTTCCTTTTCCTTTTCTTATTTTATTCTATTCTATTAAAATTTCCAGAACTTTTGCACAGCATGACTTCAGAAAATTAAAACCTTAAAACTCGTCTAAGACCTACAGTAAGCTGAAAGAATTAACATGATATTTTGATTTCTCATGACCTAGTTTTGACAACACTTTGACCAACCTCTCTAACAAACTGAAGACTCAAGTGGAAAAGGAAAAGTTCTCTGGATGGGATGTTACCAGGGAACTGTAAGTTCCAAGAATATCACCATGGCTAAAGATAACAATTTTTATGGTAAAAAAAAATAACAATCCCTTCCTCCCTGAACCCAATTTATAATAATTAGCATCTTGTTGCTATGTATTACACTTCAGCACTGCCACTTAAATCTCCAGGTACATTTTCAATACACAAGGCAATGACTATAGAGCACTGTTACCTCTTCCATAGCACTGATGAGGTTCTGAGTGGACTTGCTGATCTCTCCACCTGCAGCTGGCAGACCACTGCCATGTGTGAAAAAAGCCGATCCTGGAGTCGTGTGCCCGTTCATGTCTACAGTATAACTTGCTTTCACAGGACAGCAAAGTTGGTTGTGGAGGATAAAATATACCACAAAGACATAAAGACCCTGAAACAGAGAGAGAAGAAGAACATCAGGCTGTGAAATGAAGGGAGCTTAGATCAGAGTTTGAACACAGTCATGGCAAGGTCCTCTACGCTGTAGCAGATGTCTTCCCTTACACCAGCAGTCTGTGCTTCAAAGAGCTGCAGCCAGTTTCTGTAGAAAATATGAGACAATGTCACTGCCCATCAGAGATCTGGAAGTTAAAAGTAAGTTCATATCCTGGGGCTTCCAGCTAAACACACACACACACAAAAAAAACACAACCCGAAAGAGTCACTGAAAGCGATTATTTGGTTGAACCCGTAGAGTTGCAAAGCAAAGCCAAGATCCCAACAACAACAAAAACAACTCGAGTTTCACAGTTGTCATAATAGTGAAAATGTGGTTAAGGGCCGCCTTTACAATTGGATTTGGCTGCTGGCCCCTAGCCACAATTCTGTATTTCCTTACCGGCCTGCTGGCTCTTTGCATTCTTGCTCAAATTTCATTCTCGTGCAAACTGCACTGCTTCCGTCACAGATACCAAGTTGTAGCTATAAATTAGATTCCCTATGATATCTGCTAATTCAGCACTGTCTTTCATTTGTGATTACTACAAAGGGTCTGCTGTATGCCTCTGCGGTTCTTCTTTAAAACTTGCTAATTTTGACCTTTAGACTTAGCCAAGAAAAGTATTATAACCATGTATTTTGTTTGCAAAGACATCCAGTGACTGAACTTCTTGAACATGAAACCTGACTTTCTCTAACTTTTAAGTTGCACTGATACTGAGGGAAAATAATCCATTTCAATTGATAAATCAACCAGTTCAATAATTACTAAAAAAGGGGTTAACCAAAAGAGTACAGAAAGAAGACTTCTGGCTTCTTCCTGATTGCTGCAATACAATTACATTTGCATTGTTTTTTGTATTTCATATTGTCCTCTAGACCCCTGAAACCAGCTGTAATAAACAGAACAATTTATTGGAAAGGTACCCATTGTCATGAAAGTAATAACCAGGATTATAAATAGTAAGGAGTTTCATCTAATTATACTTGGGAATTCCTAATTGAAGGAATTTTGAAAATACATGGAGACTGCAAATACCCAAGATACATGTTCATTGCCCATCCCTGTAAAACAGGCAGCATTAAACCACACTGCATGATCCACAGATTCATAATTTCTAATGCCAAAACTACATGACAAAACAGTCTGCTCCCAAGTGATACATAACAGCAGTTAATAGGATTCAATAAGATTTCAATCTGAGCTGGTCAAACACTGGAAACACCCTCACACAGCTGCTATAAAGCCACACAGCTCTGTGTGTGCATGTTTTTAACAGCAAAACAGCAAAAAAAAAGTCTTAAAATCAACTATTTTAAGAGAACGTTTTCCCACTTCTCGGGATTATTGTTTTTTGTCACAAGGACCCAGAGCAGTTAACTGAGAGGAAATTTCTTTGTGATACATGTAAGTAAATACATTCCAAAAAACTGATGCAAAAACATGTTGCACTTAAGAGACACTAAAAAGGAGCTAAAATGTCCTTTCATTCTATAAACAAATCCAAGTACTCTGATGTAGGTCAAGCATAATGGGACCAGCAAATGGATTTCTTTTAATTTAAGTTGTTTAATGGATGTGAAGAGGATAAAAAACCCAAGAAGAACAGATAACAGTGACGACATTGAATTCAGAGCAGCCTCTGGCATTTTGGTCTCTGAGGACCTAGCCACAAAAGTTGTACACACGTTTCAAGTGGGTTTGTACTTTTCAAGAAAACCCATTAGCTGAAAATGCTGCACAGCCCCGTCTTTCAAAATCACAGGGACATAAGGCATTGGGATGCAAGACCCATGCTATGTCACTCTCCTGTGCAGCCCCAAGTGTGGACATTCATTCTTCCAAAACAAATAAACATGGAATAAACTGCCACAATTATCTCCTTAACTCGGACTGGCGTCCTGATTTAACTCTCTCCGTGTTTCGGACAGTGCTATTTCTGAGGAACTACTGTTCTGCCAGAACCATAGAAAGGCATTTTGACACCCAAAGCATCCTTGCTGCGATTCTGCCCGGCTGCCACCACTTCTGCCCCTCGCTGTCATCCAGAGATGCAGACCCTTGTCCTGGGCAGCAGAGGCCAGCATCCCTGAGATGCATCGCCCCGTGTGGCACTCCTGCTGCAGCCCTCCTTTTCTCAAGGCTGAGAAGGAACTTCGGTACATGCAATTCAGAGAACTCTCATATGTTGATGCAGACGGGTGATGAGACAGCTCCTCTGGGTCCTTCCATAATGGGAATACGGACCAAGGTAGGTTATTTGACTTGTCTAAGGACAGGAGGAGTCACAGACTCAGTTAGCTAACAGAAACAAAAATTGTGAGGTTTACTTCTCCTGCCCTTGTAAAATACTGTTGCAATGCCTTACCAACAGAAGCTTGTGAAACTATTATAACTAAGAAAACTCAACACTCCAAAGTAGATTATATGTTAACACAGGAACTCTGTTGCTGGGTAGAAGATTTCTTGCTTAGCTGGAAAAAGGATGGAACTTTCTTTGACCTGTATTCCTACCCAAATCTAGAGTCGCAAGAAGATACACTCTGTAAAGGTAAGCTCTTATGTGCCATTGTTGTGGTTTTCTTTGAAGTATCAAAAGGTGTTTGTGGTCTTATTCTCATTACCCTGTGTCTCTATTAGACACCACTGCAACTGAATTTTGGGAAATCAAAACAAGGCAAATGGTCCTGCCCAAGCAACGCTAAGTTCCAATGATCGTACACATGAAGATGCCATGGATCAAGTCATATTGATCCATGTTTATTTTAGCACCAGCAGCTAACAGGTTGTTTAGCCTGAAAGAGCAGAGGCAGGATGCAGACACTTAGGCTGTGTCAGTGCAACCACAGCTTTCACAGTCTCAGTGGGTTTTTTCAAAATCATTAGTTTGAGAATTGAATTGTCCTTCATCACACTTTTGATACTCATGATATTCTTTTTCACTTCATCCCTAATATCATAAAAATAGTCTTGAAGTACTATGAAAATAAGGCTGCTGGCATACAGCACATAACCTGTGAGGACATGCTGAGGGAAGCTGGCTTTTCAGCGTGAAGAAGGTTCAGAGGGGAATGAATAGCCGTTAACTGCTATTAACCTTCCAATACTGGTCCTAAGTTGAAACAGGGGAGGTTCGAACTGGATATTTACTATGACGATAATTAAGCTCTGGAACAAGTTGCCCAAAGAGGCTGTGGAAAGTTCTCTACAGGAGAAGAAGGGAGGTTTTCCTGATACATTTCATAATTTGTGGAAGATTTTTGTGCATGCATGTGTGTGAGGGGGTTTCTCATACACAACAGCTTGATTTATTTATTCTGCAGAGTGACAGCTGCAGGAAGCTAGTAAACTAAGGACAAACCTCCAGAGCTGTCAATAAAAAGACAATACATTTTACACTTCATAAGATCACATACAAACCTGGTGGACTGATCCATAGGAAGCTGTCATTGAGCATTCAACACTTGTAGTCTGTCTATCTCTTTATCCTCTAATTCTGCATGTTCTAACTCACTGTGCTGTAAATACAGCGTGTCTAAATTTGGAAATGGAGATAACTCTGCTAATGGTAATGAGAAAGCACACAACAGACTGTAGGCCATCAACAAACCTCTTCTTTATCTCCTGTTTACACACTGAGAGAAATCCAAGATGCCTACTGTATCCCGTAATTTTAAATTGTCTTGTATGATAAAGGACTTTTATTGCTCTAATGAACACACACAAACACACCAAGGCATTTGTTTTTTGTTTTTTTTTTTTTTTAA
>VYXH01008742.1:147892-176404 GCA_013397275.1 Burhinus bistriatus | reverse complement strand
CCCCTCTGCTTTTTTTTTTTTTTTTCTTTTTCTACATATGCAACCAAAATCAGGCATAGCATCCCTTCATCAGGTCCTCTTTGCATTAGGTTGTCCTCATGCTTTATGCCGTGTGGAGGACCACTCTGGTAGCTGAAAGCAGCCACATCACATACCAATGAAAGAAGATTATTTGTCCACTGATCAACCTCACGCTGAAACAGAAAAACCAGAACGACTAAAATCTGTGAGGTTACGTCTCACATATTTTTCAGCTGCATTGACTGTAAAGACCTAGAAATATCAAAGGTCATGAATTTGCACCTACGCTTTACAATATTTTGCAAACATTTACTCTCATACTTGCTCTCCAAGGTAAACATTTATAAAGCTACATTTCAGCTCACACTTTACAGTCTAAGCCTACCACTGCTTTAACTTCTGTCTCTAACAGACAAGAGTGGCGGATGAAAAAGCCCTTGTCACCTACACCCCTAGGTCAAGAGTCACTGGATAACAGTGTTAGAACAGTTAATGCTCCAGTTATATCCAAAAGCAGGCTGAAAGCTAGCACAGGAACAACACCCGTGAGGGAAGTTAGCAACTGAAGAAGGTACATTCAGGGACCATACAAGCCAGCATCACTGAACACAGGTCAATCCTTAAAAAGCCCAAGAAAGTGCTATTTCTGCAGCATATTATTCTTTTTATTATTATATTTTGTTAAAGCAATAATTTCTACTTATGTATATTAATGACAAATATGAGTTAAAATAAGGAATTGAAAGGCAGCATTGACAGACAGGAAGAAGGAAAAGAGAGAAGCCAACTTTGTGTTTGTTGCTGAACTTTAACTTGCTATTACAGAAAATCTCAAAACGAAGAGCTGAGGAAAGGCTAGGAGTAACTGCTATAACAACATTTTTTTCCCATTAATTGCTTCTTTCAGTGTCATAATCTCTCTTATGCCTCCTGTTATCTCTTTATTTCTTGTTAGTCTGTGATATCTAACTGAGAAATTGGACAGACCGTCTATTTAGCAGCATTTCGCTGCAGTGCCATAAATGAGTAAAACTGTTAACTGACTGGTGCAACTTCAGAAGCCATAAATGCAAGATATCTTAAGAAAAAATCCCGCTGGGAGGGAACCCAAGGGTTGTTGATTACTGACATAATTACCTTCCATATACCTGCTGCTTGGATGTTTTAGGACAAAACTTATGGGAATAAGGTCTTCGTATACTCCACCATTCTCTCCCTATTGGGAAAACCTTTTGGGGTATGCTGCAGCCAGTTAGAGAGCTACAGCCACACAGTGCTGCAAGGCACCAGATAAAGCCTCACCATCTTCAACCAGCACATAGCTTACAACGACTTTTTATGCTTTTTAGGTCCAGAATAACAGACGTGTAAGTGACTACAAGAAGTAGTTATTTTGCCAGGGAGCTCTGATTGTCTCAGAAGTAGAGGTCTTGTTCAGCAGGGTTTCTATTACATGATATTCATAAGGACCTGTCAGCAGGTTGCATTCGGTATTCCCCTTCATTTTAATCAAAATTACTGTAGATATTTACTCCCTTTCTGCAGCTTCAGAAACAGCAGAAGGCAAGTCTTATTTATAAAGCAGAAGTTAACAGTGTTTTGGTTAGGGATGCTCCTCAAAAAAGGGAAACGTGGGCAAAAATGAGGACAAGGACTAGACGTCCTTCCTTATCTGACAAGTAGGTGAACAAGAGTAGGTGGAGGTATAATAATATATTTGGCTCTGTCATTGAAATCATTCACTTCCTGGCTTGCGATAATGAGCTGATTTTCCTTCCCTCTTCCTTGCCCCCAGTCTGTGCAAGGAGAGAAAGCTCTGGGTGAAAAAAAAGTACCTCACGAGTTAATGAGATCTCTTTTCATAGGGAGTGTTACTCAAAGTAAAATTAAAAACAAACTCACATTAAATATGGGTATGATGTCAGCCTCGTATTAGAAACTTTTGAGGGTTTTTTTTAGCAACAGTAGCTCTAAAGCTTGCTAGAATTTGTATTTGTGGGTTACAACTTTTTGTTTTCTAATGGAAAAATCATTGGCATAAAAATTTGTATCGGGATTTTCTAAATAGACTCAGACAGAAATACCACTACTAAGCTGTGAACAAAAAAACCCAGGAAATTTACAGAAAATAGGGAATGAAATGAAAATGGAGGCAATTCCATTGGCTGATGCTGTACTTCTGAGACAAGAACAACACTTGGTGGAGTAACGGCCTCACCATATTTAGTTATTTCCCTATGATTCTGCTTATGAAAGCCTAAATTGTATGTTAATGCATACCAATGTAATACCAAAGGATATCTATATGTACATATGTATGTCAAAGCTAAGCAATTGGAAGATTTGATTTCCATGCCTTGCTACATTTATTGAATTTTGCAGGAATGTAGCTCTACCTATTGTCGGCAACAGATAGCATAAGTCATGAAACACATATCAAACTGTTGGTTCTTCTTGTACTTGGAAAATAAAAAGTTGCTTTTCCTCTTGGAAATTCTCGCTAATGGATTAAGGCCAGAAGTGACCTAAGATATGTTTGCAGCACTAAACAGAAGAATTTGGATATGACCTGCTTTGTGACCCATTCCTGCTATCTGTGGAGCATTTCTTAAGAGGAAAAAATGATAGGAGCTGTTGAAGGATGGACTTTCACATATTTTTCAAAGCAATAAGCTTCTCGGCTGTTTTGTTGTTCTTATTTTAGCTTAGTTTTTCCTATTACTTAGCATGGAATATATGTCCTTTTGAGGTCTCCCTCTTTGTGTGAGGGCTGCAGATCGCTCCCTATTCTTTTCCAGCACCCTTGTATGGCAATAACTGCAGGCTCTGCCGTATCATGTTTTCTCATTGCAAAACCACCAAAAGTGTTTGACACAGCTGTCTTGGCTGCATGGCGAAGTCAGATGTAAAGCAAACACAGGCAGCTGCCAACTCCAGAGCTGCATGGTGGGTCAAGAAGAGAGTATATGACTGGAAGATCTTCACTACTTTTTTTTTTAACTTCAGTGCTTTTTGACTTTTCTTCCTTTGCACTTTCCCATCCCCAGTCATAGCAGAGAAGCTACCAGTTCTGCCATTATCCCTCCTCCAGTCAGTGCTGGGACAAAGACCTCAAGTTTTCTTCCTCCCTGCCCACACCATCACTGGCAGCACTGGCTCTGCCTGCAGAGCAGGGCCAGCATGTGGAGCTGAGCTCCACCAACCTGGAGGTACCTATGGGTCAGACCAGATCAGGAACACTGACCTGATTAGGCTTCCACCCCCAGACTGTGTGTGTTGAGATGTTTTTAACAGCATTTTGGCTCCTTGCAGAAGTTACCAGGAAAGATGGGCTGATAAGTGAGTAATGAAATGCCTGATGAAAGGTAAAAGCAATCTTCTGAAGGAACTAGTAGGAGATTCTGAAGCAGGAAACTTTTCCAGGCAGGTAGATTTTGAAGCAATTTTATGTCAAGCGGGTCAAACATAAAGCCTATAAAACCCTATATTGCTATATAGGCAAGTACTGGAAGTCTCATTGCCTGGTGTGGCAGTACTGTTTCACATGATTAATAATACATATAATTTAACAAATGTAGAAGTCTGTAGGGTGATGTTCACCATCCCATTCCAGTGAGGACAGTGGAAAGCCTGAGCATGCTTCTGCTTTCCCTGCTCCTACATCGGGCATGGTGTCTCCACCACCACCACTGGGATGGTGGTTCTTGCCGCAGGCTCACTCAGAAAATTTCAGTTTAATGTAATATAATGACACTGCTAAAACTGGCCAAGCCAGTTCCTCCAAGTGCTCTCAGTGGAAAACTGTAGCCTCTCGTCTCCACATTCCTTCCTTCTGCCTCACTGTCACTCCATGCTTTTCTTCAGGAGTGTTTCAAAGCTACAAGCAACCCATGAGGGTTTTTTAAGGTGGTTTCTGTGTTGTCTGAGACATAATACATATTTTCTGGGTATCAGAAAAATACATTAATATTTGTTTGCCCGTAACTATCTATAACCATGTATATATAACTATATATACCTATATATGTAATGTAATATAGAGAAACTAGGCACAGGCGCAACATTTCCTATCAGCACAATTGTTCTATGAACAGGGTCAGGGAGTAAGGCAAGTTTTAGGAAGCAGATGAACTTCCATCTTAGGTCTTAGGTAACTCTGCTTCACATGGACCTGCCTCTGCATTCAGATACAGAGCTACTCTAAGCATACACATTCAGTTACTTGTAACTGTGGTCACAGCCTTAGGTTAAGCTTCATGTGTAATAAATTACTAGATGTAAAATTAAATGTAAAAATACATTACTAGATGTAAAATCTGTGGCAAAGATGATAATATGGGTTTTTTTCTCCATTAAAATATATGGACTTACAATGAAGATTATACTTACCAATATGAATTAAAACAACAGAATGCATTTACTTTGTGTCATGCTTTAGTTATGTGTTGCCTTTACTGCAGAAGTGGAATGAATGGAGGCTAAACTGAATTCCTTAATTTGAAAAGGAATCTAGCAGGAAAATGAAAAAAAAGTACTGGTAGTAGCAAACTTTCCAAACTTTGCTGAAAGCAACAGAAAAGGAATTAGAGATTATGATTTCATCTCACATATGAGTATCACACACCACTTCAATATGCAAAGGAAATGCTATAATAAAATTCAGTATACGCATAAAAAGGAAGACAAGTTGCTATTCAAAAAAACATAAAATGGTCAGTAATACATTGGCCTATACAAGAATGTCACCTATGGAAGGCATTTTTATGCTTGGCAAATGGACTCATAGCAGATATAATCATTAATTAGTATTAGTTCTGAGATAATTGGCAGAATCTATTCCAAGATTCTGTTTATGCATAGTTTCTAAGGGGTGGATAAATCATTAATACATGGCATAGGCATGGCTATTATGTTTTGCAGATGTTACTAAGTGCAGTATTTGTGGCATGGCTGTTGTGATAATTATAGTCCAACCTGTTGGACATTAACAGACTTTGTGCAACAAAGCACTTATCAAAGCACCTGTTATTTAGTAAACCTTAATCATACATATGAAAGTGAAGTTTTAATACAAAACAAAATTTAACACAAACCAAAACATGACCCAACTGAATGATCAATCCAAAGGCCACTAAAGGCGAGGGCACCTGGAGTTATCGTCCAAGCAGTGGTACGGAGGAACCGGGTCAACAGCAGCACAGCAGAGTCAGCAGTGCCGAGCCCAAGCCTGGGAGGTTTTCCCCGCCTCGCTGCACTCCCTGGCTCTGCGTCTCTGTTGACACTGTTATATTCCTCTTGGCTCCAAAGCCGACGTACTTTTCATCCGTTTAGGATTATCTGTGTCATATCACATAGCGGATGTATTTCAAGTGGCAGCCCAAAAATCCAGCACTTGTGCTTTAAGGATGCACTGGCGTATTTTTGTAAAGAAAATAAATAAATATCCTTACACCTTTTTCAGTATTTGTGGAACGTGCTACAAGGAAGGTTTCATATTCAAGGAAAAGACTGTTTTTTCTACGTTCTTGTGAGGTCATTGAAATGGAGATTTTATCCAGTTTGCTAATGAAAGGCTCCCATAGGACATGACATGAGTCTAATTTCACCATTTAGGAGGAGAGGATACAGTAACCTTACACACTGCTTTCTTCTGGGATTATTTTTGCCTTGTTGCCTTCCTGGGGTCAGCAAGTCATAGCAATGAAGACAGCAGTAAAGAAAAGAAATTAACTTATGATCCCCTGGCTCAGCAGTGCTGGAGATGAGATTACTCAGTGGGATAGGACAAACTGTCCTACAAAACACACCTAAACCCCAAATGGCAAGACTCTTCCATCCTCTACACAAAGTCATTGAGTATTGACATGATGACTGATTCTTCTTTACTAAAAAAAAATGACTGAATCATTTAACTCCTACTCAAACACGTTTTTGAAAAGCTGAAGTTTACAGTATAACTTTGCTTTGTACGTGAACAAAGCTAATAAAAATAATCTTTTAATGCAGTAGATGGCTAAATCTATACAAGTCACACAGAGAAATCACATTCTTGGCAGAAAGCTGTAACTATGATCCCGGGATTTACTTATTTTTTCTTTTTGCGTTGTTTTTATTGGTACTGTGCAAGGAGAAATTTCCAGGCAAGTAAGTTAGACATCACTTAGTATTAAGTACTGCATTATTTTCTTCCAAGTCTGTGCTTGGCCTTTTAGCTGTTACAAATCATTCCTACAAACTAAGGCAAGCCATGTTAGCAAAGTGACTGAATAATTTGTGCTAATGTTCTTTGCCAGTGGAAAGGAGGGTGGCAATCTGAAGCAATCCAAAAAGAGATGTTTCCAGGAAAAGGAGGGTCTTTATTTAGGTTATGTTAAAGATCTTTCATCCCACAGCTCCTTCTACTCTCTGCTGTTACAGGGATTTAATGAACTAGTAGCACTATATTTGGCTTCCATTTAGAAAACACAACCCATTAGAAAAAATAAAGTACTTGCGGCAACACAGACTAAGAGATTGCTAGTAAGGTGGTTTAATAAACGGAGCACAAACCTGAAATGTAGGAGCCACTGAAGTTGCTTCCTATATTAGTAAGTATGCTGGCCCTACACAAGTCATTTATCTTCCCATGGCTTTTATTCCAGCCATCTATAAAACAGATGGATGATAATATCTATCTCAGAAAGGTACTCTGAAGATTGTCAGGTTGGTAATTGATGCCTCTGCAGAGCAGACATGACTACTTACAGGCCAGATGAACTATAAAAAGAAGATAGCCATTAAAAAATAATTTATTCTCAGTTTTTCAAATATTATATCCATGTATCCTATTGTGATAATTTTCACAAGCAGAAAATGACTACTTGTGACTGCTTTGAAATTTCTTTACAATATATGAACTTAAAATTTTTATTACATTAGTGAAAATACTACATTTCTCAAGTCTCCCTAGAAGTTTGTCCAAATACACCAGGTAAGATCTGTGTTTTTCTACAAATGTATTTTCTAACAGGCAAAACTATCAACATTTTTGTTACTTTAAATATTTCTAAAATTTTGTGTTACCCCAAAGATACTTTCTCAGTTGATTTTCATGTGTCCTAAAAGTAGGAAAGTAGGACAGTTATGTTGTTTTTCAAGGGACTGGGATAATAACTTCAAACAAAATTCACCACATATGGCTAGATCTTGGATCAATTACTTTTTAGACTACTTCTATGCTGATTCTTAAGAAAAACTTCAGGTAGTCCAAGAATCTCATCATGACTCCATGGCCTCACTACATCCTATACTACTGTAGCCTATGTGAAGGACATCTACACTGTGCTTACTTGCAAAGCAAAGCCCCTGTGGAAATGTGGATACAAATTATTAGTTTCTCCTTCTGAGATTACCTATTTCTTAGGGAAAAATGAAAAAAGGTTCTAAGACAGGCAAAGAAAAATTGAAATGGCTGCTAGCAGGTGTTCTGTTCTCCAGGCATGCGATGTATAGATATTATTTTTCAATACATAATCACAGTTTCTCAGTCTAAATAATTGCTAGGCATTAGCATTTCCTGAGTGGCAACTATACAGGTACCCAGCTAAAGCAGGTGGTCCTAACCTGAGTTTATTTCTCAAGATTTTATCAGATGTTCATCAGCAAAAAGATATCATAATAAGGAAAGGAAAAAGCACTCTTTATTATTAAAGGGCAACCTGAAAGCAACCAGTTTCTAAGAAAGACGACTATTAATGATTTTCACTTTTCTGTGTAGTTTGTTTGTGTTTTCTTTTAATATTAAGGCATTTTTATTTACTAAAATATTACCATATAAAGACCCTAAATACGGACATGTTACACTAACTGAAAATAGTGAGAAAGCAGGAACCTTACACGTATCTGGTGAAGCATCCTCTGGGATCACATTTCTCTCTTTACTGACCACATAAAAAGCCTTTGTAAACCACTGAACTGATTTAAGTGCCTAGAGTTGGGGAGTGTGACTAACTCTTTTTTGTTCACTGATGAAAATGAAAGGACAGAATTGAAAATAGACCTATAAGCATATGTTGCTTTTATAAAGTAAAAATTTCTGTCACTTAGGGTGGCCTATTTGGCTAATAATACGTGGCTCCACAAAAACTAGTGTGAAAATAACAAAGCTTTGCAGGAAAGCAGCAGTCTTCATGGTGAGAAACACTGTTTTCCTACCATTTTTCAAAAGTTAAGAATGAGAAAAAGGTCCTGCAAGAGCTACTGTCTCCACTCCACTCAGAAAGGAATCACTCTGCCTATTAAAATGACAATATTCTCTTTCCTGGGACTTAAAAGATTAATCGTAGAGGGTGCTGGGGAATAAGAAATACTGAACTTTAAAAATCATCTATTGGGTATGCAGGGTATCCGAGTATATCTTAGGCTAAGTATTACAATTTTCAGTCTGCTTCCCTGTTACGCATTTTTTTGAAGCACAGTCACAACATTAGGAAGTCTCTAGTAGATCTTGTGTTTTATTTACACACCCTCACACACACACAGAGAAAATAAGATGACGTCTCTCCCAAAACTAAGTCTTCTACTCACCCTCCTTTAAGAAGACATACAAATAACAAAGAAAAAATATCAGTGTGGTTCCCAGTTTTGCAATTGAGGATCTAATATGTCTTTGTCACTAAAACTTTCCATGACTCTGTTCTAACAGCAAAACAACACATCTGAAGATTTAAACAAATAATCAGCTGACAGTACCAGTTGATTTGGTACTTTTTTTAATCCAATTGACCTTTGTCAAGGCAAAGGCAAAAGAGCAACACTTGACATTTTGCTCAAAATAAAGAAAACATAATTTAGCAATTTTCATCCAACTGTGGTTAGCTCCAGCTTCACAGTTGCTCAACTCTTCCCAGACACACATGATTTGCAGTCCTCACATGCATTAGAAAGCATCCTGAGAGAGTTCCTATTAAGCGGTTATATTCAGATCTCATATTTAACTGTTGAGATATTCCCCTTTGGAAAAAAAAATCCATCATAAAAATTCAGTATGAAAAGAAAACACTGGCAGCATTACACTTAAAAACTTTCAAACAAACTGATTTTGGAATGAATGTGCAACAGTACATATAACATGTTCCTTAAATTTATGGGTCTTTTGTTAATAGAAGGAAATACTAAAAATCTCAAAAAATTTAGTGGTATGAGATCGCAGCCCCACTCATTGTTTCTGAGCAGGTTAGATGTTCAACTGTTTGCCCACACAAATTGCAGCTGGCAGAACACTGTGCTAGTAGATGGAGTCAAAGTGAATTTAACTTTGCATGTGATGCTCAATGCCTTCTTTATGCTCTGACACCACCTTGCCTCCCAAGCAGAACTGAAGTGTTGGGACTCGGAAAGTTGTTCTGAGTCAGGGCCAACTCTGAAAAAGGACTGAAGTCTCTAAAAAATGCCTGCTGAGAGACAGGATACATTATTTTGTGTGCAACACAACACTGGTGTGATTATACAGCTGCTGGATCAAGGCCAGTGTGCGCACAAACAACAGATGATTGCTGACATGTGAAATATTCTCAGGCTTCTGAAACAAGATTTTCAAAT
The DNA here is from genome assembly GCA_013397275.1 of Burhinus bistriatus. Classification (NCBI taxonomy): domain Eukaryota; kingdom Metazoa; phylum Chordata; class Aves; order Charadriiformes; family Burhinidae; genus Burhinus; species Burhinus bistriatus. The sequence continues at coordinate 166,804 of VYXH01008742.1, read as the reverse complement.
CCCTGATCTCCCCTAATACTTGTTTTCTACTCCTACGACATACAGAATTCGTATCTTGGACCAACGGGATGAGAAATGTCCACAGGATCCCAAATAATGCATCACCAGTACCTTTTACAATAGCATTCATATTGCTGTTGGGTACAAAATTAGCATCACATTTGCTTCTTTCACGACTGTATCATACTGGAGATTTGCATTTGTCCTGAGATAAAACAATACAGCCATCTCGGTTTGTACGTCTCAGTTATATATAACTTACTGACTTACAGCAGAAATTCTTTCACTGTTAGTATCTTGGTGCATAATTTTGCACTTAGTGTTGTCAGTTCTCATATAATTTCTATTAATTCATTCCACAGACTAAAAATCATCGTTTTATTGTGTAGGATACATCAGTCCTCTGAATCACCAATAACTCCTAAATTTACATAATCAAAAAGCTATATTAGCATTTTTTCTGTCACGGGCATAATGAAAATGCAAGCAAAGATTGGTATTGAGATGCAATATTACTATCTTTTTATTTTTCCAATTTTATTTTTCCCTTTACTCTTACTCCTCCGATTTCCTTGTGGCACTGTATCAAATAGCTCCTTATAAGAGCTGAACAGATGTGCTGCATTTCCTTTGTCTGGATTAGCAGATAATGGCTTGGACTAGTATGCCTAACTTCACTACATCCAAGCTAGATTTTGTCTTACTTTTAAGTACCTGATCTTTAATTGCAAGACTGATGTCTAACATCAAGATATATTTAGTATATAAGATATAACTGAACCTATGTTGCAGCACAAAAAGGTTTTGCTGATGTTGAGATGTCCCCAGCTTTATTTCAAGGATTCTTTGCTCAGTCTGTTCCAAAACGCTTTTAAGTAAAAATCCAACTGTATTTTCATATCATGTCACTGTTTCAAAAAGTCATGTTTTCTTTTGGTAAACTACCTCCTGTTTAGTCCTAATATGATCTGTCAAGAGCCCACAACAACACTTCTTTAGAAGAAAGTACTTCTAAAAAGAACAGTTTCTTTTAGGCTAACTCTGCCCAAGTTTGGACAACTTTTAATTCATTATTTCCTAGGCTAGCAAAATCATTATCAACTGTACTTGGAGAACTGCTCTGTCCTCACTGGAAAATAAGCATTTGCCGTTTATCTGCATGTAGATTAATATAGGAATTTTTTTAAAGAAGTACTATAAGAAAGAGCTGCCATGGATTGGTCTCACTGGTGGTTTCAAGATGATTAATTTAACTCTGTCTTGCCCACAATACAGGAGAATTTTATTAGGTGAGAAAACATATTAAGTGGTTTATTTTTTAGAAGTTTGGAACTCCTACTTAACTCACACTGGTTGCTGTGTGCAATAACCTCTTTACCTACATGAGAGATGTTCCTTCATGCATTATTCTATAAGGACCATATGCTTAAGTGGTTGGATTTTCTTTTTCCAAATCTTGTACATATTTTTCATACCCCTTCCTGTTCTCTTCTCTTATCAATTCAACAACTCATCCTATAAACTGAGGCTGGGTGGTGGTCCTTTAACTCATATTCCTTCGATACTCATCAGCTGGATGACATTTCAAAAATCTAAACAATTTCCAACAGTGATATGTGTTTAAAATGTATTATATGTCAAGGAAAAAAGAAAGAGGGACTTTATAGTGCATATAGTACTTCAGAAAAAAGTTAATGAAGTCGGTCTTTACTGAATTCCTTTTATTTTGGTGTTATTTCAGAATAAATGTTTAGCATATCGTGGTCTCTGCTAGAAATGCATATCATGAATATGCTGAGTAAAACAAAACTATGAGAGAAAAGCAGTAATGCCATTCACTCTTTCTACAGTAGTTGCTTGGAGGCCACTGAAGCTGTATATAAAATAAGACAATGATTTATTTTTTTTTAACATGAGTTTTACAAGCCCCCAAACAAGGCCTCATCTGTATTTATTATGAAGAAAAGGAGAAAACATCCTTCTCATACTGGTGAAGCATCAGGCTTGTACAATATAGAAGGTTCTTGAGCAGGAAATGTGTGGGTGGAGGAAAAGGGAATGGTCCTTTTCCTAGAGACTATCAAAACTTTGCATGCATTTATTTCACAGAAACATTCAGATCAGCCTTCATAACATACTGATGTTCAGCCTGAAGATATGTATGCATAGAGACCATGCTGCAGTGCTGAAACATGAGAAACTGAATCCACTGCTCCAAAGCCGTTCCTAAAGATGGCTAATATTTTACCTAAACTTCCCTGTCTATATGATTTCCAGGTCTTTGGGTTTTATCATTACTCCAGTGATATCTGATGCTTTTCAAAAAAATCATGAATTCAGGGCCATGTGGCCAGTATTGTTATCCATTTATCAGAATGAATGGGTTGAGAATAGAGCTTCCCACACGTCAAATAATAGAATTACAGGAAAACTGGCTGGATGGGACATCTCAAGGTCATTCAGCCCCCTCAGAGGGTCAGTCCACTGATCAGGTCAGTATGGCTTTGTCTAGCTGAGTCTTAAAACCATACAGCAATAGAAATTCCAAACCTCTCTGGGCGACAGTTCCAGTTCTCTACTTCCTCCTAGTGAATTGTTTTTCCCAATGTCCAATCTGAAAACCTCCCACACCACAGTTTTGTGGCTGTATGCCCTTGTTGTTATCACCTAGCACTATCAAGAGAGTAGAAGGGAAGAGCATGACATCATCATCTTTTTAACTACCTTTCAAATATTTGCATGCCGCTATTACATTTTACATTGCTGTTCTCCTCACCTGACTAAATAAACCCAACTCCTTCAGCCACTCTTTACAGGACACATGCTCCAGGCCTCCGAACACTGTGGCAGCCCTCCCTTGGACCCTCACCAGTTTGTCCAAACACCTCATGAACTGGAGATTCCAAAACTGGACAAAGTATTCCAAGTGTGGCTTCACTAGCTCCGGCAGATCAGCATGGTAACTCCATCTGTTCATTGGCCAAATTCCTCCTGGTGTAGCCTGGTATGTGGTTTGCCTTATTTCCAAGAGGAGTTCCACTTCCCCTAGTTACTGTCTGCCATAAATTTACTCAAGTTATACTCTGCCTTTCTAAAATTTGAGAATAATACTATCCTTTTCCTTGCCATCACACTTATCACCATGATTCTTCAAAAATAGGTTCACAATTACATGGCCAGCTCTTCCAGTACTTCTGGGTGAATCCAAGGGATTCTGGGTATTACAGCTTCTGTAAGTGGTCCTCAGCCTGTTACTCCCCTCCAGTTTGCTGCCTCTCTCCTTCTCAAACCCTGCCAGTGAGTGCAGCAGGCTTTGCCTGTGAAAACCAGTGAGGGATAATAAAAAAGCATTAAGTACTTCAGCCAGTTATAAAGAAATTCATTCTTTTCAAGAGTTAGAAGCCACACTCTCAACTTCTGAATTAACCATTAATTAATGGTCTTAAAATAATAGTGCAGAACTTAGAAGTCTGGATTTAAAGGCAAAATAAAGATTGACTCTACATTATGATTATACTGAGATACTTATTTTAGCTAAGTTATTGAAAAAATGCTATTTATGGTGACACAAAGAGATTGGCAGCAATGTAAAATGAAAAGGCGGGAAATTTGTTACAGATACCAAATCAAGATGGTTGCTATTTAGAGGTTTTTCCTGAAATATATTTTTAATGTAAGTTCTTCAAGAACTTACAAAGTAGCTTCATAAATGCTGGAAGACCTAAAATGTGATTTAACTACACATATGTTCTAAAAAATACATGGTATTCATTTTTTCTATTGTAAATGGGCAACTGATTGAATTACTCTCTAAATGTTTTTGATTGACAATTGGTTGAAAATCCAGTAAATCAAAGCCCACTTCAGTACATTCTTACACTGTACTTTTTGCAATTCTATTATGCGTTATTCTGTATACTTTCATCATCATAAACACAGCTCTAGACACAAGCTACTCTCTTCTGACATCAATTTCTCCTACATATTTGGGACTTAGTTCCAACCTAACAATGCTTTCTTTGTTTACCTGACACTGCACACTTTTTTGTTGGTTTTGTTCATCAGCGATAGACTGACTTTGGGTCCATTACGTAAGCACTTGCATGGGTATAAGGAATATTTTACCATAATTTCATAGGTCATTACAGTAATCATGTATTAGAATATGTTTAGGGTGGTAATTCGGAACACAGAGAAAGAGATATAAAATTGAATACTGCATTGTTTGCAATTACTGAAAAATCATCACTTGAACAGCTTTGTAAGTTTGCACGGCTGGCATATTGCATACCAGTGCTATTGCCCAATCAAGATTACATCCCAGAAGTTTAGCTGGTGATGTCAAAAAGTGACAAGTCTCAAAAAGTGACAAGCTTTCTTTATTTGCTTTATATTAATAAATTAATAAATTAAAATAAATGCACATACTGGACAAACTTTCAGGGTTTTTAACTTTAACAAAAATAACTTCTTTTTCTACTCCTTTTCTGTTAAACAAGTGAACTGTATGGAGGACACTATTTTCTTTCCTTCCAGGAAAGAAAGATTCCTGTCTGGAAGAGAATCCAAGCTCCCAGAAACAGCATAGGAATCTACTTTATTGCACAGATGTTGAAATGCTATGCTTGCTTTGGATGTGTATTTTATTTTGTTTCTGGGGTACTGTATGAATTCTTTGAGCTACGTTTAATTGTGCTTGGTTATGCACCCAGCTGACAGAATAGGGTTTGGTATTGCTTGTACGATTTCTACTTGAACAAGCTTATGTGCTTTTTCTTGATATTCTGCTTGTAGTTCACCTTATCCTGGCAATACTATGATGACTTCATTGTCTTTTGTTGGGTTTATCTGCAGTGTAGAATCATTTTTTGCAAACTCTTTAGGCAGCCTTTTGCAGCCCACCAAATTTACTCACATCTCATGTCTGTCTTGTACTTGATTTTGTTTGTTTTTGTGTGGCTTAGATCATCAGAACGACTGTATGGGATCATCTAGTCCATCTCTGACTCATCAGAAGGAGACACTTCAGGAAGATGCCATAAGAAACAGGAAGTGAACCTATTTATAGCGGTGGCCTTCTCAGTGTCCCCTGACTATGTCCCACAGTTAAATACTATGTTCTAGGAAAAAACATATCTTTCATTTGCAACTGGTGCTGGCATGAGCTTTATAAACTATGTATTTTTGTTTATTTTCTTTACTGCACGAATATAATGCACTGACAAAACTGTGTATCTTTGTTCTGTTCTTGGTTTCTCAATATGCTGTATTATTTTACTTTGTTTTAACTTCTAAAACTGTGTGATATTGATTTCTCTTGCCACATTTATATTCTGCTGTTCCATGAACAGGGTAGTCCTCATTATAATGTTTCATTTTCTTGCCACCATATCTACTAGTTTTCTTTGACATTTTACCTTCTTTGCTACTTGAGCTAACCCTTGCTCCCATTCTGGTTTGCCTCTGCTATTTTATGGTGAATCACATCTACTCCCACCAATGCCAGGTTTGGGCATGCACCTGCTCACTCGTTTTCTGTATGTCCACATTTCTTGTTAAAGGTACTGTGGGCTTTTCAAACATTTGTACCTGAACTCCTGAATCTTCTCTTACTGTAATCCACTACAAATAAGCTGACTTTTAAAAATTGTTCTATTAGGCAATTCAGCCATTTTTCCCAGTTTGGAAAACCACCAGTCAACTCTTACTTCCAGATTTTTTCCTGCGTTTCTTAAGAAGATGTATTTTACATGTAACACTGTTGGTCATTGTGTGTGTCCTAATGAGTCATGAGTCATCCTGGTGTGCTCAACCACAGAACAGGCATTTTTTTACCCTTACCTTTTAGTTTTTACCCTTATCTACATCAGCCAAAACAGCCACAGGAGATCTTTTTGAATACTGTGGTTAATAATGGGATACCTCTCAGTTTTGATTTACTTTTCTCCTGATTTAAAATTGCTGAAAAATAGAGTTTTTATACTGTTGGGTAACATTTCAGTATTTCATACGAGCAAGGTTTTGATTAAGATTTACTTATTAAAAAAGTTGATTATTTAACTGCTGGGGCTAGGACATGGTGGGGCTTAGTGCAGGAAACCATGACAAGGGTAGCTCAGGGGTATTTTAGTTTGCAGTGTAGATACACCCTAAATTATAAGATAGAGGGTTGGCGTGTGCAGCATGGTTTGATGGATATACAGCCAAAGAATTACCGAGGTTATACTGAGAAAGCTGGTGGTGGGGAATAGCCTGAGAATGGGTCTGAAGCCTCACCCCAACCCCTCTGCAAACAATAGGAAGAGATCCACCCACCGCCCTGAACTTTGGATCCATCGAACGGCAAATACGCCGCTGATGACATTAGCTGTACAAACCAGAAACACCCCTCTAATCACATGAAAAACACGGCAATCATTTATATGAGCAGAGCGTATGCGAAACAGCTTGTGAAATCCTAACCTTTAGAGAGAAGCAGCTTATTCTTTCACTCCTGACCCCAGCAGATATCTTGCGAATAAATCCACGAAGGCAATCAGATGTAAAGAAAAGAGGTAAATGTTCCTCTCGATTTTGCAAGTGAAACGATGAGGAGCCGAGGCCTTTCACATGACAGCACGGAGTATGTTTCTGCAACACAGGTGCTGCCTGGGTAGGACAATCAGGAGCTCAAAATATCAGATATCCCAAACATGCTTCTTATCCTTTTCCTTTCATGCTTTTCTAAATTTATTTTTTATTTTGTAAGTCAGCTATTTGTCCCCCCATACAGCACTTTGCCTGTTTATTCGTGAAGTTACAGGGAAAGGACTAGCTTTCCCCTCCATGCGCTAGAATAGCTTGTACTTATAAACTCAACTGTGATGGGAACCATTTCCCGCAGGAAGAGCTCAGAACAATTTGTCCTTAGTAGATGATTTTACTATCAAGTGCATTTCCTAGGAATTGTATGTCATAAGGCTAAACAACTAAATTGGATAACATGCAGTGTGCTTCCAATCTCCTGAGCTGAATCCATTTGGACATCCGACACATTTTGATGGGTCATGTTCTGCTTCCTTACACAGTCTGTAGCTCCGGAGCAGCAGGGAAGCGGGTCTCTGTTTCTCACAAACTATTGCATGCTCTTGTTCTTGTTGGGGAAAAGCTCTTAATGAACACTGAATTACTTTCCAATGGAAACAGGGCACACTGTATAACAGAAATGCCCACCCATAAACAGTAAAAACCCTTATATTGCCGAAAAATGGCCTCGTTTTAACAATCATTATCAATTCTTAGAGCTGATAAAGACATAATGCATGGGAATGAGAGGCCAACAGTATTCACTAAAAGACAGCTAGTTCCCCTCAAAATTATAATTGAAAAGTGTTATGTGCTGTTAAGGCCCATTTTCCTCTCCCATTCCCAAATAGCTGAGCTGAGATTAAAGTTTCAAATGACACTGGAGATGGCTGTCCACGTCGTGGGTGAACCTGGCTCTGCAGAGCTTGGTGGCCAAAAGGACCTCTCAGCAGAGAGTGTGTCCTCCCAGACCAGCCCGTTGTCAGTGGGGGCATGCTCTGCAAAAGCTTTATAAAGCTATACCCACTTACAACACAACTTTCATTTATTCAGTATTCAGAATTCGTAATACATAATTTTCTTCTACCCAGTTTGCATACTGACATTTTCTCTAATTAAGACAATTTGGTGTACCTAGTTATTTGATGAAAAGCACAGATTAAGGAAATTTACAGGCTATTCACCTTGTTCTTTCCTTGTTTTTCATTTCATGCTGCGTGTCTGGTCACCTGAACCACACGTCAGTTTTTCTGTTTCCTGATTAGATAAATGGTAACTTTAAAACAGGAGAACAATATACATGGGGTGGTTATTTAAAATTTTGGGGCGTTCCAGGAAATGTTTTTTAAACTGGTTTTATTGTAGAGATTTACAAAGCACTGAAGACAATCGCCTGTTAAAACAAACAAACAAATATAAAAACTGTAGTGCTGTGAAAGAGCTACTCCATTTTTTTTACTGTTCTCAAGGTACTGAACACTAAAAAGGTATCTTTTCCTTTTAAATATTTGGTAAAACTATACTTTAAAATGTAATATCCAGTATCTAGTAATAAAAGGTAGTGGATACTGTCCTTTTACATTTTATGTCTGAAAATTCCAGCAAAGGATAAAAATTGTTTTTAAAATGTGAACTGTGAAGTTCTTGAGGTCTTCATAGCTGGAAGGAAAAGTTTTTATTTACTATTGTTTGAGTTACAGCAACAGAACTGCATATTTTAATTTAAAATATTAATCAGGAAGAGATTACACATTTGAAATTTTTGCATCTTTCTTCAGTAAAGGAACATTTATTTTATATTTGAGGTTCTACAGATTCTCTAGGGCTAGGAATAACAAAAATAACAGATTTCTCTTTTTGATGTGGAATATCAATATCGATGCAATTTGAATAGAGATGCTGCAGTATCTCCTGCAGGCCAGTTGACACCTACAGTTATTCCCCAGATATTATGATCTTTCATTAGGGCATGAAGCCAAATGAATTGATCCCAAAAGAGACGGTATCTATTGGTGACGCAGGTGCTCTTGTTGGTCGAGAGTTAAAGGAAGAATGATGGGCAGAAGGGCAATGTGGGCAGTCTGGCATCACCACCAGTTTGAAACTAAGGCTGTGCTCCATGCGCAGCGTTGCACAGCAATGATAGCAACACCAGGCGAGCCAGCCAGTGGAGGGTGAAGCTGGTGTCTTAATTTTTGGTTTCCTAGCTCCTCTGAAGGATTTCAAATCAAGTTTCTCAATATATATTTCCCAGCTGTCTAAATTGAGGGTGGAGATGCAAACGGGGAGATGCCTCTGAAAGATTAGAAATGCACCCGCCAGTAGAGGTTATTGGATCTTTGTGCATGACCTGCTGCAGGATACAGTCAACAGAAGAAAAAAGTGAAAGTGAAAGACAGTGAAAGTTGCTTATGTCAGGTCCTTGAGTACCAAAACAATATATACAGAACTATGCATTCTTTCAGTTGCATGAAATTATGGTAGAAATATTTCTGACTTTATAATACCCCCAAAAAAGTTCCAGCAGAAGCACACAAGAGTTATCTATTACCTGTGCAGGTCTTACTGGCATTTAACTTTTGTACAGACAAGCAATGCTGCTAAGAGACCAGTCAGCAATCAAAGATCAGCCAATAAAAGAAAAAAAAAATTACTTCTGAAGTTCAAAGATTTTTAGAGTGCATGAATTAAAATTGAACTACACAAAGAGAATTAAATATAACCAACTGAAAAACTTCACACAGATTGAGAAATGCAAATATTTCCGATATTATCTCCCTTTTAGCTGGATTTAAACAAAATCCTAACTTTGGAGTCATGTAGTGGTGCACCTCTAATAGCAGTCATGACTTAAACATTATTCTAGGCATGCTTTTATATCTGTGTTTTCCATACCACCTGCTATCATACTGGACCACTCGTGCAATAAATCCCCCATGGACCTCGTGGGCCTCATATTTTTCATGACTGGTTTTCAACATCCTGTTTTGCTTCTTGATCCTATTGCATGAATTGACGTCTTTAAACTGGCAACATTAATTAAAATCACAATAACTCTATGGCTTTGAACTTTACTTGAATAAAATGAAATTTCAAGTTATATAAAGCAGACTAATATAAAGTCTCTTCCGGCAGTTACACAGAAGGGTCAACATTCTGGCCAAGAATGATAATTTTCATAGAGTATTCATATCCCTCTTCTTTAAATATGCACTGGCAATAATGTAATTTTATATTAAAGCAAATACCTATGCATATTACAGTGCTCTGGCACTGTTTTACCTCTGCCATAAAATCTCAATTATAATGAATTACCTTTTTCAGAAATTTGTATCTGAGACAGATCTATGTAACACAAACCGAGATGGGATTCTAGTAATAATTCTTTGAAGAGAGACAGTAAGGAAGGATATATAAAAATATATATCTGTATATTGTACATACACACATGTCACCACACTTTTATGCTTTATATCAATGCATTAAGTTTCACTATAAAGCTGCAGTAGTTACAGTTGTGCTGCTGAAACTCCCGTGGGGGTTTCCCTGTGCTCTGAGACTTTGCAAGGGGGAGAGCAAAGGGAGCGAATGCGCTGTGGTTCTACCACCACTCCTGCAGAGCTGTGGCAGTCTCGCTGCAAGAAAGCAATTTTATGTCCGTGCTGTAGGCAATTACTAGAGCAAATCTATTCACCTAACTTCACAGAAAAAAAACCATCATAACTAATTTGAGCTAATATATACCAATATATACAGAATAGTTAAATGACAATATATACTTAATAATCAAATGCATTACAAGAATAAGCCACATTTTTTTTTCAATTGAAAAAAAAAAATTTGTCTGAGATATACATTTTGAAAATATTAGATTGCTGCTTAAGAAAACTCCCACCTTTTGAATTAAAGCCTAAAATAAATCTGCTTTGTGAAAATACACCTTTTAAATTAATTTTTATTTAATGAGGTATAAAGATTTTTAATACTGGAAAATAATACATGGTGTCCCAGGTATTTCTGTTATAAAAATGGCAGAGGAATTTGCACACCATAGATTTGGATATATATTTTTTAAATTCCTCTTTATTTCACTGTTTCCAGACATCAGAGGCATTTTCCTGTCCATGAGATACTAACCTGTATTCTGTAACAATTCTGCAACGTGCAGTATGTCACTGAATGCAGTGTAATGCAGTACTGGCTCCAGTGGAAGCACTTCTATGTGTGAAAATTTGCAAAGGGCATTTTTTATAACTAATAATCAAAATCTAGTCTATATTTGATTTTTTCAATGAAAAGATCTTTGCTTTACCAATATGTATGCTGTATGAGAAAAGCTAAGCCTCAAGCCTCACCTCTCGTAATGGGAAAAACTTCAATATTAGGGTTGTATAATTTTAAATCTATGTGGGGTTTTTTTATTAGAGTTAACGGATACAGAAAATTGAAATACTCAGGTTTTTTTGCAAAGGCTGCAGATATTTCAGTTTTAATGGTATACTTATCTCAGTAACACATTACATATAGAAGCAAGGCATTTTCTCTTCCAGTGTATTAGCTATGAAATTAAAACTGTGCAATTATACTGCCATTGTTTCAAAACAATGTCTCCCTTGCTTTAATATGCATTCTATATGTTAATTTGAGGAATAAACAGAATACATAATTAACACTTCCACCACGTCACAATGTGTTTCTGGATGTCGTTCATCTGGTGAAGCTGAAATGCCAAACATGTTGTGAGCGGTGGAGATGACCCCCATCTCTGCAAGAGGACCGCAGGAGAAGGCTCCAGCTCTTACCTGCAGGCTGTTGAAGATGATGAAGAAGACTAACATCCAGAGGTGCCGGTAAGCCATGTGCAGTCCTCCCCACAGCCAGGTGACAGAAATTAGGGCAAAGAGGTACAAGACCAAGGGGATCTCTGAAAACCACAAACACAGCATTTCAGCTGGTGCGCCCTGGGAAAAAAACACTTTTTAAAGCATTACCGGTGCAGGATCTGGTTTTGCTGTCTCTGGCCAGCCTTGGAGTTTGTTCTCCAGTGATGGGCAGCCCTTCTCCTGCCCCAGCTAGGCAGGGGTCCCAGGACTCTCAGGACCCCCTCCCTGGGGCCAGGAGAGCAGCAGAAGGGCATGGCCCGCCGCAGAGCCGGGGGATGCAGGGGCCGGGGGGTTACAGCCCAGCTCACCGAACCAGGCACGGGTGCTTTGCGGGTGGGAAGAGCACACGCAGAGTCAGAAAACGCACTGACCTTGGGGAAAGCACAGGAGAGCTCTTGGCAAGGTCTGGAAATTTTGGGAGGAAACAGATTTTCAAGAATTGAGGGGAAAGGGAAAAGAACAAAACCATTATCAGTACAAGAAACTGCTACGGCTCTGGGAATGAATAGAATTACATAGAAATTATACAAATAGCTTATTCTCTGATTTGTTATTACTTTCACTGCAAGCCAAACACGAGAAGGCATCTGACCCTATAAAACTTTGACAACCTGCACTCAGTCGAGGATCCCCCCTAACCACGGACTTGGCACCAGTTAGCTTCATTCACCTTCAAAAATATGTGCAGAACCCGTCCTTAAGCACACACATAGAGCTGCATTTTATATTCCCTACTGTATTGACAACATAAAAGATTTAAGGAATGCTGGCAGGACGATGTCTGCATGGACAGAGATTGCAGAAAGGACAGCAGGATTTAGCTTTCACCCCCACCCGCTCCTGTTGCCGACAGCCAGGTACACCACGCTGGCCCCCCCGGTGTTGACCGTATTCACAGCAGGCTTCAAAGTCCATGTTTGCCCAGGTCTGCGCACTTTGGGGGCAGAGTTGCTCGGCCAGGCACTGCCCCTCTCTGCATTAGTCATGCGGCATCAGCAGGGACATACTTTTGACAGGCATCGCTCTAGAAACAGCAGTTTGGGAGCGCTTTTGGCCTTCTGTTTATAATATTATACAAATAGTAAGTGCCTTCTGAATGTATGCAACAGCCAAAGTCAAGACTCCCTTCTGGCGAGGCAGGCAGTAGTTGCTTCAGGGTTAGAAGTATTGCTTTGGCAGAAATGCGTGTATATTTTTACATACAGGGAATGACTAATGTGAACAGGTACTGTATTCCTAAAATTTCCCCTGTTAAAGCCTAATATCGCTCAGTAAAACCTGGGGTGCAAACCTCAGCCTGGGCTGTTCTGCAACTGCTGTTTGATAGCGTGACATAACATTTAACAAAGGTATGTATTGTCTTAGTGAATTATAATGAGATACACATGAAAATTAACATTATGTTAGGGTAGGACTAGAGGCAATAAAACTGAAGTATTAAAATTAATTTTGTTCTTAGGAGTAGTTAACAAGGCCTTGCTTTTTCTGCGGGGAGGAAAAAAAAACCCTTACCTACTTTTACTGAAAAAAATAATAAAGGCCATTACAGCATTAAGAAAACCAGATTCCCTAAGCAAAGGTGTTTGAAAGCTCAGTTCTAATCATCATTAACGTACTCCCATTCTGCCACTTATATCTAAGGACATGATTATAAATCCTTTCCATCTTGGCCATGTGTAAACAGTCCTATTTCTGTGCACGCAGGCTTGCTAGCTTGCTCTCAGTGGATGGGAGGATGCAGTACTGTGACCCCTAGGCAGCTAGGGACCTCCAGCAGGACCTGAAGAGGCATTGTGGGTGGGTACTGGTGCCTTAGAATGGCATTCGATTAATGTATTTCATGTCACAGGAGGCCTAAAGGATCTGTACATGCTCAGTACATAGAATGGTTTAGGTTGGAAGGAATCTTAAAGATCATCTAGTTCCAACCCCCCCACCATGGGCAGGGACATCTCCCACTAGAACACAGAATGTAGGACCTGTGGAAGACCCATTCTTTAGGAAGGGAAAGCTGGAGGACCAACTGAATAACCTCGGTTGTCTCAAATGACAATCGATGCCCATTAAGCACCCGAATCAATTCTCCCATGGCGAGCTGAGGTCTGCCCAAAATTTATTAAAGGTCCAAGACTTCCCAAGGATCCCCGACCCATAACATAACACTAACTATACATGATTTTTTTTTTTCAGACAAGCATCAGGGGAATAAGATTAAGGCTATGTACCCCTCTTATTTGCCTGGGAGGAACTTGATTTTGTTAGATGAATAGAATTGAAAGGCAACATACTTCTCACACCACACTCCAGAGGCACTAGTATCCCTCGCACACAAAGCACCGTCTCAAAGTCCCTTGGGCACAATGGAAAAATTGCTTGTGGTCTCGACAGATATTGAAACAAACTTTTCTCCAACAGCTACTAATATACCTGGCCAACATCACAATGCTTTTACAATAATTAAAAATGCAAAGACCTCAAAAGTACCACGTAGTACACTAAGAAGCAGAGCAATAAGTATTTCTCTTTATGCTACATTGCAGACACTAATGAATCCAAATACTTAGTAGATGCGTACTTAAAAATGTTCACAAGAAACCAGCAAAGAACTGGCAACCTCGAAGTTTTTGAAGTTATAATAATGAAAAAAAATAAGAAAACATACATCATGTAAATCCAATTCTAAAGGTAAACTAAGTAATTATCTGTAGAGCAACTCATTAATGTATTTGTGCACACATATTAATGGAATGATATCTTTTTGTTTAAGTCTCAAAATCATGCAATAAACTTCAGCTGCTTATGAAATTCAAATGATATAATGGACTGGCAAGTAATGATCACTAATGCATACAGTTCTAAAAGCTGTATATAGACCAAAGCGAACAATGAAGTGAATTATCTTGGGAAGTTGAATAATGATTTGGGTTTTATATCACTTTTCAATATGGTTCAACTCAGGTAGGGGGCAGGGGAGAGAAGAAATCAAACTGTGGAAGGACAAACTGCAGGCAGTAGAATATGCCAGGAATTAACAGCACGATTTCTGCTTTTAGTGCGTAAACATCACCTAAGGAAAAATACCACAATATTAATCATAACCTAGCACCTCTAAATTGTTGAAACCATAGATCACTAAAATAGCCGTGTATATAAAGCTGAAGGAAATGGAGCAATATGATATCTAGATCATATACTTTTGACATACAATGATCTGACTTTATTATCTTCAAGTGTGCGTGAGGGGGAAATCTGATAAATTCAGTGCCATCTCACTGGAATAAAATTACCCCAGATAAAACCAGAATTGAGCTCACTGAAGATCTCTATGGGGTGTACCTTGAGTAATTCTGATAGAAGTTTATGTAATGAAAGCTACTCAGTACAAACATGTCAATTTATATATGCATTATAACAATGCAGATGGTCTGAAGATACCTGCTTTTTGTCAGATGCTGAATGTTTGTACAGTTTATGATTCTGCTTTTATCTTTGTCAGTAACAATTGCTTCATTATCAGTATTGTAAAGGGTTAATACAGAGTGGACACTTTGGCAGCATTTAGTTTCAGCTATTTGAATTCTCTTCACCCATTTTGATCAGCCAATTTGTTGTATTTAATCAAACAAAAGCCCAATTACTAGAACAAATGTATCAGAAAATCAGCAACAATGTCTTTTAAGTTTGTGCAAACAACTGCACAAAGCAAAAGGATGCCAATAAATAGGCTTGAAATGAACAAAAATAGACAATCTAGTTATTTTCATACGGAAAGAAAACCAACAACCCCCTCCCAAACAAACTCAACGGTTATTTCTGGGAAGATGAACCTTCACTGACAAGAATTTTACTCTAAATCCAAGTGCAAGCAGTCGCCTTTAGACGAATTGAGTAAACCTTAGCAGATAGAAGACTGCCGTGGAGCAGCCAACTCGGCATCAGTGTGATGTAGGGGAGACATTGTCAAGGAGCTCTCCTGGGCATTATATATTCAAACCACACTGGTCCACAGTTTTTTACACCATTACCACCCCTAGTTTTAGTACTAGGCATGATAGAAGATTTTGTTTAAGCAACACTCAGTCCACTCACTCCTTATGTACATATGCATGCATCACCATCCTGACTGTTCATGCCTCTCCCTGAAATGTGTCCCCTTTTCCTTAACTACATGCTTAAGAAACATTGGCAGAGTTGACAACTCAGTGCAGATAAATACAGCTTATGTAGCTCTCGTTGCAGTTTCTTGGAGTTTGAAAATCTACCATAGTCCAGCTTGCTATTTGACCAGGTGAAATTACATACATTCAATTTACCAAACAACTGAATGTGCCCACTGTTTCTCACTTTTTCCCCATTCCTGAGAAAAGATTGTTTTCCTATTAAGTCATCTAAAAATTTATTTTTCTGCAATGCTTATTGTTCTGAGGGCTGTGGTATATTGTAATCAGTTTTTATGGGTGGTAAAACTGTAGTGTTACTACAGTAGGTGAGTTCTGAGAGTAAACACAGGATTTTGTCCAGTGATTTATACAAAAACAATGTTGGTGAGAATTTGAAAGGTAGGTTGCAATATTTTCATGACAGGTTTGGATTAGATACAAAATTCATGAACCAGGAAAAGTATTAAAATGATGGAAAAATTTATTTACTTCAGTGGGATCCTAAAAGGAGCTGTACTGGGTGTGAACAAGTTTATCTGGCCTTGCCTCCAAGGGCCAAAAAAGCTGGCCAAATGTGATACTTCTCCCAGCAATTCTCACATTTACAACTCAGGAGCTTCCTGAACCAGACACAGTTTCTTTCTATTTAGTCTGTTTCACAAACTCATCTTGATCTAACTGTGGTGAATTTTGATAATTCAGAGTATCCAGTGGGAAAGACCTCCACCAGAACAGCGTAAGATTCAGGTAATGAAATGCCAGATTGCTCAGCTGAAACAGCTGTCAGCCTTGTGTTTGTTGTTTGGTTTGCTTACAGCAGAAGCAAGAACAAGAAATAGAAGTAAACAAAAAACCCAGAACATTTCCAAACAGCTATGCTTTCACCTACAGTCGTTTTAAATCTGTAACAAAGTCAACCCACGCAGTTTTATATTTCTGAAATCTCAAAAGAAGGACTACCATGGCAGTTTTAAGTTTCATCTTCTTCTGTGCTATAAGACATCTGTACAGACCTACACAGAGAAATAATCTGATGATGAGCTTCATGTATTACAGCTTTTGCCTAAGCAGGTTGCAGCAGCTTACTGAGGTCCACAAAGAATTTACCACCTTCAGGACTGTGGTTCAGTCTGCCTCTGCACGATGTCTTCAGAAATGAGAACTGCAATGGTTGTCACATCTGTGTGCCCGAAAGGAGTGGAAAAATGGGGAGAAATATCAAATTTTACAACAAAGGATGAGACTACCTAAAATTTATTCATAGCTGGGGCCTGGAATAGATTGTGCCAATTGAGTAAAGCTGGTTCAAACACCGCAAAGAAAGAAAAAAAGAGTAAGGGAGCAATGATTTTCCAGTGTCCAATGTATCCTGTGCACTAACTCCCTCCATACACAGGGTACCACTATCTTGGAAAGCATGGGAAGGAGACACCTGCCAACCTCTGCCCGTGCACTGACAGCACCAAGAACTGTGATGCCTCTTGGTAGTCCAAGGCTGGGTGGATGAGGAGGAAGGAAGAAGAAGAAGGTGGAAGCCTTGCAGCGTTCCTCGTTGCGGTCCACTGTCACACCTTTGATTGTTCACCTAATGGCAAGTTGAAGGCTGAGGTGGATTCATATATGTAGTCTTAATTTCATCTGATGATGGGACAGTTAACACAACTAACCTCTCTTATCCCTCTGTAGTGCCTAGTGATTATGAAAGAATAATTCACAGAATCATAGAATCATAGAATCATTTAGTTTGGAAAAGACCTTTAAGATCATCTAGTCCAACCATTGACCCTACTCTACCAGGTCTGCCACTAAACCATGTCTCTAAGCACCACATTTACATGGCTTTTAAACACATCTAGGGATGGGGACTCAACCACCTCCCTGGGCAGCCTGTTCCAATGTTTGATGACTCTCAGCAAAAAATTTTTCCTAATGTCCAGCCTAAACCTCCCCTGGTGCAACCTGAACCGATTTCCTCTTGTTCTAGCGCTAGTTACTTGGGAGAAGAGACCAGCACCCATCTCACTACAACCTCCATTCGATGGTACCTGCCACAACCTGTTTTAGTAGGGAGGGAAGCAGCAGTGCAGAGTTTCAGTCAACAGCTGCCCATGATGCATAGCAAAAGCTTCCTTAAAAATGCCCTCCTGCTTTATATTTTATACCCTACAGTTAGGACGAACAATGGATGAACACTTGGGCAGAGAGAAAACCAACTGTATGAATGAAACCAACAACTCAATTTAACAAAGGCATCAAAACAGAAATAAGTCATAAGCCCTATGAAATGATGATCAGCTCATTGCTATGGAGAAAATCTGCAGCATCACTAGGAAGAGCAACTGAAATGAACTAGAAAAACAAAGCACTGCTTTTATGGATTGCCAGCACGGGAACTCTATTCAGGAAACAAGCATTAGTCCCTTCAGAATACCTCGTTCAGTCAAGCTGGTGGGTTTGCAACTGGTATTCAGAAAAAAGCACAACTTTTCAGTTTGAATTATCTTCCTCAAATAGACATGTAATTCAAAGGAAAATAAACTTCATATTCTGTAATTGCCAATTTTCTGTTTCTTTTTTCTGTAGAGTTAGAACTACTCCTTAACTTTGTATTTTCAGTCTGTTTCATTACAAAACTGTCAGGTAGACTAACTGAAGGTTTTCTTCCTTCCTTCCATAACTGATACTATAGATAAAATTCTCCAGAACATGAGCCTGAGCAGTGAAAAATGTTAACTCAAATAGCAATTAATAAATTATTAAATAATATTAAAACATTGAAATGTAATGCTGAGTATGTTTTTGCAGCAAGCATCTAGACGATTTAACTATGAAAAATAAAGAATGCACTATACTTTCATAATGTATCCAAATATTTGTATTCTCACCACTGTGTTGGCCCATATTATGTCTTTTTCTATTGCCTGAAGTGTTTAGTTTTTTTTTCTAAAAATAGGAAAGTCAATAAAAAAAGCAATTAAATAATACAGCTTTAATGATCTTCTGAGTTTACCTATAAATATTTACTGTGTGTCTTCCCCTTAGGTTGTTAAACTGATAATGCAACTTTAATTGCTTTTAATTGTTCTTGGCTAGACATAAAGACCTACTGCAAAACCTGAAAGATCTTTACAAGCATTTTTTCCTACATGATTGGGGAGAATGTATTGCTTCACAGAATTTCACCAATTCGTGGGAGACCTAAATTAGTAAAATATTTACAGATTATTGCATAAGAAGTCATGGGTTAAACTTAGCAACAGATCTATGAAAATGCTACAAAAACAATTTTTTTTTTTTTTTTTAAT
>VYXH01008742.1:90385-138077 GCA_013397275.1 Burhinus bistriatus | reverse complement strand
TCTTGTCCTGTCACTGGGCACCACTGAAAAGAGTTTGGCTCTGTCCTCTGTGCACCCTCCCTTCAGGTATTTACATACATTAATAAGATCCCCCCTGATCCTCCTCTTCTCCAAGCTGAACAGTCCCAGCTCTCTCAGCCTTTCCTTGTTGGAGAGAGGCTCCAGGCCCCTGCTTATCTTGGTGGCCCTTCGTTGGACTTTGTGCAGTCTGTCCATGTCTCTTTTGTACTGAGAACCCCAGCACTGGACCCAGCGCTCCAGGTGTGGCCTCACCAGTGCTGAGCAGAGCGGGAGGACCACTTCTTTTGACCTGCTGTCAACACAGTTGTTTCCTGGACATGACATCTGATCCATTTCAACCTTCTAATTTTTAATATTTCTTACGTATGAAATTTTTGTTCCCTAAACGTATTCCTGAGTGGGTCCAATTAGCATTAAGACATGAAGGCACATTACCATAACCTATGCTGCTTTTAATGATTATACTGAAGACAAGAATCTTAGCGCAAGTATAGTCTTCTACACAATCACATTTATGTTCTGAAACCTGTAATTTTTTTTAATTTTAGACATTTTTGTATTTCAGAGATCACGTCTACTATTAAAAAACTATCTGAACATCTTAAAAGTTTTCTGTGAACACTCCTTTATATTCAGTTTAAAGAAGGGCATTATCTCCTGCAGTATAGCCTTCAAGCAAGTTGCCTTTTTCTTTTTTAATAGCCACTAGACTTTGTAAAGTAAGTCTTTAATCCATGAAAGACAGAACCATTGTGCATAATGAAGTTATTTTTGTGTTTCTTTCTTGTGTGAGTAAGTATAAGGTTTTTGGTTTGTTTGTTTTGAATCTGCGTAATAGCAAAAAAAAAAAAAATACAGCTACTGGTTGAAATACATGCCTTGTACAATGAGGACAAAAAAAAATCAAACACTGTTAGCTTCTTCAGAGACTGTCATTTTATTACAAAGGTTCTGTGACTTCCTATTAATACTTTCTATTACCAAATTGTACTTTTTTTTCCCCTGTTTTGAGAAGTTTTGCTACCAGCTTACAGCTCTTCAAGCATCAAAAAGACAACTGTTCAGCTTTTGTCCCAAGCTGCCTCCACTCTTGCTCTTCTTGACTGTTGTTATCTGGCTGAATGGTCCAACTTTGGTTCTGTTTTGACCACTGTGTTCTCACTATTGACTTTGTTTTGATCCCCGGTTTTGTTTTGATTACTGTAAGTTTCCCTGGTAACCTCACCAGCAACATATAGTTATTGGTTGATTCTCTTCCACTACTCGGAGCTAAACTAATTTCTTTCATTATCTTCAAGACTCCCTCTGGTAGCCTCCCAACCTCCTACTCCACTCATGATGTCACTTTTCTCATAAACAGCACTTTACTTCCATATCAAATGTCTGTCACTTACAAATATTTTTTTTCCAACTTATGAGAACATTAAACACAGTATCCAAAGCCCTCCATAAGTCTCTACGTTATAATTCTACGAAAGAGGTTAGAAATAATTTTAGAAATAATTGTCTTTAGTACATGTCTTCTCCAAGATATAACTCGATACTAGTATGAAATGTTTTGTTAATCATTTTAGAATGGAAAAAAAAAAAATACAGAAACCACATTCATTTTTTTTTCCTTTGATACCAAGCAATAAGACTGTATTTTTTACCAGGACTAGAATGATGAGAAACAGCTTTACTAGATAAGATTTTTTTTTCTCTCTTGAGAACTATGGCAGATGTTCGTTTGATCTAAATTGATACTTCAAAATACAACAAACAGGGGGAGATTAGCACATACAAATAAACAGACAATATCATCTTCCCTTTTGAAAAAATGTAATCTCAGAAAATCATGCATATTTAAATCAATTCATCGATTAAAATGATCTCACTTATTGTCCAGCCAGAATCAGAACTTCACCTTGGTTTTGCTATTCCCCCTGCTTCTAATCTATAAAAAAGGGATTGCTAGGTTTGCTTTCTTCTCAAAGGGGTGAAGCATGTTTATGTGACCCTTTAAGTGTCTTTGTGAAGTCTTCTACGAACTCTTAAACCATAGTATTTCCTAAAATCTGGAGAGGGATTCAAGCTACATAAGATATGGAAGGCTCTTTTATTTTTCCTATATATTTTTAAAGTAAAAAGAGAAAAAAACTGGCAAGATGTATACTGGAACTATTTGTTAGCACAATTACATAACTAATATCAAAAAAGGAAAAAATAAACAAATAAAAACCCCCCAAAACAACCAAACAACATTGTTAAGGAAATAAGGACTATTCAAAACATTAAGGAAGGCATTCAATGAAAGGACTGACATATTTTGTTCCTGTCTAAACAAGAAAGATTTAAAATAGCTCAGTGTGTTATAGACAGTTTCATTCCTTTATTGCCATGCCTTGAATTCTAAGGACAATCTCCTTCAAATGCATCTGGAAACTATGGAAAGTTAAGTTTGACAAAAAATTGCAACCCTTTTGGTCTAACAAAAAATACCTGCTCTTCTCTCTTAGTTCTGTCAGCAGTGAGCTAACCTTTTGACGTTTACTTGTCACATGAGTTTCTCTCCAGAGCTAGGCCTAGATTATTATGATTACTGTTGTTGCTGGTTTTGTATTTTTTATTTTTGTGTTCATTATTATTATTTAATCCTGGGCACAAAGCTCGACAACTCTAGAGCTTCTCCCTCACTGTAGGCACAGCTGGTTGGCGGGCAGCCTGGCACACAGAACAGAGAATTGTGGCACCATTTGAATTTGCTCATCTTGCATGTGTTACATCAGGAAAGTAAAAGGCAAAGGTCAGGCACATGAATTTGCACTTCTATTTGTATTTCATCACCTCCATGTAGAGAAAGAAACCTGTGTACCTAAAATAACCTAACGAAAGGCAAAGCTTGAATCATTTATTCATGCTTACTCAGGAAATTCTTCACAAAGTAGATGAGACAATGCTAAAAAATGAAAATATGCAAGTTAGGTTATGATGTACATACACATCTAGATGTTCACCCACTCTGGGCTTTCTTATAAAGCAATTTGCTCTGTTCCAGATTTTGAGTTTATTGTGGAAGAAGGCTACATTACCCTTGAGCTAGTACTTCACATTTCTTCTAGAACATGCTCAACAATTTTCCACAAAGTGTAGAGCAGGCCAGATAATGGAAACCTTTTCTGCAAATAATTACATGCTAAAAAGTTGTTACTCTGACAAATTATCTGCAGTAAATCGTGTATGACCTGTATCTAAGCAACACACCAAAACCTAAAATACCTTTCTTTTATAACTCATCCTAGATGATGATATTTATTATCTGCTTCTGATGTTTTGGGTGGCTTAACAGTTTGATAATCAACCCTCTTTTGAAAATATTATAGGTTTTTAATAAGTGGAAGCTCTGGGCTTTTAGTTTTGACACAGTTGTTAAGTATAACCCTCTGAGAAGATCCAATCTCTTGCATTGCATCTCAGAATCACCAATAAACTCAGTTCTCTGCTATATGTTCGTTTGCAATTTCAGCTGACAAATTGCCCCTGTGTGGGTCTACACCTATGGTAATAATTCTTACTGGAGTTTATGCTGCTCCCTCTCCTTCCTTCTGCCAACTTTTGGAATACTGCTGTTCTTCATATCAAATACCTTTACAGCTTTTGGCAGTGAGGTACAAACCCAAAGCAGTTAAGTGTGCAGGTAATGCTGTAGTATTTTATGTCCCTTAGCACCAAGACAGAGGTACCAGTCCATGGACCCTGCACACATGATTCGGAATTGCTGACGTTATATGCACAAGGCCATCTACCGCGATGGTGGAATCACTGCAGAGCAACTCATGAGGCACAGAACTTTAACACAGAGCATTTTAAAGCAAAACAAAAATAATACTCTTTTACTTTAAAACTGCATGCAGGAAAATGCTGGTTTTAGCAACTGTTTGAGACCGAATTGGTGGTGGGCATACCCTCAAAGCAGATAACCATGTTGGCTTTTGCAGTGTCAAAGCCTCCTGAAACTGATGAATTCTCAGCCTGAACAGATTATACAGTTCCACTCTTTTTTTGTTTTATATTGTAACAGTAGTCATTTTCCATAAACACGTTAAACAACAAGATTAATGTTTGTGCTATGTTTTGTTTTCCACTCCCCTGGCAGGGAAACAAACATGGGGACAATTTTTGTTGTATGTGTTGGGTTTTTTTTAAAAAAAGAAAAGTTTATGTTTCTATGAACTCATGTGAAGAAAACCGGTCAGAAAGGGTATGCTAAGCTTAAAATGGGTAACATTTGATAGCCACTAGTTCCTGAGGAAATTCAAGCCACATTCACAACACAGAAAATTCTGTTCCTAGACTACGTAAGATTCTAGATATTTCTACAAGATTATACAAAAATTCAGAGCGCCAAAGGGGCACAGGTTTAGACCCACAGCCTTCATTCCACTTCATGCAGTCTTCCAGTTACATTAAGAACAGACTGCGCAACACCCCGAAAACACAGACTTAACGCTTTTTAAAACTCAGTAGAAGACTGAATTAAAGAGCGTGGTCCAACTTGATGAGCTGTATGGCTACCTTGGGCAATGGACGGTAGTGTAGCATTTATTTTGAGGGTTTTTTGAGCTTTACCGCACAGATAGGAATTTTGTAACCCAACCAAAAAACAGTGTAACAGATGCCACCTTGCTACCTAACATTGCAGCAAGTGTTGGGCTGTGATGGTATCATGGATACAGCTACGGGATGGTTTAACACCAGTAAGAATTTGAAAATATTTTTTAATTACCATCAGAAATGACTCGCTGTGTATGTAAACCTTTTACTAAAGGAAATTGTAGTGTGGCAGAGAAGTAAAAAGCTTTTTTTCCTCCATAAAAAAGCTTTTCTCTATACCACACCCTACTTCATTCCTGCCCGATGTCTGTCTAGCCTGATTAAAAACACAAAACCTCTCCAATAAACCTGTTTCAGTGCTTCACAGCATTTACCTCTAGAGATAATTTCCCAGTGTTAAACTTAATTCTTTCTTGGTGCGGTTTACATGTTATGTCTTGGCATAGCCAACACAGATGGGGGAAACAGATTTTTCCCTTGTTTGCTGCAACATTTCTTTATCTACTTGTAAATAGCTACAATTTTCCCCTCCAGTCTTAACTGAACAGTCCTAGATCGTTCAGTCTGTCTGAGAATATTTTGTATTTAAGACCTTTGCCAGTCTCATTGATTACACCACTTTGCTAATGTATTTCTTAAATTTTGAGGTCCAGTACCTTTGAGAGCATTTCATATAAGTACATGACTACAGCAGAAGGACTTTATGTGTCCTTAATACTAAGTTGCTTTATATATAGGCCAATACCATGCCTGCCTTCTGTGCCGTAGCACAAAGTTCTTGACTCATGCTCAGTTTATCATCCACAATACACACAAGATCTTTGCCTGAAGAACTGGTAAACAGCCAGTTATTCCCCATCCTATTTTTGCATAGCTAATTATTCTTGGCAAGATACAATTTTTTCCACATGTCCCCACAGAATACCATGCTACTTTTTCAGAAGAGATCTCAGATGTCAATAACATTATGAATTATAACCAACATTCAATGTATTTCTTTCCCAGATTTGTTCTGTGTTAAATTTGAATGGAAACTCCTTTATCCCAGGCTTGTATTATATGAGGTAAATGTAATATTTTCCAGTCTATTAGTAACCAAGGAAGATGTCGAACAACATTTGGAGAACATTTTAAAGTCGTGACTCCCTGAGAAGTTTCATTCAAGAATTAGGAAAAAATTACCTGATAACATAGACTGTTGACAGCTTTTTGGAATATATAGGGAATTTGTGATGACTAGATATGTACTAACATTGCTCCAAAGGTCAGAAAGGGCAACAACATGATCTGACATATCAGCCTGTTGAACAGATCCAACCAAACAAATATGAGACATGATAAAACATTCAGCTCATGAAGAATTAAAAAACAAAAATCATGATGCTTTTCTGGACAACACACTACATCAGGGAAACTTCATTTCATTCTTTCATGAGGTTTGGTTTATAAATACACCTAGAAACTTTTTGACACTATTTGAATTATGTAGTGGGATGCAACACAAGGAAAGCAAATTTGTAAAGCTTACTACACACCTACCACACTCACTGGCTAGTTCTTAATTCTGCAGAAAAGAATCTGGAGATTACTGTGGATCGTATTAAGCAGAACATGAGTGGCAACTTCATCCTGCTGCTGCATGTTGTACTTGGATGTATGAACAGCAGTATATGGTGCAACACGTATGAAGTAACCATTCTGCTGTAGTCAGCATTACAAAAACCTCAGTGGCAAGCTGTGTCTGGTTTTAGCACATTTCAAAAACATGAATTGCATGAAGAAAGTTCACACGAGAGCAATGAAGACTACCAGAGGTGTTATAAACATGTTCCACTCAGAAAGACTGAAAAAAAATTGTTTTGATTTGTTTGGTTGGTTTGGAGTTTTTTTCTCTCTCTAAAAAGAAGGGACATGTATTGGCAAACCACAGTAGGCAAAGGAACTGGCAATCTACATGTAGGCAAAAAGCAAAAGAATAAAACTTTCTCCATGTTGTAATACATTTTTCTTGCTGGAAAACACAAGCTGAGGGGCTTAAACTATACCAAGACTGGCTGATGGCTATCAGAGTAGTCACAGAAGGTATTAGCTGCACAGGGCTAGGTCCCTTAAGAGAGGATCCAGACACAAACTAGCAAGGGACTTTCAAGCCCAGAAATTAATGCTTGAGAAAAAAAAATATAAAAATACCTAAAGCACATGCCTCACAATGAAAGATGTTAGGCAGCTCTTATTTCTGTGTTTGAACCATTCTTTCCAATGAAGCCCCTAAGGTTCAGTTCTAATGCAGATAAAGCTTTCTCTTCTAGTGAACACTTGTTAAACATTTCTTAGGCAATCCACAGAGTCAAGCCCAAAACAGGAAACAGAGATCAGATGAGCTTTCTTTTTTCCACTGTAGATAATTTCTTAATTCTACTCCTTTTCTTTCCTTGCCTTGCCTCACCTTGCCTTTCCTTTCTTCTTTCCTTCTTTCCTTTCTCCCCTTCCTTTCTCCCTTTACCCTTCCCTTCAGTTATCAATAACTGCAAACTATGCATATGCACAGGATAACTGCACACATCCAGAGAACATGCCTAGCATGTATTTTATTTACATCTTATTAGGTATTTGACTAGGAAGTTGCCCACCAGTGCCTCTGATGATAAGCAAGCTCATTTATATCCATAATCAGCTAAAATATTGCACAATCCAAACTGCATAACAGGAAAAGAAAACCTTCAGATGCACAAGAGTGAAAACCACATGTATAGCTCCAGTGTTTACTTTATCCAGTACCCCAAATAATGTTTACCAAAAACTTTACTTTGACTGTTAATATATCTTGCATCCTGCTACTGGTCAGAGAATCTCTCTATAAAGATACGCATAACACACAAACAAGAGAATTTTAAAACAACCCATCAGCAAAGATTTTTATCTCTTTTTCTTTTGCAAAGGGCAAAGCGCATTGCAATACAATGCAACATCCCAAGGTTTACATTTTTTTCCTAAGTCTTCAGAAAGCAACCATTGGTTTCAGGTGTGCTCTGAGTAATAACATGGTGTGCAAACAATAGGATTGAGTAATGCTTCTATCATCTATACTTACTAAGCAAGGGCTATAAAGATTACAATTTCCATTTGCAGCGTAGGAGGAAAACTTAGTGATGTAAAATAATTTTTACAAGGCTTTTGAGGATGTTAGTGCCAGGTTAAAAAGCACAATGAAGGAGAATGCAGCTGCCAGGACATTCATTATACAATCAGGCCTCTGTCTTTATGGATGCATTAACATGCAAGTACAGCTTGAAACAACATTTTTCAACCAAATGTTGGTCCAATATTGGCACAATACAGCTGCTTGGCTAAGTGAGAAGGAAAAACAAGGATCCAGGAAGAACTCCTGTCCTCATTCAAGACCGACTTAGTGGGGGACATCCACAATGGCAAATGAAGATCTAGGAATCTGTGGTCAAACATGGAGCCTCTTACCATCCAAAATGCCTAACTGTTTAGCATTCCTCCAACTACATATTTTCCAAATAATATCCAGGCAGA
Organism: Burhinus bistriatus; assembly: GCA_013397275.1. Classification (NCBI taxonomy): domain Eukaryota; kingdom Metazoa; phylum Chordata; class Aves; order Charadriiformes; family Burhinidae; genus Burhinus; species Burhinus bistriatus. The sequence goes on along the minus strand of VYXH01008742.1, from coordinate 129,923 downwards.
GGCAGACTGAGTCAAAAAAGTAATTATTAATGAAACTATGGCAGATTTTACTGCTTCCATCCTCTAAAGTCTATCAACAGTACTCCAACCCTACTCCAGGCCTTCGGGCTCTCAAAAATGCCCATGTGCCACCTGTGAGGGCACAGCATACATATGCTCAGTTTTGTGTTCTAAAAACAATCCCTGGTTGCTGTCAATGCAGCTGTCACATTGTTTCAGATACTCTGAATTGGCAAAACCCACACAAAGTAATACATTTTATTGCTATGAAGACTCCTGGAAGAGACCAGGGCAGATACAGGACCAAGTGCTTTCGACTGGGGGACAGATTTCAAACAAATGTGAATGAGAACCAGTCTGTGTCACTTAACCTCTGGGCCAGGTACCATTAGGTGCCATTTTATAATTTAAAACATTTTCAAAAGTAGCAAGTAGTAACCTTTTCAACTCTAGGAGGCCTAGTGAATTTGGTAATTTTGGGTGATGGTGGATACCTAACCATTGGAGAGATGTGGGCCCCTTTATAGTATTTCAAGTTGGTCTCCTGAACATTTATACACCAGTATTTTATTTTTCTTTGTCTTGGCTTACAGTGGTAAGATCAAACTTCCACAGAAAACCCAATGATGAATAGGAGAAAGTATAATCTTACAGTTTTATTACAATGTTTATGTATAAATTAAAATCAGCTACTAAAGTATATTGAAATGCTGATTCATTACACTAACTGCAAACTGTGATAGTCATATTTCAGTAGTTAAAATAATAAAATATATAAATGAAGGCTTAAATATAGTTTTTTTGCAAAATTGGATGTCGTAATTTCCCAGCCAGCAACAGTGAATGCTTATGTCTATGCTGTTTCAGAAACTGAGAGCGGTGTTTGAGCATCTTTGTCTGAAGCAGAAAACTCCAGCAACTATAGAAAAAAAAAAATTCATATTAAAATCATGTACTGCAGCTGCATAATGACCAGAATGAAAAGGAGGCAACAGTTTCCATTCTTTTAAAAATATGTTATTATTACATAATGGTGGTGATGGCAATAATAATAATTATTATGATAATGTTGTTTTTCTAAATGCTATGCATCCCTCACCAAAAAGTGTAAAAACATGATTTGATAAAAACAAACATCTGGCTTCCAGCATCACTACACAAGGCCATGGATGCCTTGATTAAAATAAGACTCAAAAATCCATGGCAGCTGTACTGAAGCTGAGCATTAATGGTCAGATGCACTCTGGATTTCTAACAGATCATTATTCATAATAACCTCAGGCCCATGGCAAGTTTTAAAAGAAGAAGTGACACGGCTTGGGTAAACCAAACACTGGAAGGCAAGCACGGTGGTATCGTGCCTCAGGAAGACACAGTATGTCCCCTTTCATGATTCAGTGCTTCAGAAACCTTTGTATGAGCACACTGAGCAAAGACCTTCCCTCCAACTAGGGTGATTTTTGTACAGGAAAGAACAATTTCACACTGGTCAGCATAAATTACAGCTGCCTCAGGGTACTCTAAATTACATTTGGCAGGCCAGAGAGGTTATTCAAGCAGTGAAGGCAGGGCTTCAGATTTTGATGACTCTCCGATATCCAAGGGTTTCTTTTAGCAAGAGGTTCCTCTCAGGAAATAGTTTTTTTTCTTTTTGTCTGCTCTGCAACAAGAGAGTACCTCAAGAGAGTACCTCAAAATAACCAGGAGCAAGCTATCTGATTTATATCTGCATCGAGTAACTCCAATAAACTGCCTTATAGTAGGGTGAAAGCAGCACTGGTTTATAATTGAGTCAAAGGGTGTTGCTGGACCTTTCAAAGAGGCATCACCCAGCNCCCAATGACGTGCAAACAAACTGCAGACTTAACCCATGTTGGCCAAATTACATGGAGTGTATCAAATTTTAAACTGAACTCTGGTTTTCTTAAATCGAGCTGCAGCATAGCATCATAAAATAGCTTGAATTCTGGTTTTATTAGAATAGGTCTTGGAAATGTATTTGTTACACACTGGAAATTTCTAATTGGATAGTTTAATATTTTAAAGTGGTATTTAGATATGTACATGCTCTTACTAGAAATATTTTGTGTATTTCTTTCCATAAAAAAATGTAGGCAGCTGTGAGAACTGGGTCCTAAATGCAAGCAATTGGGTCCTAAATACTGACTGTATTGAAATTAAAGGGTGCATGATGATTACAGAAGTTTTTTAAAAACTGGCACTCTGCTGGAGTTACATTTTATGAAGCAAAAAGTTTTCTAATATTAGTGGGTTCCACTCCCAAAGAATAATCTGTTATGTGTAAAGCACCTCTGAAATTTAAGATGACAGACAGAACAGCTGTAAATATTACACTTCTCTCTGCATGATCTGTATCTGAAGCTATTTAAATGTCATTTCCTGTTGCTTCTAGTTCTGAAAAAAATCCTTTTTGTAATTTAAAAAGGAAATTTGCTAAAAATAAGTAGGTTTTCTACCAGTAAGATAAGACATTTAGGAAAGCTAAGAAAATGTCAGGTAAAACAAATTAGAAATGTAACAAAGCACACCAAGCATTTATAAAGATTTATCTCTTTTTTTAACTTAAACAATACAGTGTTTGCTGAACTTCTACCATAAGCTCATGTCCGTGCTGTTACTGATAAGTGAAGAACAGTAATATAAATAAATGTTCTTGCTGATAAGCGAACCACAGGCAACCCTTCCTGCCATTAGTGAGTTTCTTTAAAAACTTTGCCTCCGTTCTCACCTCCACGCAATGCAGCCAGAGAATCTCCAGCTCTGGGTGTTAATGGAGGCTTTTGCAATATGTACAGTTTTGTTTGTTTGGGGTTTTCAGGGTGGTTTTTTTTCTTTTCCCACCTCCCCCTTGCTTTGCAAACAGACGCAGCTCTCAGTACAGCGTGTGCAGGACATGGCGCCAAGCGGAAACCCGCAGCGCTACTGCTCGGGAGGAAGTACCAGTTTCTTTCCTCTGAAAAACCTTAAACGTGTGAGCCTGCAGAGCAGCGAGGCGGCACCCCCTCCCTCCCCGTGCCCCTCATCAAAACTTATGCATCTGCCTTTCCCAGTCACCCAGGAAATGCCCCAGGAGCTTGGGTCCCCTCCGGCAGCAGTCCCACCGCGCACAGGCACCTCCAGCAAGGGGCACGGTTGGCAGCTCTTCCACATCTGTCAGCCCTGGGATGACAAACTGACACTTGTCGAAGGCTGAGTGTTACAGGTTCCACGAGCTGTTTATTAACAGAGTTGTACAAGGCTGTGCTTTGTTAGCCAGCATCGGCATGCTGCACAAACAGACTTTCAGAGAAGCTGCGTCTCACAGCTGAGCATCCTGAAGCCAGCACAGCTGCCCAGGGAAGATGGGGCACCTAGCAAAGAGGTGGAACAGAGCCCCTGCACAAGCACTGAGTCTCTGCCCCAAAAGTACCTGTCTGGTTGGAGCTACAAGCTCATCTTACACTTCCATGCACTTTTGCAAGAAATCTTATTCTATGTTGTGCAAGTTCTTCATAAACCCATGGCCACAATGTTCCACCAGCTGTTTCACAGGTTATCCTACATTTACAATCCTAGAATGGTTAGAGTTGGAAGGGACATTAAAGACCATCTAGTTCCAACCTCCCTGTCATGGGCAGGGACACCTCCCACTGGACCACGTTGCTCAAAGACCCATCCAACCTGGCCTTGAACACCTCCAGGGATGGAGCAGCCACAGCTTCTCTGGGCAACCTGGGCCAGTGTCTCACCACCCTCACAGTCAAGAATTTCTTCCTGATGTCTAATCTAAATCCACCCTCTTTCAGTTTAAAACCATTACCCCTCGTCCTATGGCTCCACTGCCTGATCAAGAGTCCCTCTGCAGCTTTCCTGCAGGCCCCTTTCAGATACCGGAAAGGGCTCTAAGGTCTCCCCAGAGCCTTCTCTTCTCCAGGCTGAACAATCCCAACTCTCTCAGCCTGTCCTTATAGCAGAGGTGCTCCAGCCCTCTGATGATCTCCGTGGCCCTCCTGTAGACCCGCTCCGACAGGTCCATGTCCATCTTATGTTGGGGGCTCCAACAGATGTAGTCTTGATCCATTGTGACAACTACACAAATTTGGATGTCAAAATGTAACAGATTCCTGATTCAATTTGCCCTACTTACCTAAGGGATGAGGTGCAAAAACTGGAAAAAACACTTTTCACCCTATAATTTCAGCAAAACAGCTGATTTGAGAAAGGTTATATATACCTGTGCAATTATTTTGGAAAAAAATTAAAAGGTCAAATGCTTTCCCTATAGCTGTGGCTCAAACATTACATCATGATGTTACTTTTGCTTTTGTTTAATCACTTTTCCTCAAAAGGAAATAGGGGATTTTCTCAGGAACACCAAACATCATCTGCTTATGGGTCAAGGCAAGCAAATCTCAGATGAACCATAAAAGCTGCCCCAAAGCATCCAGTACATCTGTGAAACAAGCCACCCACTTGTACATTTTGAGACTTCTGTAATCAAATCCTACTGCCCAAAGCACAACAGAGCTAGACTGACCCCCTTTGATTCAGTGCTGTACTCAGCCTCTGTCGCTTCATCGGGATGATGCCAAAATGAACAACCCAAGAAATCTCTTGCTGCCCCTACTACTGCTGTAGATATTGTTTGGTATGAATGAAAATGAAAGCCATGGTTGTGTTTGATTAATTTAAATCAGTTTATATCTCATGCAGATTAGCTCAGAGACAGGCCCATACCGTTTATTTCATATATAATTCAACATGGGAAAATTAATTCTTTTATTGAATGTAAGTTTCAAATTAAATTCAAAATGTTTAATAACAGTTTTTCTAGATTTCATAGAGTGATAGGAAGTCAACCCTTTGGCATTATTTAGTTTTCTTTTAGTTTCTTTCCCCTATGCAGCAAAACAATGAGGAAAGAGACTGAGGGGAAGAGGAGAAGGAGGGAAAAAAGGTAATGAAAACACAGTGAGACCATTTTGGTTAAGAAAAGTAAAGTCAGAAAGCAGTGGAACTTACAAGTGCCAGAAATCAAGCCAAGGCTTGCTTATTCTTGTTTACATTTGGACAGATTGTCTCAACAATTTTTTGAAAGACAACTCTACATCAGTGGGAATTGCTACTAGAAATTTGACCCTATCACCTTTACTCATATGTCAAAATTCATTATGAGTAGCACCGTATTCATTAATGGAGGTACTCACAGAGTAACTACCAATGGTAGAAAACAGTGGGGAAAATCCAGTCCACCATGAACAAAGAATGCAGAAGTGCCAAGATGTTGTTTTGAAACAGCAAAGAACAGGATCTTCAGAAGATTCCGTTTGAGTCAGTGTGTGCAACAACAGTCTTGTCAATAAACCAGACCTATTGCATAATAGAGCAACAAACAATTTCCTTGTTTTTCTCTACTGCTGCTGTTACTGTAGAGCTAAACAGTTGGGAAAAGGTGAAAAATAAAATGCCTTAGCAATGCTTTTCTATAATGAGAACCCAAAATGTCATCTGCTGTTGTTGCAGAACACAACCCACTGTGTTTCAGTCTTCTTATTATACCATCCTCTGGAAATTTCTCTGAACAATTTTATACCTACTTTTTTTTTTTTCTTTTTTTTCCCTCCTATGAAAGTAAACACTAAGGAAGCACCAGTTACCAAAGGAGAAGCAGCGAGGACCTAGCAGAAGCACTGCATTAATACAGTTTAGGCTTCCAAGGCACTGGAAGCTGTGGAGTACCCCAGGCNCCTCGACCTACTGGCCACACTCTTCCCTATGCAGCCCAGGATTCCATTGGCCTTCCTGGCGACAAGGGCACATTGCTGGCTCATGGATAATTTACTATCTACCAGGACGCCCAGATCCTTCTCCTCAGAACTGCTTTCCAGCAGGTCCCGGAAGATCATCCCGGAAGACAGTCCCAGAAGATCATCCTGGAAGTCCCAGAACACTTGTAGCCTTCAGCATTTGACCAGGAAAATAAGCTGGCAGAAACCTGCTTGAAATCTCTTAGAGCAGGGTTCTTACCAACACCGCAATTTTAAAATTATATAAGGAGATATGTGTCTGATTTCAGTTAATTATCTTGCTCCTGTTTACATTTAAATCTTCTTCCTTATGTGTATCAGCCACTATCAACGGCTTTGAAACAGTGATCTATTATTATGGTTATTATTTGGTTTTTTTACTATTTAATGTTTGTTACAGTTTCTCACACGCAAGAAAATGTTTCCCTTGTAGTAGCTTTCAGGGCAGACACTCCTAATTAGCTTACTTTTTCTATCTGTTCTTTAAACCAAGGATTTTAATATAAATCTAGCTGAAAAAGGAGATGTTTCCAGGTGCAAACTGTCAAACATGAATAAGGCTCATGTTCACAGTCCTGCCCTTTGGCATGGAGAATAACAAAATGTCATGCAAAAGTTTTTTTCCTGCTTCAAAATAGTATTTAGTATGTACACTTTTTTTAATCTGAATGTTTTATCATAACATAATACATGTCCAGGATAAGCACACACGACAACCACTTCTTTTGCAGCCTCTCTATTAGACATGCTGTTTCTCTATAAGCCAAAATGACAGTCAAATTTAATAATACTAACACAAATCAATCTGTTAAAACTGTGTTCCCTTTCCTCAGACGTGCCTTAGCACAGTTTGGTGAGATAGACTGTTAATTACTGGCGCTGTTACATAGCACAGACAAGAGTCTGCCTTCCAAGGCACAGCGCACTGCACTAAACACAGCCAATGTCAGAGAGTCACAGAATCATAGAATGCTTTAGGTTGGGAGGGACCTTTAAAGGTCATCTAGTTCCAACCTTTTTGCCATGGACAAGGACACTTTCCACTAGACCAGGTCGCTCACAGCCCCATCCAACCTGGCCTTGAACACCTCCAGGGATGGGGCAGCCACAGCTTCTCTGGGCAACCTGGGCCAGTGTCTCACCACCCTCACAGTCAAGAATTTCTTCCTGATATCTAACCCAAATCCACCCTCTTTCCGTTTAAAACCATTACCCCTCGTCCTATGGCTCCACTGCCTGATCAAGAGTCCCTCTGCAGCTTTCCTGTAGGCCCCTTTCAGATACTGGAAGGCTGCTATAAGGTCTTCCCGGAACCTTCTCTTCTCCAGGCTGAACAAACCCAACTCTCTCAGCCTGTCCTTATAGCAGAGGTGTTCTAATCCTCTGATCATCTTCCTGGCCTTCTCTGGACCCACTCCAACAGGTTCAAGTCCTTCTTCTGTTGGGGGCTCCAGAGCTGGACACAGTATTCCATGTACTTCTCGCAACTAAAATGTGAACAGAAAATCGACCTCTTGAAGAACAGTGCTGCAGTAAAGTTAAAAAACAAACAAACAAACAAACAATTTTTTTTTTCTACTCTTTTTAGGTATTTCAAATACAAGAGGTTAGATATATATACTTATTATAAATAGCATGTCAGTGTCAATGAAGTAGTCAGAGCCAGTTGCTGGTATTGATCTCACTATTGCTTATTTTAGCATTTCCTGCTATATACTAGCATATCAGATGAAGGCTTTTCTAAACTGTTGGAAAAGAGATAAGCCGAGAACAACCTTTTTTAGTAGCAGTAGGCGGTATTCTGCTAATTAAAGATCATAAAGTAGGAGGGACTATCTTGCTAATTTCTTACACAACCTGAACGGAAATATGAAGCTTTTAGAAGCTGTCGGTGGCAGGGACACAAGCCTCCATCCTGCAGCTGTTCTCTGTTACTCGTGCCATAGTACTATGCAGGCTTCAGAGAAGTCTCTGGAGTTTTGCTTGAGCACATAAATCCCCTCATCTGAACCTGTTTGAGGGATCAGGCTCCAATGTCATTTGTGGGTGTAACTTTCATCTACAACAACCTATCCTTCCAACCCTTTAAGACTACCTTGATTTGCCAGAACCTAACAGTGGTTGGGTATTTTACCTTAATAACAAATGTTTTTCTCTACTCATTTTTCAAAATTCCGTCACTCAAATCAGCCAGAACTTATCTTTCTTTATTTTAATGCTTTAAAAGCACAACACAGTGATTATGTCTGTTTCTGATGTGCTAACATTTGCTTAACATTAACTGTAAACATTAGCCAAGATACAAAAAGCACTCAAACGCCTGCCCCCACCCTCAGCTATTTTCCTGCCCTGAAAACATATGTTGGTAATGAGAGATAAATAAAAGGTAATTAAAGCCATCACATTTAGAAGTGGGATATTTTTAAATAATCCTTAGCAGCGGGTAGCACATTAGGCAGCTTCATTGGAAATAATGCAGGAATTTAGAGAATAAAGCACAAGTACAGAATACAAAAAGGCCAAATTCTGACCTCTCTTAACTGTTGCTATACGTCAGGGAAGTAGGTTAATTTCCCCTTTATATATATATATATATATCTATCTGTGGGAATTTCTGTATTGTGGTGTAGTGTAGGCATAACCCAAGTAGCTGGTTCATCAGAAACATTTCTCCTACAGTAGCACAGATCTCAGCAGGGGCTAATTTACCCTGCTGAGAAGGGCAAAAGAGCGAACAGTGAGAAATCAGCCAGTGAAAAATGCAGGCTTTTTTCCCCCCATGGCTCCAGCTGAGTGGTTTGCGCAGCAATCAGCCCTGCATCCAGACGTCCAAGCATCATTCTGTGCTGAGCTCCAGCAACCATGGTTTGCAAACGCTTCAAAATCCTAGGTGATTTGCCAGCGAACTGAGGAGAAAGGAAGTGGAAAAATTGGGAAAACAGGAAGCACAAGCTGGAGGGAGAGGACCCTGCAGGGAGACGCTTCCAAGTCCATGCAGAACGTAAAGCAAGGCTCAGGCACTAAGGATGGGAATTCTACATCCATTTGTCACACAAACCTCTTCCTCTTAGCACGTCTAACAGTTCAATTAAAAACCCTGAATGCTTTTTCTGGCTGTTCTTACCTATTTTCTTAGCTATTCCTGCCTGTAGAAGTCTGGTGTTTCAAGCATGTTGTTCCATGATTCGGGACTAAATTCAGCACTTTTGAAGTAACAGGGGAAGGGGGACATAGGAGACTTCATCCAAATACTTGCACAGAAATTAGCTCGCTCACGGAAAAAATTTCTGTTACTGGGAGTGGCACAAGTCCTTGGGTTTAAGAACTCAGGGCTCAGTTTTAGGGAACAGCTAGCAAGCCAGGGATCTGAGCCCAGAATGTGTGCCGGCAGGGAAAGAGTCATTCAGCTTGGTGAGACCCAAAGCAGTGTCCAGTGTTTTGTCTGACTGGGTTAAGTGTCAGTGCACCAGCCTGGCAGGTGTTCAGTTACAGAGAAAGCAGACTCTATCTATCTGGAATAAATAATTAAGGTTTATGGGGTCCTCCTTGTAAGTGCAGCTGGCAAATAATTAGAAGTTGTGGGGGCTGTAGCCCTTGAAATAAAACTTAACAAAAAGTAGTGTCTGGAAAGGTGCTTCAGGAAGATTTTATCCTTTCAACAGCATCAAAACAAATGAACCTTGGAGAAGTACTTAAACAAGATATCACGAACTATTACATCTTATGTTTTTCTTCAGATCTAGAGCCTAGACTGTCCCCATCCTCCCACCTATCCTTATGAGTTAAAACTTACTTATTTAAGAAAACTTTGGTGGGCCTTATCATTCAAACTTCCAGTCCTGGCAAGACTTTAAAGCAAACAGTTCTCATCACGTGCAATTTTTATGCAGTCTATATAACAAGCAGGGCATAATCACTTACAAGTTTGTGCTTCTTTCAAGCCTTCCACTTCTTCACCGGACTTAGAAGAGATGTGAATCCTGCTACCCTGCTAGCATTTGTGCTTCACCACCCAAGAGCATCTTTGGAAGTGTACACTATCTCTGTTTTTGTGTATTGTACAGCTCTCAGCATACATGTATTAAACAAACAAACAATTAGGACTTAATATCGCAGACTTACCTCCATGCTTCTGTTTTATCACTCGTTTGGGTTACAACCCAGCAGGGCACGACTCGCTCAAGGAAACCGAGCATTCAGAAAGCAACAGCACTGCTTGGTTTGTCTGAAATTCAGGTCTGACTCCCTCCCATGTGAGGATACACAAAGAGCCCCTGACCCACTGCTATGCACTTGGTACTGGAACACATTTTCTGTGAAGTTTCTTTTCCAAATAATGTTGGCCATGGCTCTCAGGCATTAATTTGTGCCCCGTGGCTTGCCCATGTATAAGAGCTTGATTCAGACAAACTGCAATGTGAGTAACAGGAAGAGTTATAACTCTTAGTCATAGGAAAAAGTTCATCATTTCCAGCTTTCTGCAGCCTTGTGTTCTCCCATCCCCTGGATATGGCTGCACAGTCACAAATCCAGTGACTTTGCTGGAAAAAACATCTGCCTTGGGCTAGACTGTACAGGAGATAGAAGTGTTTGTTTTCTAGAAAGGAATTTTGCTGACAAACATTTCTCCTTATTTCTCATAGATATCGTGGCAGATGATATGATAGAAAGAATATATATTGGTGAGAACATTTAGCTTAGACTTTTTCTGCTGTTAGGTGTTATATCACTTTCACTGAAACCAGATACAAGCATACTTCTATAATTTAACTTATTGTAAAGGTACATCTGGTTCTTCTGTGCTCAGTTTGTTTGCACAGGGGATTTTACAGAGGAAAATGAATTAATCAAGTGGGACCTCCTGATGTAGAGTGGAGGTCATTCTTCCTATGGACAAATAAATGATTCTGCTAAAAAAGAGACACTTCCAAAACCAGGAGGGATTGTCAGAGGGGAAAGAGCTCTTAAAAGTGCAAGGAGCAGACAGCCATGTCCCAGAAGTGATTGAAAAAAATGTTCTGGGAACTAGAGGAAACTGTATAGTTTGCTTCAATTAAAAAAAGTTAGGCTAAAGCTCGACTAATGCCGTGCTTGAAAACCAGCTTGACCAGCTTTTGCAAGGACGCAGTGGGCAGGGAGATATTTGTTTATAAACTTTAAAATTTGTATTCTGTCATGTCTAATCACTTCCAGTTTTCTCCATTTCAAAGGTTACTTGTTTTAGCTTATACTCTAATAGAAACAGTCCTTTGGCCTTCTTAAGCGAATTCAGTTTCAAGAAGAAAGTCTAGTCAGATACAAAGCTTAAAGCTGCAACAAGAGTACTTCTCAAGTTTATTAAAAAAACATACTTGAATCCTATTGTAGGCAAGAGTCTTCAAATAGCTCAAGTGAGTTAAAAGTTCAAGCTCTACTGAGCTGTGATTCTGGCCAATTTTAGAGTAGTACAATCTTTTTCTAACATCTATTGGACACAAGTCCAGTGAATGTAGCATACCTAACCCTTAAACTCATGTTTGTGAACAAAACCTGATACTTGTAATTAAATTATTCCGGCCCCTGATCTCAGAGACAGATGAATTAAAGCAAAACCATACAAATTGGTGTGATTCCACTGACTTGAAAGGGTACTGAAATTTTTACTTGTATGCAAATGTGGACAATTAAATTTCCAGGGTTACATGAGAAATTAGAAAGCTACTTTAGTGTCAAGGATGCTCATTTTAGAAGTTCTTTTGCTTGCTTCTTTGTTTTGTAAGTGTAAGACCTGGATGAGGGGACAGAGTGTCCCCTCAGCAAGTTTGCTGATGACACAAAACTGGGAGGGGTGGCTGACACACCAGAAGGCTGTGCTGCCATTCAGCGTGACCTGGACAGGCTGGAGAGCTGGGTGGAGAGGAACCTCATGAAGTTCAACAAAGGCAAGTGTAGGGTCCTGCACCTGGGGAGGAATAAGCCCATGCACCGGTACAGGTTAGGGGCTGACCTGCTGGAAAGCAGCTGTGCAGAGAGGGACCTGGGAGTCCTGGTGGACAACAGGACGACCATGAGCAGGCAGTGTGCCTTTGTGACCAAGAAGGCCAGTGGTATCCTGAGGTGCATGAAAAAGACCGTGGCCAGCAGGTTGCGGGAGGTTATCCTCCCCCTCTACTCTGCTCTGGTGAGGCCTCATCTGGAGTACTGTGTCCAGTTCTGGGCTCCCCAGTTCAAGAAGGACAAGGAACTGCTGGAGAGAGTCCAGCGGAGGGCTACAAAGATGCTCAGGGGACTGGAACATCTCTCTGGTGAGGAAAGGCTGAGAGGCCTGGAGAAAACTGAGAGGGGATCTCTCCAATGCTTATCAATATCTAAAGGGCAGGTGGCAAGAAGATAGGGCCAGACTCTTATCAGTGGTGCCCAGTGATAGCACAAGGGGCAATGGGCACAAACTGGAACACATAAAATTCCTTCTCAACATGAGGAAAAGCCTCTTTACTTTGAGAGTGGCAGAGCACTGGAACAGGCTGCCCAGAGAGGTTGTGGAGTCTCCTTCTCTGTTAACATTCCAAACCCACCTGGACACATTCCTGTCCAACCTGCTGTAAGTGAACCTGCTTTGACAGGGCTGTTGGACTACATAATCTCCAGAGGTCCCTTCCAACCCCTGCCATTCTGTGATTCTGTGATCCTGTGAGAGTTATAATGTGTCATGAACACAAAGCCAGCTTCCTCTGTAAAAGATCATTGAATTGTTGCTAGTCTCAAGTCATTCAACAGTGTGAGGTTTTATATATATACCTGCACTGGTTTCCAGAAAAACTATCTGCAGTCTGTAAACCTCCTTTGATGCAATCCCTCTAAAGATACATGCGAGGCATATACAGCTGACATTTTTCTTCAAAGTAACCACCAATGAGACCGAAATGTACTTCTTCACATTCCTCTCTTCACCTCCCAACTGCACTTCACATCTCTCTTTGCCAATATCTACAGTTTCAATTTGCATCCAAATGTTTTCCACCATACCAGGTGAACTGTTTCTTTGTACTTTAAGAGACCTATAAGAAATGTACTACTCAGTTTAAACATATTATTAACATTAAACTCACTTTAAGAACCTTAGCTAAAAGCTATTTAGAAAGTTCATGACTGGCTAGCAGTATATACCAGGACAACAGCAAATGTTGAACTGTCTGAAGACTGGGACCTGCAGTGAGATCTGGAATTTGATTTTAAGCTGAACTCTTTTTTTGTTGTGATCTTATCTGTTCATAAGTTTTTCTTATTCAACAAGAAAAATTATTCTCAAAAGAAGAAGGGCATTAAAGTGTGCAAGAACATAAAAATTCCTGTAAAGAAACACATATTATGGGTTTCGTTTATAAACTTGAAAGAGACAATCAGATGGGAGATAAGAAAAAAACCCAAAACAAATGGAAAAGAAAGGTTATCCTGAGGTCTTCACTTATGTCACAACACAAAGTCATGGTGACATTCAATGTAACAAGAAATGACAAAAGGAATTACTTTTCTAAAACAGCATGTACCTAAATGGTAGAATTTAGGTCCTTAGAAGATATTTTAGACAGAGATATTTTAAACAGATATTGCAGCAAATTCAAACAGGGGTTGGAAAATTGCCTGTACAATACAGAAACTCAGAAATATAGAAGGATAACATACTTTTTTCAGAGTGATTTTAAACCATCTAGTTCCGAGCTTAATTCAAATTTCAGTTATTAGCCAATTGAAAGGAGCTGATGCCTGCATCTTATCACTAAAAAACACTAATGCCTCAGCCATCATGGCAATTATTAAGCAAGGATATATGTTTTAGAGCATGGTTACTAGAGACCAGGGTAGACAACATACTTGATATTTAGGGACACATTAGAGATTTTATTTACAAATACTGACAAACCTTCATGTAAGACTACTATCATAACACAAAAAGTAAACAACAGGGTAGATGGCAAAGGCCTATCCAAGACCCTTCTACAAGTCAGCTGCACACAGAGAATGCTCCCACTTTGAAGTTTCATGACATGATTGACCCAATGGTTATTACACAGAGAAATTAAGCAAAGGTGCAGTTATAGACACCTGCATCTGAAATAACTTATTCTTTTTTAAAAGAAGCCATGAAAACTAATACATGAACTAAGACAGGATCAAATCTTACTACTTTCCTTAGTGAAGTTATTGTATCAGATATTCATAGAACCTGCACGTTGTTTTTCACAGATATCCCGATAGACTGCTCTTCCACCATTCAAACCTATCCTAGGCAAATACCCATCTCACAACTTCTTTCCTTCAAGTTATGCTGATTTGCCTTTCATTGCCAACTTTTCCAGTCCTATTCAAACACTCTTTCACCTCTTCAGCTAAGCAATGAGGAAATTAGCAAAGAGAGGAATAAAAGAGCCCTTTCTTGAGAGTTAGGTCTTTCACATGATTGAGTTACGATCTGAAAAAAATTATGCTACTTGGTGGCATTGATACAGACAAATTTACCAGTATCATAAAAAAATTCACATAATGGCAAAGACTGCACAGTTCACACCATACATACTTTGCTAATTATGAAAATAATCACCAATATGTACACTACTGTTATCACCACAGTAGCCTGTTAGTTTTACACCAGAACATGTTATGGGAGTTATTGTACAAAATATATGTATGTGTGTGTGTAAAATTTGTCATATCTGAAGGAAGACCTTGTCATAATATTTCTTCTGAAGCACAAAATCCAACACAGCTCAAATATGTTTTTGTTCTGTACAGTCATAAAATGAAGTTCTTTCAGCACAGCCATCCTGTTGGCTATTAATTGTGCTCATGGCATTCCAGTTAGGAACAAAACAGTTGGTCAGACACCACACTAATGCAAAAATGAGTTGCCTGAAGGAGTGATCACTTAGGAGAGAGCTAAGATAACAGGCTTCACTGCTTTTATTACTTTAACCAGTTTTCCAGCTCTCACATGAAATGAGTTTCTTAGCAGCACACCATTGTTCTCAAACTATTTCTGAGGCTGATTCTGAAATTAGTATGTAATGACCTTGACTTTGGAAACCTCCTTGTTACTTTTTCCACTACTACATCCTGGTTTGGAGAAAACAAACCAAGTAATGTAGTTCAATCTGTCCTCTTTCCTACATTCCGGCTTTGAAAGTCCTCTTTGTATAACAGAGCAACTTTTAAAGTGCTCTTCAAATTAGGAATTAGCATCAATCCTATTTATGAAAATCCTTGCAGATATCCCCTTACAGCGTTTACATTGATTGAGCTGGAATAAGCTGCACACTAACTAAGCTTGGGATGATTTCTGGCATTTGCCCACTTTAATAAGTTGCTGGAAAAGTTTTATGTTTAATTTGGGCAAATGAGTTGGATTGAGTAATTTTCCTCTACTTAATAATTTTATCAGAACTTAGGGATTTTTCCTTGTTTTTGAAAGAATGAGACATGGGCATCAAAAGAAAACAACTGTGAAACTGTGGTTCACTGCATAACGATACCATCAGGCCCGTCTGATTGCAATCAGAAGGCTTGATTATGCTACATACATTTCTTGTGTTTACTATGCACAGGGAAGCATTTTACCATGAAGAAAACCACAACACTCTTGTTCGCCATGTTCTGCTAAGAAATATCTATGTGTATCGCATGGTGTAGAGCTCTACAGCACTCCTTGATGGATCACTGAAGACTAGGAATGGTCTGCTGTTGTGAACCTCAGATACTCTTCTCAGTTGAGAGCCGGTGTCTGTAATGTGGGGGTAGACCTTGGCTAACACGCCTAGATGGCTTCCAGTACCCAATGTAGCTGGTTTAGATCTAAACCAGGTATTCCAGCTTATCATGCACTGTACATGAATATATATATGTATATACAAGTATATATACATGTATATACAAGTAACATTTATAAGTGCATATATATATGTACATGCATATACTCCCACACATGGGTATTGAATTCCAGTATCTGTTTCTCACAGCAATTCCCTTTGTATGACAAAGAAAAAGGATATATTTTTTTTCTGTTTTAATGGAATGATGCACATTGTATCTTTTATAGAAGATGGATGGATATTCTCCTGTTCTGGGTCTACTCTGCAAGCAACCTCCTAAGAAGTTTTCATAAAAAGAATTTGTATGCTCTTGTGTTATTTTAAAAAGAAGCTGTTTGTTTACTCTTTCCTGTGCATGAATCATGTAATATGACACAAAGTGAATAAGCATAATAGCCCCATATCCTAGAATAGCTATTATCATAGATTAGCTTTGCCAGAAAAGGGTCCAGAGTGAAAGAGGCAGGGAAGGAGAACAAAAATATTTATCTGTGTATCTTTTCACTTAAATGTCTTAGGTTCTATGGTGATGTATTGTTTTAATTAGAAGAATTTTCTGAGGTTATATTTAGCTTTGAAAGGGCTGTGTTAATTATTGGTATTAAAACAATGCTAAAATTAGGAACAGTTTGGAATATAACATATTCAATATTCCAAGAGAAACACTTCAGGAAATATATTTGATATGTTAATGCAGTAATATTGTTTCTCAGAGAATATATTTAATAATCTAAGAGACAGGGGTTTAAGGCTTCATTTCGTGGTGGTTTTTTTCCAAACACAAAAATGAAACGGAAGAAAAACACTCTCTTCTGCTCACTTCTGCAGCAGTAACCATTTCTATCCTTCACCCTGGAATTGCACAGTCTCAGAAAAGAATAAATAATTTACCCGCAAAGCAGACATGCCTGAGCTGGCTCTGCCAATGCTCAGCCCAGGATGGAACTGTGGAGAAACTGGAGCAAAGCCCAACTGCATGGAAAGTGCTGCATTGCATAGGGTGACATGCTTGCTTCATCTCCACCAAATGAGGAATGCCCTTGCCCCTTACCACATTTCGCTGTACGCATATACCCTTCTCTACATGCAAGCAAATTAAATATATAACAGTATAGAGAGTACAATAGCTATCTCATGCTTTTTCAAAGGAAAACTTACAGATCACTGTAGACAAGGCCATAAATCTGTGCTGTGCTGTGATGATAGATTCCTCTCAGGATAATTAAAAGCAGGATCACAACAAAAGCTGGAAGCCCCCAACTCAAAAGGAAGTAAAGCAGATAGCGCCGCTCTGTGTGTTCATCATTCATCACCAGGACATACCAGAAATTAACAGCCTGAAGAATAATGCAGAATATTAATCAGTAGACTTGGTGGATGATTAGCTATCCCAAAAACCAAATCAGTCTGAAAGTCATAATACAGTGTATTTCTGTCCCAGCGTGTGTGTATATATAAACATTTTTCAACATAAATATTTTGTTCGCATTTTCTGCTCTTAAGTAATCAAGAGACTAATTATAAAAGAAGTATGCTTATTTATGTAACTGTTAGATTTGGAATTAAGACTATCAGAGAGGAAGGGACACCCTGTTTAGTAGAAAATACTATTTCTGCAGTCCAAAAATAGCTTTGTGGTGCAAAAGTACCTTTCTTCTTGGATTTCTATATCTTCACAGAAAAGACTGACATATAATATTGCTAAATCTGATCTGTATTGAATCTTTTTACACTATTACTCAGCTCTAGGTATCCTCTTATAGGAAATGCACTAACCCCTTTCAATGGCTCTGACTGCGGTCCAGTTCTGGGCCCACCAGGACAAGAGAGACATAGAGCAAGTCCAGAAAAGGGCCATGAAGATGATTAATATCTCCTATGAGGAGAGGTTGAGAGAGATGGGACCATTCAGCCTGGAGAAGAGGAGGCTCAGGGGGATCTTATCCAAGTGTATAAATACCTGATGGGAGGGAGTGACAAAGAGGAAGCCAGACTCTCCTCAGTGGTGCCCAATGGCAGGACAAGAGGTAAAGGGCACAAGTTAATATACATGAAATTCTATCTGAACACAAGAAAAAGCTTTTTCACTGTGGGGTTATCCAAACACTGGCTCAAGCTGTCCAAAGAGGTTGTGGAGTCTGTATCCTTAGAGCTAACCAAAACATAACGGAACATGGTCCTGGGCAACCTCCCCTAGCTGACCCTGCTTGAGCCAGGGTGCTGGACCAGACAGTCTCAAGATGCCCCTGCAACTTCAATGTTTCTGTGATTCTGTGTAATATTTGTATAAGAGTTTGAGAAAAAAATGCAAGTAAGCAAACGTAAATTCACACGCATCTCTACAACAATTTGTGTCTTATGATCAACTCATCATCAAACAGTGTAACTAAGAACCTAAAAACATATATGAATCAAAATGAAGAAGAGGAATAGTTGAAATCTTTTGAAATAACTGGTAGTAAGAGCACGGAAACCCTTAAAGTAAAACAAAATACTTAAAGTTTTGCTTGGATCTTTGCATTTTCTTTAAGAGGTTAAAAGTCAAAATACTTTCCAATGTGCTAAGCATTTTGGTATACACATCTACACACATTACTACTTTCTAACAAACACCTAAACTATCCATAATAAGAATATGTCTTGCAAAATATTTCTTCACGTCCTCCACTTCGAATATATTATACCAGCTATAGCCCTGCATGTTATATAAGTATTTTTGGCCTTTTATATGGAATGAATGAAGGATTATTTTTGTCTTTTGCTGTCTAGAGGGCATTGAATTCAAGCCTGTGCCTCACGCCTGTCTTGACAGTCAGTGGAGACAGACATCTTCAGGCACCCATTGATCCTTACCCAATCATACTTATCTCTCCCTTGTCTACCAGGGTTTTCATACAAAAACGTGAATTTATATGCGTAATTTGCACCTGTCTATTATTAGGATAGGTGAAACCCATTTACAGTGACAAGACAATTGCAAAGTGATTATTTGTGTTTGTGAAATTTTGCAAATTCCCCTCAGCCAAGGATTTGTCTACCAGTTTCTTCAGGCAGACTGAATTTTCCCAATCAAGTACTCAATTACTGGTTTATGGATTGCTTATGTAAGTCTCATCAGTTAATTATCATTACAGTTTTTTTCTGTGATTTATATAGCATGAATATACAATACCTTCTTTGATGAATCATAAAGCACATCACATAGGCTAACAACTTGTTTTCCAAAAAAATTATTAGTTTAGTAAGCACTTTAAATGCTCCCTTAGAAATGACATTTGATAAATATGTCCAGTGTATTTAATTTTATTAATGATATAGTAATTATTATGGCATTTATTATTTTCATTTGGTGATTGGAGCTGTGTGAACAAAAGCAAAGTTTGTTTTCCTTAAAAGAACACAGGAAGATTCTACCATATAATTGTACCTGTCCTGTGTAGCTTGAAAGAACACAGAAAAACGTAATTCCATTGTTGGACATTCACAGGAAGAACACACTGAAAAGATGAAAATGGTATTTGGAAAAAAAAAATCCAGAGTTTGTGAAAAGATTTCCCCTACTTAATGGTTGTCCTTTTCTCTCTTAAATTTTGCATGGGATTAAGAACCCATTCAAGATTCTGTTTGTCACCTTATGCCATAAACATTCTTCAAATTACATGCCCTTGTAGTCCTGAGTAGGCTGTGCTTCACTGCAAGCACTTCCAGAAGCAAAATCCTTGAACTGATCTGCGCCATTATGCTCAGGGATTGTTGGTTTTACTAATTCTGACAATCTGGTGAACATTGTTCTCAGTCATCCAACTGAGATTGTTTTCTAAGAAATTGTACCTCATGTCCTTGCTCTGTGTTTGTTTAGCCATATTTACCTATCTCACCTCATTTATCACAGAAGAACACTTCAACTCCAGTGCTACTGCAAAGATGTAAGGGGGTTTGGATAGTTCACCATTTCCTGCGCAGTGACATTTCTATCTTGATAATTATAAGCTCTTCAACTCTTTTTGATGTTCCAAAATTTAATCAATGAAATACAAAGAGTGGAACTAATTTTAGCAAATCCTTTCCTGTTGCCATGCTGCAACAATAACCAATTCTACAGAAGAATAAAATGTACAGTCCATTTCCCAGCTGCTCAGGTGGAAGAATAAATGTACAAGTTCTGATTGTTCTGATGCAGAATGCAAAACAATTACAAATTCAAGTAACACTCTAATGAGACAATAAGAACTTCAGTGAAGCTTTTTTGTTTTAGAATGAGGCAATTAATTGAAATGACCTTCCCAAAACTGGGTGCTTTTGTTTCTTTCTTTATTTATTCATTCATTTATCTTTAGTGATAATCTGTGGGTATCCAGCAAATATTAGCTGCAAAACACTTTAAATAAAGTCTTTTCCAACACAGTGGGAAAACTTCTATTTTCCTGTCTTCCTTCTTTTTAAGAATGATCACAGCTTTCATTTTCAGAATGGCTGAATGCTTTCATAGAATTCCTTTTTCAAAGCTGTTAAGCAGTCCATAAGTCATTCTCAAAAATAAGCATTAAACTTATTGTAAGATAAGTACTTGTCTTACAAGTCTGCAATAAATTTATAGAAAATTTAAGGTGCCATTAAATCCACAAACGAGGAGGATTCAGGTATGGGTGACAGCAAGTTTGTGACATTCACTCTGGTTTGCTTATTGAACTGCTGCTTTTGCTGTTGATTTACTCCACTGTAGCAGTGGCTCAAAAAAGTACAAAGAGTCCATCTTTCCCCATAATTTTACTCTACGTCAGAATTGGCAATTGAGAATTACACAATTTTAATTTTTTCCTCAAATGACACCTTTTAACTTTTTTTTTTTGGTAACAAGTCAGAAAATGCTAAGAAAATTATTTTTCCTGATAAATGGTTGTCACACTACAGGTTTGTCATGGGAAGAACAACAGAATACAGAAATCATCCTTAGTGTGTGCTCCTAAGATAAAAACGCAGACTGCATTTGAAAATACAGGCTTATGCTGTAGCAACGTACATTTGCATGAAGGGACACTTGTCAGGATGAGAATTCTGAATTTCAGACATTAGTATAAGGCAAATATTTCAGGCTAAGCTCACTCTGTGGACATAATGAACCATCTGCACCCTGCTTACTCGTTTCCTTTAGCAGTCAAGAAAGCCTCATCCCTAAAAAACTGGGTAATGATACCAACACTCTGCAGCTTACAAAAATCTCCCTGTAAAAGCCAAGAAACAAGACAATGCAATACAAAGGGACAGGAACAGTCAGATAAGCAAGGATGATTAGACGTGGCCTTTGTTCTGGGTCTGCAAATGGTCCAGATGATCTCTGAGGTTATCTGCATTCCTGCATTTCAGCCAATATGTGGGTAGTAGCTATGTGTGTAGTACAAATACTGATATTGAATGTAAGACTACAAATACAAGAAGCTGATAATGGAAAAATAATTAGAATATGAAGCTACAGATTTTGTTGTTGTAATAACTGTTAAAATATGGTAAAATGCTACATATAAGTACTATGCCTAGCAATATGCAGAAGATGGAAAGATTAAGGACAAAATGGCAAGGATGTTGTCCTAGAATCTAGAAAGTGAAGATCTTTGATCTTCTGACTACAGAATTGAATCTGTATAGGTCCAGCTGTACTGTTAAATCTGGGTTTTCCTATAGACTCTTGTTGCCTGGAAATGTTGCTCCATCACCTTTTGATCAGTTAAAATTGTCTGGATTTTCTGGATGTCTCAGTTCCCCGTATCTGCACATATCTGCATGCTGCGTGCACTTGATTATCAGATTCACCCACCTCTGTATGCAGTGATCAAGACTGACATGAGCCAGATTTTTATAAAACGAGTCAGTGATCAAGCACATGCGCTACGCTACACAGCCTCACCGAGGGCAGAGCGACTGCATGAGTGATACAGAATCTGTTCGTATACTTTTGCTATTTCCCAGACAGAAGTACTGAAGTCCGATTTAAGTATAAACACATTGTTAATTCTGCCTTCCAAATCACGTCATGTGTATTAAGTATGCCATGCTGAGAAATACGAACATTCATTTCCCAGGCATTTAAATCTGCCATTTAGACGGCAGTAGCATCTAGACTTCCCAAATCAGTCTGGTTTTCCCTTGGATCCACAAGCTTTGCTAATATTGTCATGGGGACCAATTCAAGCACAGAGATGTCCCCAGCACTCCTTCAGTTCCCTGGCATTGCTTCCTCATTCTGCAATGAGAAATACAAGTTCAGGACCTATTCTCAATCAAGAGGAATAAATTGTAGCTGAGGGCTGAGTTGATCTATGTTTCAGGTGATTTCTTTCCTTTTGGGTCTTTCAGACTTCAGGAATTATTCACAGCTGAAGACTTGCACCTATAAAAAGGGACAGTCCTCTTCACTCTGAGTTTTACTCCTGGTGGCTCTTGTCAGCTTATCACTCAGCAGGCTGTAAAGGATTCCCTCTTAAGCACCTTTTTCCCCGCAGATTTGCATGAAGAGTCTTCATGACTAACACAATCCTGAGGCTCCACTAAATGCAAGGGGACACACAAGTTCTTAGGAAAGAAGTCCTTAGGCCAATGCCTACTCCAACAAATACAACAACAGATTTCAACTACAGCCATAAAAATGACCAACTGTTAATAGTCATACAATTTTTTGTCATTATAAGCACTTAATCCTTGGAAAAGCAAGCATTTGAAACAGGAATCCTTTTGCAACTTAATGTAGTGTAACACGTGTAGGATGGGAAGATGAAACACTATCAAACACTGAGCAGTCAAAATGTGAGATACCCCAGTAAAAAGGCAACTCAAAAGCATTACTTTGTCTGTCCAAAATAGTAAATGTTCAAGAGATCTGAAGTGACTTAGGAATTAAGTGAAAGAGGTGAATGAGCAGCTGTGAAGAAGAATATAATTTACATCTCACAAACTAATTTATGTTGGTTAACCTAAAAGAAAGTCATAAGCTGTACTTCTTCACCAAGCTAGGTGAAGAAGTACAGCAGCAAAATTTCTGTATTGAGACAGTAGAAAGTAACATCCACTGGAGAGAATACTTAATCTTGCTAACTGTATAAATTCAGGAAAAAAAAACAAGAATAAAAAGAGTATTAGTATCACTAGAGACAGGGCAGTTTATTCTCTGCTCCATTTTTACGAGCAGCTACCGCAGCAGCGTACGTGACAGACCATCTACTTGTAGCTTGCTAAGACCAACAAGCACAGTGGAGCTGCTAGACAGGCTGCTGGGGTTCTCAGTGAAAGAGGGCCTGACATAATCCCAGGAAAATGCCAGATACCACATGAATGTCATTGGGAGAGAAAGTTGTATTTAGATATAGCCTAATTTGCAATTCTTGGTTTGGTCTGACAACCTGCATATTGGAGGATTTGTATGGTAATGTATGGAGCTGAATATATAAGGCTGTAAGCTATAATAAATGTGCTATGGACAAATCCTATTAAAATAACAGACAAAGAAATGGTATAATTCACACATTAGTGCTAAAGATACACTACTAGATGAGGGCATGATAATGTATTTTCCAAATAACATCACAGCTTGTTATTTTGACTAACTTACAACTAGTAATTTTCCGTAACAAATTTGATTGTTCATGGTCTCCCACATTAGTTCAATTGTTTTTTACACCATTTACTGTCCTAAAATGTGTCAAAAGAGCAACGAAGCTGGTGAGGGGTCTGGAGCAGAAGTCTTATGAGGAGCTGCTGAGGGAACTGGGGTTGTTCAGCCTGGAGAAAAGGAGGCTGAGGGGAGACCTTATCGCTCTCTACAACCACCTGAGAGGAGGTTGTAGACAGGTGGAGGTCGGTCTGTTGTCCCAAGGAACGAGTGATAGGACAAGAGGAAATAGCCTCAAGTTGCACCAGAGGAGGTTTAGATTGGATATTAGGAAAAATTTCTTCACCAAAAGGGTTGTCAAACATTGGAACAGGCTGCCCAGGGAAGTGGTGGAGTCGCCATCCCTGGAGGTGTTTAAAAGATGGGTAGACGTGGCACTTAGGGACATGGTTTAGTGGTGGTTTTGGCAGTGTTTGGTTTACAGTTGGATTTGATGATCTTGAAGGTCTTTTCCAACCTAAATGATTCTATGATTCTACGAAAATTCCAGCAATATTTATGAATGTATATACTCCTTATTTTAATGAAGACTTATGAAGGTACATTTGTCAATTACACAAGTCTAATGATTAAAATGCTACTGACTCAAAAAATTGCAGTGTAGTTTACACTCACATTTCACGTGGAAGAGACTGTTTCAAAAGACCAAGTAAGAGATGCTCAGAAACGTTAACTCTAATAAAAATCGTACTTCAGTGTCTTGAGACAGTAACTTCTACAGGACAAAGTGAGATGTGGAAATTCTTACACGGTTGTAATGGATATTAGTGGAAAAAGTCTTTATAGCTTCAAATATTTACCCTTGCAGCTATGACACTCTAGGTTTAAAAAAGACCATCTAATGTTTTGCCTCTCTACTAGCATTGAATTGCAGAGATACAGATACTACAATACAATAGAAACACAGTCTAAGTATCAGTTCTTTCTACAGAGGTTTTGGGGAAGGGGTGAAAAAGACTTAAGAGACCAACCTGAATAAGCATCCAGCTGAACTGGCAGAGGTAAAGGTAATGGGTAACAGATGCAAGGGCAGAGCAGCTCTCCTCTGAGAGATGTTGGCTCATATAAGCAGAGGCCAGAAATGAAACCTGCAGGGGAAAAAAATTAATACATGCATATTGGAATTAAACAAAATTAATTTAATAATAATAAGAATGAGAAAAAAAATATCTTCAGTTTGGAAGTAAAATATACATTCAGTTACTGTTCCAGAGACTCAGAAGACGTACCTTGGACATTTAATATTATCCCAAAACAAGTGACCCTTTAACACTGTCAGCCACAAAACTAGCTTTAAACTTTTTGCAGACAATCTAGTATCCGTTACATCCATATCTGAAAAGACTACAGAGAGACTTAATAATTATTGTTTAATATTGTTCCCCAGACTAATTGCCATGCAACACTAAACACCAGTTTTGTAACTGAGGGTGGAGATTTTCCTCCATAAAATAAAGAAACATCTCCTGATTTCAGTAAGGCCAGAAATTTTATCAAGTAAACAAACTCAAGAGGCTTGTACTGTCTTCAGACCATCAGACATGTAGCAGTATTAAACCCCACCACATAAGATAGCAATATTGGACAAAAGGGACCAAGCATGTCTTCTGTTGCCTAAGAGCAGAGCAGGATTTCAGACTGACAAGGCAGATATAAATTTTTATCTGCAGACATGCCAAACGACAAAGGACTACGTTGGCTGGATAAGTAGCCAATGCATTGTCTAAGGAACAAAGGTATTCTAACTGACTGCAATGAACGCTGCTAAAGAATTTCAATATAGCATTTAACATTAAAACACAACTCAGAAACTTTGAGGTCTGTCTTCTGTGAATTTCTTTACAGAGGACATAGTTCTTCCAGCAGACTTCATTAAAGAATTAAAGTGTTCACATAAAGAAAGGTTCAATTTACCTACTGAACACCTGCAGTAACTGATTATTTTTCCTTTCCTTTACAAGGAATACTGCTATTTTGACCAACAGCCCATTGACTTCTTCGTAATATCAATTCATGCACTGTGCAGACTGATTTTATGTATATAAAATCAGGAGATGGGATGGGGAAGGAAGCTAAAGTATACCATGTAACTTGGCATACAGCTGGACATTGTATTTACAACAAAAATATGTGTATGGTATTGGAAAATTCTTATGCAGTCTCTTTACTACAAAAATATCCTTATAAAGGCAGGGTCTGTATATTGACAGATAGACAATGTTCTGTCAACATGAAATGGAAGAATAAGAATGACCAACTGGACAGCAACCAAACTAAAAGCAATTATGAGATGCCTTTCATTATCTAAAGGAAAAAAACGCACTTTTAGTATTTTACGTGGGGTTCATCAGTCTTCTGCTGGGAACTGGAGTCTAACCATGGCCACATAACCATTCAGTTATTAAGAGGTTAACATACAGCTTAATACAGACTGCTATTTGCCAAATGCTGACGCTGCTAAAACAAATGCCATTGTCTGGAGTGGGTTAAAAACAATTGAAATATGTGTGCAATAACCGCCTTCCATTAGGGCTAAACACAAGAAATGTTTGTGTAAACAACTCCATAGCACCAGCTAGCTCAAACAGTACCAGCAGTACTTTTCCTAAAACTTGAGCAAATGCTTCTACTTACAACATGCAAAATACAACATGCATCTAGGTGGAGAGGCTTTACCACCTTTTGTTCTTTGAAAGCTTGTGTATATGTCAAGGACAGACTGTTAGGCTAGAGATACGCACAGAGAAGGGATGAAAACACAAAAGCAGACTGAATGAGTCCCAAAAACATGTTTTTAGGACCTTCTGGATTGAAAGTTGACTTGAAAGCACTTTGCATCTGTAATCAAAGAAACTATCTTTTCTAGCCTTTTCCTGTGTTTCAAGAAAAATAATTTTGTATGGTTTTTTATATTAGAAAAGTATATTGCTATGTCAACAATTTTCCAACCAAAACAATGCAAAGAGTCCAAATTTTCACTAAAAATGCATACCTTCATGCATACTGACTCTTGTTGAAGAAGTAAAACGTCAATACAGTTGAAGTAATCACTCAGCTAAGAATTCATTGTAATTAATGACATTGAAGTGTTTTAGGCAAAAAATGGTTTAAAAAGTAAGAGGCAAAGAAACATTTACACATTATTTTCATATAATTGTTATCTTGCATCTTGGGCAGAAGATACAAATGAGAATTGGATTATAACTATAAAAATCAGCCTATAACATAAAAATCAAATGGTAGATCATAATTTGAAATGTTGGGAGAAAAGACTGTAGTTTATCTACACTGTTCTGACCTCTTGGAACATTAAAAAAAGATCCATTGGATGTGTTCCTTTTGATACCAATTGTTCAGAGCTCTTTTTTACAGAGATCATATGATTTTAAATACCCCTTTTCAAACAATCTTTGTAACCTGCCATTTCGTTCTGTACAGAGATTATAATATAATGCTTCTTCCTGGAACTTGTCAGGGTGGTCAGTCTTGACTCAAAATGATTTAACTAAGAGATAACAAGTGACTTACATCACTCAAGTACCAGGCTGCTAATTTTGTTAATTTGTGTGCAATAGTTCTGTGCCACACGCAAAATTACAGTGATAGCATATCACTTACAAGGTTCCTTGACAAAATGAAAAAATATGTTTAAAAGTAAAAGACAATAAATCAATGCACTTTTATTAAAGACCAAACAAACTTTGACAGGCTTCCCATCTGACAGTCATTTACTTAGTTAATTAACCAAAGGATACTGCAATTCCTTTGTAACTCTAAGACAATTACCTAGCCATTACTTGAAGGAAATTAGCACCTGGGTTATTCAACCTAAGTCATCAACACCAAACTATAAATGAATAAAACCAGATGATTTACAAAACTATGTCCCTGTAAGAAGAAGAGTGTTTTTGAACTGCTGTTTCCATGCAGTAGGCTGTCTCAGAACATCACTCCTCTGCTAGTTAAGAGCCGCCTCCTAGTTTCCAGCCTGCACTTATTCATGGTCAATTTATATCTATTTGTTCTTCTGTTGGAAGTCTCTCAGGTTAAACAGGATTTCCTCCTCCTTGGGGTTTGCACTATCATGAATTCACGGAAAGCAGCAGTATTCTCCCTCAGACTTCATTTTTCAAGGTTAAATAAGCCGATCACAGCACAGCACAGTACTCCGTAGAGATGCCTAAGTGGGGCTGGACAGCAAAAGCATTTTTGTTCCTTGAACACAGCATCTGCCTGGATCAATTTATCTTATTTCTCCAAGTAATACCCTGTCCTGCACTGTGAAATGTATACTCACACGTGTGAGAACCTGTTCTTGTGCCAAAGTCTTTGCAGTGTGCATACCACTTTCATCATCCTTCTCTATACTGGTGCCTCTTTCAGTCTCTCCTTTGTGAAAACACGTACTCAGTCTTGGATGGAGAAGAGCTGCAGAGGTCTCACAAGATTCTCATCCAACAGTTTTCTTATCTCCCTATTTACCATGCAAATACTTCTTCTGATATATAGTAATACCTCGATGGTCATCTGGTACACACAGTTTTTCTCCTAATTTCCAGCTGACTACCTCTTGCCACAGAGGTAAAGTTTTGCTGGTAGCCTACAAGTTATGACTTTTCACCTTGTTCTAGGAAATATCGCTGTATTTCACACTTCAGCCTTCAAAGCTACCCACATCTTTCTATACACTACCCCACTACCACTTCGTAGTGTTAGTGCTTCTCCGCTTTCTGCCATCAGCGTATTTTGCCTGGGCACGTTATTTTCTGTTCCACAAACTAGTCCTTTAGGATCAATGAAATACCTCTCTTCATTCGCCACTCTCTCATAGCTGTCTTTTCCCACTAGTCTGTCTCTTCCCGAGGTCTTGAACTAATTCTCCTCCATTATTATTTTACTAATTATGTGACACATCATGTATTTTACTGCATTTATCTCATCAAAGAAAACTATCAGACTAGTCTGGCAGAATCTAAATATAAACACATGGGAGTCTTATTCTCCGCTTCATTTACCACGATGTCTTTTGATAGAATTTTTTTCTAAACTCTTACATGCTTCTGAGACTGAATTAATGGGCCTGTACTTGCCACAATTATATTTTTACTATATATTACTTTTAATATATAATTTTCCAGTCACACAGTACCACTCTGAATTGAAGGATTTGTCAAAAGCACTTGGTGTGAGACCTGCAAGGTATCATGCCAGCATTTTCAAAGTTCCAGCCTATGAATGCACCTATCCTTTGGGTTCTCCTTCTGCCGCAGTAGCCATAACCTTCCCTCCATGCTACTAACTCTATTTACCATCTTGCCTTTATCCCAATGGTGAGTTTTAACAACACTATCTTCTCTGAAAGTGTGAAGATTTTGATTTTGTCTGTTTGGAGTCACGCTTAATATATTTACTTTTCCTGCCTCACTGCAAATTTTTACCAGAAATTTTATCTTATTCTTTCTTCATTTGTATAACAAAAAAGAATTTGAGAAAAATTCCACACAAGAAGATTACACTATTGTCAACCAGACCAAATGTACATGGCATATTCATTTATGCCAACAATTGCGACCAACCAAATGTACACAGTGTATTCATTGATGCCAACTATAGATGATGTGAGGACATCAATCAACTTTCCAATGATAAAAGAATTTATTAAAATCTAAGTTCAGAATTAGCAGAGCTAAACTTGTCCTTGTTAATTTACAGAGAAATTTACGGAAAAAACAGTCAGTCTAAGTAAGAGTTGCCTTCTGAATACTGTATAGAAGAGAAGAAGGAAAGACCTGAAGACTGAAGCAATTCCATACCAATCAGGTAAACAACAGCCAACTGAGGGGTAGGTTGGCTGATACTTAAACAAGAAAAGGTATGGATAAAGAATAAATAAATGGAATACAGAGTAGTAGTAATTACAACTTGCCATGGTAAGTGCTGAAATGCTACCATATGATGGAGTTTAAAATAAGGATACAGCATGTGACACATGGAAACAAATTTTATCTCTACTTTGAACCAAAAGGTGGAAGTACTGAATGTCTTCTTTGCCTCAGTCTTTTCTAGCAAGATCAGCCTTCAGGAATCCCAGGTCCAGAGACCAGGCAGTAAGGCTGGACCAAGACAGATGTACCCTTGGTGGAAAAGGATCAGGTCTGAGAATACTTATGCAAACTGGACAATGGGGCCTGATGGGATGCACCCACAAGTGCGGAGGAAGCTGGCAGATGGTAATCTTTGGTAATCTTTGACCAACCGTGGTGGCTAGGAGAAGTGCCTAAATACTGAAGGAGAGCAAATGTCACCTGCATTTTCAAGAAGGGCAAGAAGGAGGCAACTACAGGTTGGCTAGCCTCACGTCCATCCTGGAAACCATCTGCAGGCACATTAAGGATGAGAGAATCATCAGGAGTAGTCAGCATGGCTTCACCAAGGGGAAGTCATGCTTGACCAACTTGATAAACTTCTATGATGAAGTGACTGACTTGGCAGATGAGGGGAGAGCAGTGGATATTGTCTACTTGGACTTCAGTAAGTCCTTTGACACTGTCTCCCATAAGATTCTCATAGATAAGTTGTTGATTTATGGGCTGCATAAGCAGACAGTGAGGTGAGTTGAAAACTGGCTGAAGGCCCAGGTCCAGAGGGTGGTGAAAAGTGGTACAAAGTCTTGTTGGAGACCAGTGACTAGTGGTGTACCACAGCGGTCAATACTGAGTCCAGTCCTGCTTAACATCTTGATTAATGACCTGGATGATGAGGCAGCGTGTACCCTCAGGACATTTGAAGATGACAACGAACTGGGAGAAGTGCTGATTCACCAGAGTATTGTGTTGCCATCCAGAAGGACTGAGACAGGCTGGAGAAACTGGCTGACAGGAAGCTCATGAAGTTCAAAAAGGGGAAGTGCAAAGTCCTGCACCTGAGAAGGAATGACCCCATTTACCAGTACTTGCTGGTGGCTACCCAGCTGGACAGCAGCTTGGCAGAAAAGGCCCTGGAGCCTTTTGAACATGAAGTTCGCCAAGTTGAACCAAGTTGAACAAGAACCAGCAATGTGCCCTTGGCTAATGTCATCCTGTGCTGCATTAGGAGGATTGTTCCAGCAGGTTGAGGGAGATGATCCTTCTCCTCTGCTCAGCACTGGTGAGGCCACACCTGGAGTCCTGTGTCCAGTGCTGGGCTCTCCAATAAAAGAGAGACATTCAACTACTGGAGAGAGTCTAGTACAGGGCCATGAAGATGATTAAAGAATGGAGCATCTGTCCTATGAGGAAAAGCTGAGAGAGCTGGGACTGTTCAGCTTGGAGAAGAGAAGGATCAGGGGGGATCTTATTAATGTATGTAAATACCTGAAGGGAGGGTGCACAGAGGACAGAGCCAAACTCTTTTCAGTGGTGCCCAGTGACAGGACAAGAGGCAACGGGCACAAACTGAAACACAGGAGGTTCTCGCTGAACGTTAGGAAACATGTTTTCACTGTGAGGGTGACTGAGCACTGGCACAGGTTGCCCAGAGAGGTTGTGGAGTCTCCTTTCTTGGAGATATTAAAAAATCAGCTAGACACAGTCCTGGACAGCCAGCTTGAGCAGTGGGGGTTGGACAAGATGACTTGCAGAGGTCACTTCCCATCTCAATCAATGTACAAAATTCACATATTATTTATAGCATAATATACTATTTGATCACCGTATGATCAAATTCAAGATTATGTGTGTGAAAATTTATCTATGGGTAAATTTGTGAGTGCCTTTGAAGAAACTTAAATATCCTCCTTCCTCTTAGCTTTGTTTGCTGGGCACAACGCCATATGGTATGGAATATCCCTTTGGTCAGTTGGGGTCTGGGGTCCAACCCCTTGCCCACCCTCAGCCTACTGGCCTTTGGGTGGTGATGAGAGGGAGGCTGGAGAGACAGCCTTGATGCCATGCAAGCACTGCTCAGCAGTAGCCAAAACATCAGTTACGAAGACCATTCTAGATAAAAACACAAAGCACAGGACTATGAGGGCTGCCATGGGGAAGGCTACCTCCATCCTAGGCCAGACCCATTACACAGCTACACACATTTGCAGTGGTACCAACAATAAACTGGGAAGTGCATGTTTTTCATGAACTCTACCGAACAGGTAGCATTGTTTCTCTGCATTTAACATTTCAAGAGTGACAAAGGCCAATCATTCCAAATAGACATCCGAAATAACAGCACTTACAATTACTTCTGGATTTAAGACTGCATATTATCTTCCACCAGCTGTTTTGAACTTGTTTGGAAAGTACTGTATTAAAATGGTGAACATTGTGGCATCCCTTCAGAACCATTCCACAGAACTGCAGTGAAACTGCTGAATTTGGAATACTTTGATGAAAGAATATTCCTTCTTTTTTAAACTTAAATAAGGTTTTTCCCCTTACATTTTGTGGCAAACCGTATCACACAATCTATTCCTGGTCAGAGAATATGCAATACCCAATGAGGAGGACAGTAATGTTTTTCTGTTGAAATCTATACGATCTGTCTTAAGATTCTGTCCCAATTT
Organism: Burhinus bistriatus; assembly: GCA_013397275.1. Lineage (NCBI taxonomy): Eukaryota > Metazoa > Chordata > Aves > Charadriiformes > Burhinidae > Burhinus > Burhinus bistriatus. Next base: position 98,075 of record VYXH01008742.1, on the reverse strand, counting down.
TTCAGCCTGACAATGCAGTAAATAAAAAAAAAAAAATATTTATGAAGATCTAAGTGTATCTTATGCAATATTAGCTACATAATGCCTTCAAAAATACTAGAAAACAGGAACTTTCAGCACTGATATTGCAAATGTTAAGTTAAAACTCTTAAGTAATAAGTAAAATAAAGGGTAAAACTAAAATACTAAAGCAGTAAAGTATAATCAAAACTTGATTTATAATTTTAAGAACTGCAAAAATATTTTCACATGGGGAAAACAAACCTGAGAGTAATAACCTTTCCTTTGTATTGTAAGAAGTGCTGAAAAGGCAGCACGTTGTGCTGGGTGGAGCAAAAAGAGAGAGAACACCTTGCTATGCTCTAGAGAAAAAACTGTGGAGACGGCTAAGCCAAGTGGATATAAAAGCATCAAGCAGCAGAACAGCACACATTCGGCTCTGGAAGAGTGCACAGAGCTAGGGCCTGCCACATTTGCTCTGAAGAGTTTCACGGTGCCATCCAAGCAGGACGCACCTCTGCCTCCTGTAGCTGAGAAAAAGATCCTTCCCCAACAGGAGAAACGCGCAGACCAAGCAGGCAACTCCCCTAGAAGGCTCTGGAGTGTGCCAGTGAAGAACATACCCGTATGCTTATGTCACATTTTTGAAATTTCTGTAAATTCCTGTTTCACAGTACAAACTTATGAAGCTTTAGATGCTGTCTTCTTCTAGACTGATATGTCTTCATAGAAACGTGATCCATGTCTTACAGAAATGGATCCTAACAGTGGCCATTTAATTTCTTTTCACATTAAATAAATTTTTTTTCTTTTATCAATATTATTATTGTCTTTTAATTAGTCAAAAATTATTTGTTCCACACAGGAAAAGATTGTCTTCCTTATAGAGCTTGTTTACATGCATTTCTATTAAAAAAGAAAACAAAACAAAGAGCCTAGCCACATGCTATCTGTCATTATACCAACCCAATCTCAAAAGAGGAATAGTATCAAAGGCATAATTTATAGTGCTGTTCCTTTTGTTGGACTTAATTGCAATGAACAATAACACAGGAAAATAAACACATTAGAACTCCCATGTCCTCACTGAACTGCTCTCTTCTGCTTTGAATTTACTTTATATGGGTAAAAAAGGGGTTCCCTCCTGGAACAGAGGGACACTGCTTAATAATAGTGCATATGAATCATACTTTTTGTTACTGCTCGGTACATCAGGGCAGCACTGATGTAAGCTGAGTGTTCTTCTTGTGTTTTGTGTTCTGATATTAAATGCCAGGACAAAAATACCAACAAAGGATGTACAAAAAAATTGCAGAGACTTATAGACACTAGCAAAAGTTCTAAGTCACTCTTCCTGGAAAAAGTAACAATAAAACACACAGCGTGTTTCAGAGCACAGAGGGAAAGGTTATATAATTTAGAAGATTCAAAACACAGTGTTTAACTGGATCAAAAGAAAAGTTTTATAACTAATTTTTCATTTCATATTCATTCTATATTAATGATAATAACTAAAATAAGCAGTTAAAGTTCCTTTGTGAATTTACACAAATGCTAAATGACTTCACTGGTCACTCAATTGTTTCCAAAATTACCATAATTCAGAGAGTGGTGCATTCTGACACCAGAAAAAAACAATACATGTGGGTTTAGCTTTATTTCTGGTTTCAGTTAAGTCAGTGAACGTATATATTAAAAAATAACTGCCACATGAACAGCAGCTCCAAAGCATTACTGCATAATTTGCATGCATTGTGTATTTTAGAGATTTTTGTGTTTATGAATTATTTGCTAAAAGTATTTTGATTGTACATCACTGTAAACCGGCACTTTAAGAAAAGCCAAACAGCTAACTAAAATAAAATCACTTGAAATACTGATGGTATATTTACAACACAGTGACCCATGGCGCTTTTGTGTAAAGATGTTTACACTTTATTAAGCAGCAGCAGAACTGGCAACCATTTTAAGTAGTGATTAGACATCAGCTACCATACGTTACTCATTCCCTTCCCCCAGCTGAGCAGGACGCCAGTTGGTTTCATGCTGGGTTCAGTCCCTGCCCTCTTCACTTCCCATTTTTAGGCTCAGGGACCTTTTTTTTTGCTTCTCCGAGGATGGCAGCAGGCAATCTGAGGATGCAGGACACAGGATAGGAGGGGGTGAGGCAGCACCATCGGCGGCACAGCAGCTCGCAGCCATCCATCCAGAATTTAGCTGCAGGGAAAGGCTGGGGTAGCTCGCACACTCCGTGACACGAGTCTGACAGAAGTACCCAACGGCACGGTCTCCTCTAACACAGCTTCTCCTCTCTTCCAATCATGCTGTCCCTTACAAAGAGTGTGTTGAGTGATACCCATGGAGAATTACAGAATCACCGGGGCTGGAAGGGACCTCTGGAGATCATCTAGTCCAACCCCCGAGCAGGGTCACCTAAAGCAGGTTGCACAGGACGGCGTCCAGGCGGGTTTGGAATGTCTCCAGAGCCAGAGACTCCACCACCTCTCTGGGCAGCCTGTTCCACTGCTCTGCCACCCTCAAAGGAAAGAAGTTCCTCCTCATGTTTAGATGGAACTTCCTATGTTCAAGTTTGTGCCCATTACCTCTTGTCCTATCACTGGGCACCACTGCAAAAAGAGTGGTCCCATCTTCCCGGCATCCTCCCTTTAAGTATTTATAAGCATTGATGAGATCCCCCCTCGGCCTTCTCTTCTCCAGACTAAACAGACCCAAGTCTGTTATGCTTGCCAAGAAGTTATAGTTACTTTTTTTTTTTTTAAAAAATAAGGAAAAATAAGGACTAGCAGGCTTTTAGCAGGTCCTAACCCATTTAGTTTTATATACAGATTCAGAGCAATGTATCTGGCATAGTACCCTATAAAGACAGTTCCTATTATCACCTCCTTTTAGATCTGGGACAAAGATGCACTTTGCTTTGTCACTCATTACAGAACGCAACCCAGACCTCTTAAGTCCCACTGCAAGATCTTCAATAACACAACACTTTTATTATAATAGAACCTATTTTGCAAATAAAAGCTGAAAAAAACTCTTTTTAAAACCGTCAAAAATCTATCTACAGTCATTTCAAGTACCCAGACACAGCTCAGGGCAGTCTGAATATGCTGATTTGGCAGGTCCAAAACAAACTTTTCTGATGGATATTGACCTTCTATGGTAGGATCTGCCTTGTATTGCTTTCTACCTAGAAGCTTAATTAGATCCTGAGCAGGAGATCTGCCATGACACATTAGTTGGCTCTAGAAGCTTCTCAAGCGGAATCTATATACACTTAGGGGTTATAAGGGGTAAAACTATTAATAAAGCGAATTTTCACTACCTCCATTTCTGGATATAGTTTTTCTTAAAGTTCAGGTGTAAGTTTTCTTCAATGATTGTACACAAATTTGACAGCATGACCATTTGTTACATCTAAACTGAATTTAAGACTTTCTCCAGGGTCAGTGACATGTGATGTTGGGTAAGAAAAATTACTGTAAGGGAAACACGTTTGTTTACTCCTGATGCTTCATGTAAATAGTCAGAAATGGTCTATGCCCCGTGCTCCATGGTGGATGCCCTAAGCCTGTCAGTGTTTAAGAGGCATTTGGACAATGCCATTAAAAATACACTTTAGGTATTGGTGAGCCCTGAATTGATTAGGCAGTTGGACTAGATGATTGTTGTAGGTCCCTTCCAACTGGAAGTATTGTATTTTTTCTATTCTATTCACAAAATAACCTGAAGATGAGCAAAATAAAAATCACTCCCCAGAGTCTAGATGCTGGATGGAGTAATCTGCAGCTCTCTTTCTGCCTGCATGCCCGCAGGAGATTTCCCCCTTGTAGGAATCACACCACAGGGTAGGGCAGAACCACCATAAATCAGCGTCAGAATGCAATCAGGGTGCCCTTTTGCTTAATATTTTAAGGATGATAGCAGAGGTCTCCCATGCTTCTCTATATAGTTGGTCAGCTGTGAAGGATAACTATTTATCTATCTTCTTTACAAAGAAATAGCCAAGCTGCAATTACAGACATGTAGTGCCTTCTGGCTTCACTATGCTTCAGTTGCAAACCTCTGCCTAGAGATTAGTCCCCTTATACTGGTCTGGAGATCATCTTGAGGGTTTTTTCCTTTTCTTCTTCAGTTAAAACACACTAGGTTAAGCAAAGACCTCCTAGTTAAACAGTTAATGGTAATCTGAGTTGTGTTTACAGAACTAGTGGCTGTGTAAGCAACTCAAAAAGCAGATACGCTAAAAATGTAACCTCTAGCAGAAGGCTGGTGATGGTGAATGGCTATGCTTTTCACCAGCGGCTCTGTTGGTAGACTGCATGCTCTCTAGAGTCCAAAGAAAAAACAGAGGTTTATGTATAGAAAGCAAGACCTTTGCAAGACTATGGGATCTGTCTTCATTTACTGGTTGGAAGAGGTATTCTGAGACAAAGTCTGGTGTGATATAAAAGAATATTTTATTGAAGCAGTTCAAGTTTTGCCAGAAGCTTTTAACATATAAAGAGAAATTCACTTAACACAAACCAAGCATTCTTCAACAAGGGATAACAGGTAAGTTCCCTAGCTCTAGTATTATTTGTAACCTATGATATTAAAGAAATGCTGGTCTTATTTAATTATTTACAGCAATTTTTGATCCAGATGCCTTCTAAATGTCAAAATATGGTCTAGAGAATGATCAATTCAGTGATCAGTATATTTTATTGTGATATAGGTATCTTCAACTGCTGCTTTCTCTTTGCAACAGGCTTCATAATTACAGAGCAGAAGAAGGTGGTTTCACTCCCTAACAAAAGCAGAACACAAAACTTTTGGATTTTGTTGTATTAACAGAATTGACTTTTGAGCCCACAATATTCAACGTGAATTAGTAAACAGCATAGGCTGTGTTATAACACGCAATAAAGATTTAAGATGATTCCCCTTGAAGACATGACTTTTAAGATGCCTATAATAAAACCATCACGAACATGCCAGCTGATGTGGATTATTAAATAACATTAAACAATCTCCTAGTAGTCAGAGTTTATCTGTTCTGTACAGGCTCACCTCATCTGTAAACAAGTGGGGGAAGGAACTGGGTCACTAGTGCTCTGAGCAATAACTTAGATTAAAAACAGACAAAGAAAAATGCATTAAATATGCCAAAAAGATAAGGATCCTAGAACTGTGACTAACCTAAAGCAGTAACATAGATTAGGTATTAAGGACAAGTTTTGGTACGTAAACAATACTGTAAAAATAAGTTCCAAAGTATGGTTCAAGGATTTATAGAATTTAGAAGTCGTATCCTGCTGCCACAGACTTTGTTCAGGGGTACTGACTGAATTGCTTTTTCAAACTCAACATAGAAACTTCCTTATCTAGCTAGAATCTGTCTTCTCTGGTTTTGCCAACATGTGAAAATGAACCACAGAGAAAGTGACTTATTCCTAAAATAACTGTTGTTTTAATTGTCTTCACGCAAAAAATGACCTAAAATAAACTGATGTTTATTCTGGAATAGAGCATCTGCATATGAAACTAGGCTGCAATGCCTACTTTGCTATTTTGATATTTAGTAAATAGAGGTTCTGGCGAGCACTAGAGAATATAATGTTTCTGTAGTAGTTTGTCATACTTTCTTATGTATAATGAGAATGCAGAACACACATTAACTTTGTCTAAAGTAAGTGGGCTCGCAGATAGTAGTCAAAGGCCAGACTTAGCAAAATTTCTAAAAATAAAAAGTGATTCAAGTTTAATTCTTTAAAATGATCTCTCAGATGTTATTGAAGGGACTTTTACTAAAACAGTAATATAGACATAGATTTTTGCATTTAAAAAGTAACTAACTACTATCTGTATTTTAGCTAGTAAATTAGACAGCCATGCCCAAGGCTGGGCTATGTAGGTTCATATGGTCTAATTCCTGTTTCATGGTCAGGATCTCCTGCCAAACACTAGAAGAATTTGAGCACACGGTTCTGTACTGTCATTGTCAGCTACTTTTTGCATCTTCCTGTCTTTATTACTCACAATTTGAAATATTAGTTTGGCAAACTAGTTCCAAGGGACCCTGGGAATGAAGCACTTAAACATATTCCATGCTTTGGGCACCATTTTTATTATATTTTTATTTATCATCACACTTATTAGCTTCAGATTTCTGATGCACATTTATGGAACATTGAAATCAGTTTGTTGAGAATGGCTGTCCCTTTATTCAGAGTTAAGAGAAACAGAAAGGTGGTTTGCTTTCTGCATTTTAAAATCACCTGCTATATTTTCCATCAATACATAAAAATATTTGTGTAGTTTACAAAAAGTGCAGGGAAAAAAATGAGATGTGAGACAGTCCTTTCATTTCACAACACTTCAGATATTTCAAAACCATTCTTACTGTAAAAATCCTCAAGCTTTGTATAGGAATTGGAGTAAAAGAGATATTTAATCTGTCATACCCAAAGTAGAGCCAATATCCAGTGATTTGGACTCATCTTATCCAGCTGCACCCGAACTTTAAGCACTGCAGATATTCTGAAGCTATAGTAGATAAAACAAGTTATAACTTTCAAATGCTATGACTAGAAATGTCTATTAGTGTCCTTGTATTCTCTCATTTATACATACTGCTCTAGCTGATTCTTTCCAACATTTTTAATGTTATTTTAATAGCTTGAAGGTTTGATAAGCATACTGGTCACAGGATTGGCTGGTGACTCATAACCTTCTTGAGAGATGGTGTGGGCCACAGGCTTGCCTTTCTGTGTCCCACTTTGTATAGATCCCCTTGGTTCAAAAGTCTTTAAACTGCATCCCTGGGCTTTTACTGAAAACAGACAAAATATCCAAAATACTCCTGCTCTATCATACTTGAACAGGAACAGAAATGCACTCACTAGTAACTCATTTTCCAGGGACTAGACGTTGACTAGATGCAGAATGACAAGAAACAATTCGTAGATTCCTGGTTTCATCAGACACACGTAGCCATTCTCAGAGGAGGACATTCAATGTCCTGGGGCAGATGGGGAGAGCACAGAGGCAGGGGACTGACTCTGTCATCCACCAAAAAGTGTGTATTAAGTTGGGACAGGTTGATAACGCATTTCTGCATCTGCTACTTTTCTCTAAAGATGATACATACACTCCAAGCTGCTTTTAAAGGCTTCTTGTGTGTTGAAATACTTTGTTTCCTTGCCTGGATAATGATGATGATACAGAGGTGGTGATTTAAGGCAAGTCTCATGCTAGATTTAGGGGCACAATGGCAAGTTTATTCCCAGAGTACTTGAGTCAGCTATGCAGATGTGGAACCAGCCACATACAACAAAGGGTCTGAAAGTTAGTCTCACCTCTGTCCCTGTGAAGGTAATGAAGCAACTTGTTCTGGATGTCATCTCCAAACACACTGAAGACCGGGAAGTTATTGGAAGTGGTTAACACGGATTTACCAAGGGTAAATCATGCTTGACCAATCTGACAGCCTTCTATGATGTTATAAGTGGTTGGCTGGATGAGGGGAGAGCAGTAGATGTCATCTACCTTGACTTCAGCAAGGCATTTGACGCTGTCTCCCATAACATCCTCATTAGGAAGCTGAGGAAGTGTGGGCTAGACGAGGAGACAGTGAGGTGGATTGAGAGCTGGCTGTGTGACAGAACTCAGAGGGTTGTGATTACCAGCGCCG
>VYXH01008742.1:73421-88355 GCA_013397275.1 Burhinus bistriatus | reverse complement strand
GCCTTTTTAGTGCAAATACTTCAAGTTGGTTTATTTTAGTTGTAATGTTAGTTATTTATAAATTCTTCTGGCTTTAGTAGTGAAGAAGCACTGCCCCCCAGCCATTTACATTTAATCCATTGAAACTGCATTTAATAATTCTAATTACATGATCCACTGACCCTACCTCGTAAGAAAAACAAAGACCATTCCTAACAGAGCAGTAATTTTATAACCATCTTCTGTTTCATTGTGTCAGACTGAAACCAGAAAAAGTAACTGGAAACACTTCAAATTCTTTTCCAAATGAACCTCCTTGCACAGAAATTGCTTTTAGACAAGAAAGTATTTCATAGGCGATTAAGATGCTACTGAATTTTTAGGGTAAAAAATAATGTCTTTTATGGTACCTTCTACAACAGTAAGGAAAGCTTGTCATATATAACAACCATGCTTTTTTTTTTAAAAAAATGATCATAAAACTGATATCCAGACCATTCTATGTGCCACTAGTTGACTGACAAAATAAGCTGCAAGAATAAAAAAATATTCTGTGACTTTACAGGTTATATACAGTATAATGCAGTGCAATAGAAAATTCTCTTCAAATAATAATTCCATACAGTGTTCAGAGTGAGAGGAATAAAGATTTGTGGCTTAATAATTTTTTTCGGGTACCGTTTTAAACACTGAATATGCTGCTGCCACTCACAGCACCGAGATCAATTTTCTCTTGATAGGACAGAGTCAATCAGCTGCAGATCAAAGATCTTTAAAAAGAGCTATTTGTGAGCTTATATCCGCCTAGCTCAGTTCACATTCCTTCCCTGAGGTGACTGCAGCTCCTCTACAGCTCTGTCGCTGCCGCCACTGTAAAACCCAGAGCTGTTTACGTTCAGCAGGCCCAAAACGAGCAATATTTCTCATGGATGTGTGGTAATTCCGCAGGCAAAAAGAGCCGAGACAGAAAACAGAGTTGTGAAAGCCAGCTTTGAAGAGCATACACTTAAATCACATATGCAAGGAGAAGGGGCCGAGCAGAATGGCTTTGTGTATGGGTGCATATAGGAGAAAGAAAACACCCTCTCTGCTTAACTGATAGTTCTAATTAATCACCACTTTTACTTTCAAGACCTGAACAAAAGCACTTTTTTCTACACCCTCTTTTTTTCAAGGAACATAGTATTATCCTCCTTATCTTTTATTGCAACACAAGCCAAACACAAAGAATGTTTGTCTTAAACAGTCACACATCTGAAACCTGTCTTCTTTTAGAGATCGTTTCTGTATTAGTCTCAACATTTTGTTCATTCCTACAGAAACAGGGATGTTTTTGCTGTGACCGAGTGCTTCAAACGCTTCCTATGCTCGACTATACTAATAATAGCAAATGCTCTCCTCAGACCCCTCCCATGTGTTAATCAACGCTAGAAGGTCAAATGTGCATAAAGTAGCTTATGCACATTAATTTATTAACTGAAATTACCTCATCTCCCCATGTTTTGTTTTTCTGTTTCTTCTTAATACGTTCATGCAGTCAATTAATATCACTGAAATAACTTCTGAACTCCAAACTTGCATTGATTCCATGCCCCTTCCATACTGCGTTTGTGGATGAGCTTGCCTGTGTTTGCTTCTCGACAGGAAAGCAAAGCGGAATTTTGCCATTTCAAAGAAAACAACTTTATTTCCTTAGTTAACCTCACCTGCGCAGCTACCTTCCTGCACTCTCCCTCTCTGCCCCTTCCCATTCTCCTACCCACCTCCAAAGACTGTGTAAATAGCTCAAATGGGCATTCCCAAGCTCCTTGGCACTGTGAGGATGGACCTTCTGCCATGCATGGCCATTAGCCGTCTTGCATAAGATCAGCTTTAATTTGTATTGTATCTTGCACACAGATGTGATTTCATCTGCCTTATGCTTTCAGTCAGCTGAACATGACCTAGCTCCAGATCAAAAGCTGTATAGTTTGGCTAAGGCTGTGTAGCACTTGAGAAAACCAGTCTTGCTGAGAGGCCTAGTCCCACATCAGTCTGAAGACAAAGCAACGCTTAACTGCAGCCAAACAGGTTTTGTTGAGAGCTGGTCTGAGCCCAGCTTGAAGCACGAGAAGTGTAGGCTGAGGTCTGCCAGGAAAGGCCTGCATAGGCATAGCCTTGGTCTTCAAGGCCTGATGAATAAAACGTCACTGGAAAAGGTTAGGCTCACAGGCTTCATTTTTTGCATTGCACAGCCACTCGGATGGGAATTCAGGGAAAAGTATGAGGCAAAAAAGTAGGGTTGTCCTAAAATTTTCCCGCAATTGCAGGCTGCCGTGATGGCCCCTTTGGGTCACCGGCAACTGACAAAATTTACAGTGAAGCAAAGCCATTCGGTGAGATAGTAAATTTATGTAAGCCATCTAATTAGTAAAAAAACACACAAGTTGAGGGACACCAGCCTCTTCTTCAGTTCCTCATCACTAAAAATGTTTGCATATTAGAAGACTTACCTAGTTTCTCCAACTGTGCTAGCTGGCATAATAAAATACATTATCTTGTCCTACGAATTTTGCTGTGAGCAAACTGCAGCTACAGCAGTATTACTACATGAATCCTACCATAATTTAGCATATCCTTATGAACATGTATATCTCTACATTTCATTTGATTGGATGTGAGAGTACAGCATGAAAATACAGAATCAGGCAAATGGATTAAAACCCCAGGTGGACAGCCTATGCCAGGCTGAACCTTTCCTACACAGACCCGGATCCCTCACTGCAGATTCTTCTCTGCTTCCCTCATCTCCACACAGCCAGCAACCAAGCTCGGAATCTTATTTGGAAGTAATTTGTGAATGTAATTGAAAAACTTAAGTTCTAGTTTTCACTCCGCATGAGTCATTTCAACCATTTCTCATTACAAAGTTGTTATTATTATTATAGAGTTATTATTATTACAAAGTTATTATTAACATATGAAGAAATAGGATTATTTTCATATGTTTTACCACATTTTTGTTTCTTGACTGCACATGTAAAACCCTAAGGTTAGAAAAATTAGTATACCTGCAGAACAAATAAGCCCAAAATTCTGTTAATACTTTTTTTTCTCCGTAGCCTCAAACTTGTTTACTTAACACTTCATTTGCTGGTATCTGCAGCTTATTGCAGGTATTAATGTGACTGCTCAAGATAGAGCAGTAATTCAAAACGTTTTAGAGACTGCAATATAGGATTCCCTTTCATTCCCTCCCTAGGTAAATTAGTTGTAAAGATGGGCCACACAGAATAGTTACAAAAACCCCACACGAATGAATTTTAAGAAACGTCAGTCTCCTGAGCATTCAGGTTGGAGCGTGGGTAAAGACTGCCTCTCAGTGGGCATATCTGTTCCGTATGAAAGCAAAAGTCATCTAATTAAGTGGAATTCCCCAACATCATATGTGTTCTAGTGGTTTTGTCACTGTCTAAATTAAACAGATCTGGAGGGAGATTGCCATCAAGCATTTCCCAAGAAATGCAGCAATTCATATGATTCACTGTACTTTTGTGCGCTGTTATGTACACGAGAATTCCTATACTGAAAACACAGGAGGCCCTTCCCAGAATAAAAACAATTTTTTTTTTTTTTTTCAGCTGCACATATTAAAAATGACCTGTTCTTCACATTAAAATCCACTTTGGCTAACTTTATAACTTCTGTTCTCTTTTTATTTTTTTCTAAAAGATGGATGTCAACAGAGGTCTTGAGAAATGTCCCAAACATCATTTTACTAGGAGTATCAATTCATTCCCCTCTAACCAAGACCATGGGTAAATAGCACTGCTCTGCTCTCAAAATCCCTAACTTGCACCAAATCTCTTTAAAACACAATTAAAAAACATTTGCTTTGACCAGGAAGTAGAAGACTAAAATAAAATAAAAAAAAATACACCCCTCAGGAATTAACATTTAAATGAAAAACAGGAGGCAATCACTTCTGTAATATACTGATGATAGTATGTGAAAACAAAAGACAACTCTGAAGAGGTTATTATCAGCTAAGTAAAGACAAAGCAACTGTTTATTACCTTTGACAGCATACTCTACTATTTGACAGAGCAATGCACTTTATTTCGTGTAGAAGTAAGCAGTTCAACAGTAATGCCATAAAACCGAGATGGAAATTAGTACATGTCTATAAATATATTAGAATTTTTCCTGTGTTTGTTTTTGTCTCTGAATTTTGGTTTTTGTTTATCATAGTTTTATTACACTAATCTCTGTTTCTGTTCCAGAAATGTAGAGTCTTGCAAACTCTCATTATATTATCTTCAATCTCATAAAACTTCTTACTCTCAGGAAGCAATTTTGCAAATATCTACCTTCATTCAAAATGGCTTTTGTTTTTCTTTACATTTAAACAACACGGCAGAGCACACGGAGCAAAACCGATACCGCTGTTTGCTTTGGGCCCCGACTAAACGATGCAGGCAGAGACGGTTGGCACAGAGGTGAGGGAGAAGAAGAGACACGAAGAAAAAGGTGAAGGGTGAAATAAAGTTGCAGAGGATCAGAGGAATGTTGAATTAAGAGTTTGCAATGCAGCATTTTTGGAAAGCCTCAATCAGAGCATAGGTGGAGAGGAAAAGCCTTGGTTTACACCCCTTAGGAAGAGATCTTTGAAGCCCACCTGTTTTCTTGAAGGACAGCTCTTTCTAGGCTCAAGTCTCGCGAGTGCAAGACACACCTTTGAAACGGAGGTTGCTTATGTTCTTTGCACAGGACTGACATAACCAGTTTATAAACTGGCATCTCCAAAGAGGTTAGCAAGCCGCAAAACTTGGAGAAGCACATATTTTTAGCAGGCACTCGCGTACTCGCATTGGGGCATTGCTGCACAGTGAAATCTCAAGCTTTATGCTCCAAGAGCAATCAAACACGTTTCCATTTCTTTTGTTCTTCTAAAACCTCTTTCCTCTAGGCCTGAACTGACCCTAAACAAAGGAATTCAGCCAGACTGGTCAGGCATGAGTCACAGGCGAAGCTGACTTGAAAACAAGTATTCTTTGGCTTCCCCTTTTCTCTCCGTTTTCCCACCATCCTCCCTGACTTAAAGTTCTCAATTTCTTTTCTTCCTGATATCCAGCCTAACAATCAAAGTATTTTATTAAAAATTATCTTTAGGAATGGAAGCAAGATACTCAGAAGAATAAAAACACCAGCAGGAAGTGTGTGATGGGGCTACAAAGAAAGAAGCCAGAAGCAACTTCAAATGACACAGGGAATTAATATTGGTCATGTTTTGAGGAACCACAAAAAACCCCTTAAAAACTATGACAGTACTCAGAAGCAGTACCATTGCATGTAAAGAGTTAATATTTTGGAGCTGTGAGAGTTACTTTTCACATCTAAATTAACCCAGAACACCATTTATTGTTAAACTGACTATCCTCTAGGAGAAAAAGTGTTTGCAATGTGACAGAGGGTTCAAAACTGTGTTGCAGCTTAGTTAAAAAACATAAATGACCTTTTTCCCCAAAAAACATTATTAAATAATTATTAGTTGAGTGATAAGTTGAGGTTTAATTCCCAATATGTTTTTCCACTGTGGCAGAGTAACTTTGCAGGACGGCTAAGTAAAAACATAGCCGCGCTGACTGCAGCAGTGATTCTGCACTTGGCACCTTTGCTCACCAGAGACGTGCCAGTCTTCCCGCGTAGAGGTTGAAGGTATTTTTATTTGAGGATCTTTAGTGCTTTCTGTGGGAACGAACTACCAGGTACCAGCTAAATTAAAATATTCTCCACTTGCCTTAAAATATTTCTGCCAGATAATCAAACAGCTGTGTAATTAACTGTATTTTAAACTTTACGTATAGAAGCAATATTATCAGCTTTATGCAGCCAGTACATTTAAATGTTTTTCACATTATTCATTTCGCTACAGAGAATTAATTCAGAGCTGCAGCCTGGTTTGTCGGTTTTGAGACATTCTAATAAATCTGTCACAAACACCACTATATAAATACCCTACCTACCCTTAATGAGAACGTTCCTTTTCTTTCCTTTTGAATTTTAATATCCTTTTACTTGTGATTTAAGGCAAGAAAAACTTACAATGGCCCATTACAAAGGACTTTGGTACCATTTGTAAGCAGAAGGTGGAAGTGACAAGATTACTGATGGCTAGGAGACAGCACTTTTTAAAAGACGGGGCACCGAGTCTCAGTAGATGGTGCTGTGGGTAGAAAAGACTACTCTAGCCGTCAGCAGCAGACGGAAATTTCTTCATGTACAAAGAGGTCCAAGAATACACTTTATAGGTGATTGGTATAAACTCAAATATCTGAAGTATATAAGCAGGAGACAAGAAAGTATGTGTTCTACCGCGCTGTCTTCCATTTCTCCCAGTGATGAAACTGAAATGAATGCTGCATTAAAAAAATAGACTAAGTGCCAAAAAATATTCTTGTAAGAGAATATGTGAGAAATCAGTATGAGATCAGGGACATATTATTGCTGACAATTTCAGTATTCTATGGCTAGTATACATCCCTAAGTAAGTATAACTTTCAAAGCAATCACACCTACCAGTACAATGCACTATTAAAGACAGACAAAAGCTGGGCATTTTCTGACTGAACATGCAGGCATTACGGTCAAAGAAAACCTCTTTCCCCTGGTGCACATGCATGTCTTCCTCATGTGCACTGAATATGAGTATCAAATTAGGAAGGGAAATGATAACAGCCCGTGGTGTCATTAGTGCCAGGCAAGAGTTCATCCCACCTACAAATTCAGCTATGCATGAAATTCCTGAGATTCCAGAAAAGATCTGCATGAAAGTACGTTTAGTTTATAAATACACTATGACTTTGAATATGGCTTTTTCTTATACGTTTACAAAACATAACCCATAGGTCCGCTGCCTTTTAGACAGGCCGATATAAACAGTAGATTCCTGATCAGCATTTCCCTGCTTGACCAGTGATTTCTACTGATGGTAAGAAATGGTCACCACTCACTGAAGAATAGAGAGTTGTTTGGTATGACAGTGAGCACAACCAACTCATTTTTGACCTCTGTGGTACTCTGTGACCTGCAAATAAGTCTTAAATAGGAAATGTCCAACAAAACTCCATTTAATCCCTGCCCTCATCCTACTAAATTATAATTGTTTGTTTTTTGTTTTTTTTAAGAGGGGAAAAGTGAAAGAGCTCCTCCTGAATCCAGCATTAAAGAAACATTCACAGTTTCTAATGATTATATGTGGAGTTCATAGGGAAAAATGTTTTTCAGGAAAATCTGAAAACAATTTTCATTATTTCATACATTCTCATGTTGGCATTTAATTTGTTTGGAGACAGGAGACCATGGCTGTTCCACTCATGAACTACCTCAAGTCCTCATTATTGCAGTTGAAAATATGGTTAGTTCTGAAGATACATACATTTACTGAAGTAGTTTGTATTTTGGGGGAGGTTTTTTCATTCCAGCGCACATAACAGAAAAACATGGGACTATTTGCAAAATTCTGTTTGTGAACACAAAATAATGCTCCTTAAAAATAATTTCTCCCTCCCTCTTTTGCCCCCTTTTCCTTCTCTGGATAATAGGAAAGCTACCAATGGAACCACTGGAACTGATCTTGCCTGTTTCTGCTCCAGCTGCTAAGAAAAAAGGAAAAGTCTCCTTTCCTGCGGAAAAAGGATTGAGGCTTCTGGCTCCTGTACAATTGTTTATAGCTCCCTAAGGTGTTCAACTACTCACTGCACTCCTTTGTAAATTTATATGTTGAAACAAAAGGAGATATTTACATGTAACCATGGTATGTTTTTAGCACTGCAAGGGCTACTATAGGAAGAACCTTTCTGACTTTATGGCTTCAACCCCTTTCTCAAGGGGCAGATTTTTCAGGAAAATAATTCATTGTTTGAGTGCAGGTGAATGGCATCATTAATTTATAGAAAGGCATCATCAATAGTTTAAGAACTTTATAGTTACCCTGGTCAATCAGTAACAGATAAACCACGTTATGAGGGGGAACTGTATAAGTGATTAATTCCAAATCTCACATAAACTTCTAAGTAGCACATGGAAAATTACAAAGTGTCTGCCCTGTGGTAAGAATTTAGCACCCTATCTACCGTGGAAAAATCTAGGAAAATACACAAGAAAATGAGAAAGGGCTCTGCAGACCAGCAGAATTTTAAACACTTTCAAGTAAATTATTTTGAGAAACACAAAAAATAATAACTATATTTACATTTACCTGTATTAAATTTAAAAGTGGCTACTATTATTTAAGGAAGCTTGTTTAAACATTAACGTCTTAACCTAACAATGAATACATAGCATCTATTTAAAAACAGACAAGAAGAATACTGCTTACCCGAATACTGACCCCAAATAACCCTTCAGAGACTTGAATTCCAGCAAGTTATTCTCAGGCAGTGGAACTGCTTTTTAACAGAAAATTTAACAGAGAATTTGAGCTATTGTCAATGAGAAGCTCCTAATGCTTAAGGTAGAAATGCCTCCTCAGGGTAGAATCTTTCAAAGAAAATCCTAATAGCTAGGGGACTGAATTTCAGGAAAACCAACTCTGAATGTAGTATAGAGCTGAACATGAGCCAGCAGCGTGCCCAGGTAGCCAAGATGGCCAACAGCATCTTGGCCTGTATCTGGACTGGTGTGGCCAGCAGGAGGAGGGAAGTGNGTTTAGAAGTGGTGTAGATGTGGTGCTTATAGACATGGTTTAGCAGCAGACCTGGTAGAGTAGGGTCAATGGTTGGACTAGATGATCTTAAAGGTCTTTTCCAACCTAAATGATTCTATGATTCTATGACTCTATGATTCTGTGATTCTATAGATCTTAACTTTGGTTAGTGTCTCAGAGACAAAATGGGATTATAAAATTGGTAGACAAATTTTAGATATTTACTAAGAACATGCATATGTTTTGATTCTTTACATACTGGAGTGAACAGACCACTGGTCAAGGACTGAAGGGACCTAGGTTTGAATCCTGACTCTGCCATATCCTAATGTAAGGACTCACAGAAGAGTAAGGATGCTTCGCTGCCTCTCACTTTCTCCATCTACAACATATAGATTTCAAACATTTTTTTTTTAAGTGCTTTGCAATGGGCTGTGAAAAAATGACATGTAAGTACTACATGCTGTTGCTGTGCTCATTTTTAAAACCATCCGTCACTTAAAAGACTAGGAGACAAGTTGCCATGCTTGAGCCGTGCAGCTGCTTTTCAGATCTCTACTGACCTAAGGCTACAAAGATTAATAAGTAATACCATAATTATGAATGGTGGTTAAACAGCAATCTAGATTCCAAAGCCAAAATATACAGTTCTCTTTCATGTATATAAACTTGCCCCAAATTAAACAAACTAGCTTCAAAGGTCTACAAGACCAGAACTGAACTCTGTCACCTTTGCAGGCCACTTTATTTGAGAACACTGTCCTTGATGTGTTAAAGTTCACTGGGCTACATTCACATTGTTTGTTATTAAACATTAAATCTGATTCTGTGGAAAAAAAATATTCTTTTTCTGGAATGTTACACCCTGTGCCAGAAGCTCACAATTTACAGCTCTACTGACACCATTTGAAACATCAGCCTATAAAAAGACTCAGCGTGGTATTTTCTAGTGGTGTTTTCACTTCTGTTTTTCCTACCATAGCAATCAAAAGATATCAAGGCCCTTCCACACTGGGAGGTTTTCCTCTGCCAAGCTTAGCTTCGTCATATTATTTGACTCAGGAGACACCCAGCTGGCTGAAATGATTTACACCAACACATATGATCACTTTATGCCTAGAGGAGTTTGACTATTTTTGCTATAGTCCCCTAGATATCACTGCAACAATCTATGCTGACACAGCAATATCAGCAAAAAAGTATTAATGTCATGATCACCACAAAAGAATAATGTTAAATTGCAGCAGAGGCTGCTTGTGGAAGCTTTACTTGTGGAAGATGTGCTGAATGAGCCAAGATCCTCTGGTACACTTCTGGAACTACTCATAGCATCCTCAGTTCACTCATTTTGAAGTGGCAAGGTGTAGAGTAAAGTATGGATTGATAGGGGCAGCAGAAGGAATGGTCACACCTTACAAAGAAAGGATCTCGGAGAGAAGGTGGAGAAGTGACACATTTTGGTGGCCAGAGTGTCATTGGTGCCCCTGCCTTATGGGTTCCCCTTGCTGAGCAGTATCAGCAGTCTAGAAGGCTCAAGCATGGTTGTCTTGTTTCATTGCTCTTTGGCTCTCTACAACTTTGTAGAGTAAGGATGTTAAATACTTTCTTTAATTATTATTTTTATTTTGCTATTACAAGAGAATGCAGTACCTTAACAAAACACAGTGTACATGATTTTTCAGTACCTGATCTAAGCACAATAGGTAAACATCTGAGATTTTTCCACAGAAATATTTCCTACAGAGTTTGCCAACTCTAGATTTCCAATGGCTGGTCTGGATCAATAAAACAAAATGTTTCATTTCTAACCATTGGAAACTTTGACTAAAATTTAAATTTTCAGCATGATATTTCTATTTTGGTATAACATCACCTGCCAATGAGAAAATGATTAACTAAAATTCTTCCAAAGAGCCCTGCTGTTAACCTAGAAATGTCTTCTGGAGAAAAGTAAGGTAACTTGCTGTTATTCTGCAAAATGGTTATTCAAGGGTAACACAGCAGTTGTGTCACATATCTGACACAGAAGCTGTTGTGCCCTAACGGCCGTTTACACAGATGGATCTTGTTGAGCAGCTGGATTCTAATTATTCCACAACACAAGAAAAGGCACAGTGAGCAGGAGCTCCTCCATCTAAAAATCTATGGCACTGTATTTTGGATTGAGGAGCCAGAAGGTTTCTAAGTAAAATTGGATTTATCATCCGGTTATGCCCTTTATTGTTAAGCCAAAGATGCTAACAGCTGTCTCCTGCTTCTCCCCATGTTTCGGTAATTCCTCTCTTCCTCTACCAGCTTGACTCACAGAAAGATATTCTTTTCCAATAAAGTATTCGCATACTGTATCCTCATCTGACTTTTAATCTCTGCTAGTCCATTGTTGTGAATCTCTATTTTACTGCTTTAAAATCTCTAATTTTCACTGTCATTTTCTATGGGTTTAGCAATCCTGAATAAATGTACAATAGAAGCAAACTTTTTTCCCTAGTATACATAATACTTTTATACATAATAGAAATATGTAACTTTTGTAGATAACAGAAATTTCAGGTAATGGAGGAGACACATCCTTCTTTCCACTGTTGTTTCATAGTTTTAACATTGTGAACAACCATCAAATTTTTAATCTCTTCTAAAATGATACAAGCTTTTTGAGCAGGACCACAAATTCATCGAAAAATTAAGTCTGTTATGACTTAAAATATTTCACTCTTTTTAATTACCCTGGTAAATGAATAAAATTGTTCAAAATCTCTCCAGTTCTGCTTGTTTGTGTGAGTAAACCAGGAAAGCACAATTTACTTCTTATTGATTGTTGCCCTTTATATTCCTTTCTTCATACTCCCTTTGGGAACATAAGCCAGGATCACAGAAGACATACACGTAAGGCAGCATCTCCCAACTACACAGGAAGGAGTGATGGCATATTCTTGCGTGAGAAGCCAAAATGGGATTCTGTATGTGCTTTGTGAACAAGATTTCCTACGTTACTCCTGAGTTCCAACAGAAGCAGTTATTATTCGGTATTTGAAATTTGCAAAAAAAACCTTGAATGATGCTTACACAGAGCCAAGGAGAAATATCATCATGGGCATACAATTTACTTTGCCATCAAACACGATATTCCCAGATGTTTAGTAAACCACTATTATTCTACAGGGTTTCTGTTTCCCGGGAAACACAATAAGAATGAACACAAAGTAGACCTTAGCATGAACTCTGGAAAGATACAAAGGTGACTTGCCCATGCTCTCAACACGTGATTGCCACACAAGAATGTTTGGGCCTGGAGACTCTGGCACATACCTTATGTTTACTGAAAATGAAAAAAAGTTAATAAAGCCAATGCACAACTTCCAGCCTCTCTGCCTGTGAACGATTACCTAAGATACTCTTTTTAATAATTTTTGTTTGTCCTTTTGAAAACTGAACTATTCCTGGCTATAAAACTTACTCCATGCCCCATTTTTATCTCTCTCTGAAGTGTCTGCAATCAAAGTATGACAAAAAGGTTAGCCTCTAAACTGCCTGTTTGTTTGACCCACTCTAAGGTTAGGTAACTTCTTACCTAAGGAGCAAAAGCATTACTGTTGTGCAAAAGGACAATGTCCTGATGGTACTTTGCGTTGTTTGTGAAAAGGCCTAGTCGCAGGTATATATCACATTTTCAAGAGCATTAAATTATAATACCTGAGAACACAGTTAGTAGTGATGGTAGCCTGAACACGCTTCTATTTTGTTTGCAGATCCCTGCTTCTATCTGCCCAAACATGGGCAAATTCTCACTAACTCTTTCTATTTAATCCATAAATGTAAGACTCTGGATTTAGACCTATTAAGGTTCATCAAAAGCACCAGGGACAACATAATCCAAAATATTTGACAACAAAATAATGCTATAAAAGGGGTTGGATAGGCTACATTTAGTCTACTACGTAGACTGCATTTGCCTACTGTCAGTACGCCCCAAAGCATAACACTTTGAGGCACATAACTCAGAAAACAAAGATAGCAAATGATTTTCCATGTTGGATAGTTCAAATTGGGTGCACAACTACAAAACACCAACATCACAACATATACCCTCCTTTGGAGTAAAAAAGTGCACCTTCCCAGAAAGACCGGGCTTTTCTCATTAGTCAAAAACAAGCTGAAACATACTGCTGTTAGCATTTAGTACTTCTGTCCATCACAGTCGCCAACATTATCACACCTAATCTTCAACAATGGATTTCATTTACTATTTCTGATTTGATAAACACAGCACTAATGATAATCATCCCCACTTCGGTAAAATTCCACATACAGGGATTTTCCATCAGTAAGATATTTAATCAGAAAGTCTTATTTGCTGAAATGAAGCTATAGCTGGCAAGAAAAAAAAAAAAATCTATTTAAAGACAAATTAATCCCTCCTGTGGAATATTTAATAACCTCATAGTTAGGATGCTCAGTTAGGACACAGCAGACAAAGGTAAAAACATCTTGCTCTTCAGTAAATGGCAGTAATTCATCTGAGGTGAATATACTGATAATGAACTACAAAACACTTTAGACAGAGTGGAACAGCTTAACCTCAGAGATGGAGAGAAGTTTAAGCTGTGCACATCAGTTGCATGATGGTCACTGAAAAACAATTTTCCCAAAAAAATTCTTAAGCCAAACACAACCTATGTTATTACACAGTAGAAAGGCAGTACACAGGGAGCAACATTTAAATGAGAGAGAGACAATTATTTGTGGAGTTCTAATGAGCAACTCTGCTTTAAAGAACTCTTGTAAACTTTAAATTAACTATAAACTCTTTCCTTTAAATAATTAAATAACTCTTTGCTTTAAACTTAAGCTGGTCACATTGTGATTCAGTTCTTTTGCAGTGCTTTACATGACATTTCAGAAGCTAAACTGACACTGTGAAATTTTAACTGTTTCAGCCCATGAGTACAGCGTGTTTCTGAAGTCACCTAGGGCCAGATTTTCACTGTCTTATTCCCCTGTGTGAGTCATTTGCTGCATGACAATACCTCCACCACAGAAACTCCCTGTTTCAAACAGATTCCAACAATTGTGCTGGGACTACAATAACGTAGAAGGATGCTTTTGAAACAACATCAAGTGCAGCAGTATTGAACATTACCTTCTGTCAAGCAAGTCTATCACGCATCCACATACCAGTTACATGCTGCTTTACATTGTTCTGCCCGCTGAAAAGACGTCAGAAAGGTGATTTAATCAAGCAGCTAGAGTATTCCAAGGAACACCTTGGAATATCTACCGGGGAACACTATGGTGCATCTTGGCTTCCCAGCTGGCAAATGGCATTTCATAGACTGGAGAGCTTTCTGGTTGCTGTGGGAGACTGCAGAGAATGATTTTAAGCCGATACATGCTCTAAGTCTACCCTAACTTTCACCAGCAGCTATTTGTAGCTGTGATCAAAATGAGAGGAGGTAGACATATGCTAAATCAGCTTTTCAGCACCCCTGCAACAGATTAATGGAGTCATATTGGTATTGCTCTTTAGATGTATAGGGCTGGAGTATAACTGTTCAGAACACTAGACTCTGTGGTAGGCCAACAGCTATTGATTTCCAGGACTAATGCCACATTTTCTGATACTCTCTCTACTAAAAAAGTAAATCCATTTGTAAAAAGTCTGCTTTGCTAAACTGTAAGCTTTGCAGGAAAGGCATGGGCACTGTTCATTTTCAGCATTTTCAGTATTTAAAATGCTTTACAGTAATGTCCATACATGAAGACAAATTTTCTTAAGGATTTCAGTTATCTGACTGATTTGTATTGATGGATCTGTATCTCCTCTTCCTGACAAGCTTGGGAGATGCATGCAAAGAAAAGTGTTCACTTATTCAAATATAGATTTTGGGAAGCAAATTTAGCTACCATTTTTTACAAGTTCCTGCTGTCTTGGGATCACCAAAAAGATGCCACGCTTTTTTTGATTTTTACAGTTTTCAGAAAGAAAACCCAAACAGAAGCATATTCTGCTTTCAGTCTTGAGCAAGACCAACTAACACATCAGGAAATTATGAAACCACCACACCATATTTATGTTTTTCTCAAGAATACTTGATAACTCTAAGCAGCTTATTGCTACAGCATCAGGAAAATGGAGCATGTGCCCTCTATTGAGCAAAGAATGTATAACACTCCTACACTGATTTTTCTTCACTCTGAAAAGCTAGCCTAAAGCTGGGCTATTAATTAGAAAGCAGTTTGAAAGACAGGCTGCTTGGAAACACAGTGCAGGG